>JAVSCE010019514.1:0-75801 GCA_032199065.1 Smutsia gigantea
TTCTTTTCATTTTGAGCTATGTGCCTAGGGATATCTTATTTCTTCAGGAAGTTACAGTCCATTGCTCAACTTTCAGGTAGGAAACAACCCTCTCCTGCGGGGGTGTCTGCCTGTCCCTGTGGGCCGTGGTGTGCACGTGACCGGGTGGCAGTGAGGAGGGATACTGTGCCACAAGGAGAAGAGTGGCAGTTTTAGGACTGGACTGAAGATGTCGCACTCACCAGCTGTACAAGCTGAACAGAGGTTTGTTCCCTTGATGTCAACTCAATGCCCTTCTGGTGAGTTGATCTGTCGCCATCAGGTAATGAAAGGACTCGGGATAAAGCAGAAGTGAGATCTGAGCACTCATGGACCTTACGTGTGGCCTAATTCAAGCTAGTGTTGCAAGGAGGAATGAGATCTTTGCTGGGCTCAGACTCAGAGCATGAGGACAAGTGCGGGCCAGATTCAGTCCAGCCCTAAAGGGAAGCAGGGAGGCTGCGGGCTGTGCTGATGCTCGTCCTTGTCAGCCTGCCTGTCGGGCTTATCACACTCGCCACAGGCAAGGGGTTTTGACATCTGAGCCCAGTTGTTCATGCATAACCTATACAGATTGTTCAAAAGGGCTTTGGAAACACAAGGGTTGCGAGGAGAATGATGCATCTGAGGAAGGAGATAGGCAGGGATACAATTTCCTATTCTACAGGCTTTCCTGTTTCCTACCTTTTCTTTTGAGAAAAAAAGAAGATAGAAAACCCAGACATTTTATAGATTGTGGTGGATTGACCTTGACAAGTTTTGAAGGACCACAAAGGACTGCATTGGGGTATATAGAAGTGGCCCATTCTCAGAAGGCAGAAGAAGGCTAAATACCTTTTAAAATACCTCTTTACAGTGCAATTATGAGTATGACTTGGTATATCTAATATATTCTTGTAGATATATTCAACTCCGTAAATTTTCCTTGGTCACCTCTCTTTTCTTAATGCTCATGTCAGAGCCCTTGAAAAATTGGTTCCCCCATGTTCTCACACAGCCATATACTCAGGCAAACGGCACACGGGTTTCGTTAGAACTGTTTAACAAGTGGCAGCACAGGCACCAGCAGGTCGGCCTGGAGCCCGGATGAATCGATGCAGATGTACACAGCTGGCACGGCTGCGTGGGGTGCGCCGGCCGGGCGTCGGCCCCGGGGTGACGGGGCATGCGCTGACCTGGGACTCCACCCCAGCAGAAAACCTGAACACACACACACACACACGTAGTTTTAGAAGGCTCATATGCCAAGGTCTTAAACTCTGGCTCCTTGCTGGGCTCATCTGGGGCACGGGATTCATACAGGCTGGGGCATGTCTAGGCTTCCCGCCTTTGTGGGCCATTGAATGAGTTAGTTACCTAACTCCAGTGCCACTTTCTATCCCACACCTGTTTTCTATCTCATAGGGTTATGAAAGGTAAACCTCAGTACTCATTAATTCCCTTCTCCTCTGAACTCTTTGAAAGGAAAATGATTCATGCCTCTAAGCTGGCTTCCTGTTTTGTTTTGTTTTTTTAAGTGAAAATGATCCATTCTATAAAGAGATGAACTGAAAGCATGCGCAGTAGCTGCCCAGGGCCTGCCGGCTGCGGGTTGCACACAGCTAAGGCGCTGGGCCACACCTTGACCTCTTTATTCTTTTCTCCACACGCACAGGCAGTCAAACATTTTCCAATGAAAGGGCAGCAAGCAGTGATTGCTGAAAAGTACAAGCTGCTCCGTGAGCCCCTCCTTCAGCTTTTCTTAGCAGGTGACAGACAGGCAGGGAGTTGTGTGGGCAGGGAAGGCCAGCCGGAAGACCCAGGGAACAGGCTTCCTGCAAGACCCAGTGGTTCCCAATCGTCCGGCAATCCCATAGGTATTCAGACTGAAGATAGCATCGCCTGGGACAAATACTTAGTAAGCCCCACTCTACCTTTGTGTTCTACGTATAATAAATGGGGTGGCAGAAGGTTTTAGGTTAAGAGACCTAAAATCCATTTAACGCCTGGATGGATATCAGAATTAGGTGACAGATGAATCATGTGAAAGTCAAGGCCAGAAACGGTCTCTTGCCGAAGTGAATATAAGCACTGATCTGCCAGTCTGGCTCATTTCTTACACTTCATAGTCCCCACATTTCTGGGGACTTTTTAAGTACCTACCTGGTAAATGCTTGTCAATTTATTGTGTTGAGGATTTTAGAATTGGATAAACTGTTCTCTAATTTAGAAACATGCAAAGCATGTTATACATGTGGATAGTGTATAAAGAGTTCTGCATCTGTGGGTTGGGAAGGAATTTAGAGGATTAAGGACAACTGTGTGCGGACCGCCTGCTTAGATGAGGGACAAAGGTAGTCTGTCCTCAGGCCCTGGGGCGTCGGTGTAGTCTGAGTGTGTCCATGCCTGCGGGGCCGAGAATATAGTAGTGCTTCAGTCTGGGCATAAATTAACAAAAGCAGAGAGGCCGAGGCTTTGGCCTAAGTTTGCTGAAAGACTGATTGATGCCTATTAGGGTTTCTAGACTCATTCTGGGAGGCAGTGGGAGGGGGTTGGGGAGGGGATGAGGATGGGAAGGGGGGGTTGGACTATGCGGGTTGAGCTCAGGGCCCCTTTTCCATGCCTACTTCCTCCCCTGGCTATTTCCTCTTTATTCACTCAACAACCATTACATAGTGCAGTACACAGAGCGCTGTGGACAGGCCCTGCTCGGCCACCCCATCCCTCCGTCCCCAGTGTGCCGCCAGCTCATTGGAGAGACAGCTAAATAAGCAGATGGTTACAGTCCAGCAGGGGCAGTGACATGCAGGTGAGACCTGAAGGAAGGTGCAGGGTGCTGGGCAAAGGGCCTGAGTGGGAGGCCTGGGGGCGCGTGGAGAGAGACAAGCATGCCAGCAGAGGCCTGGAAGTGAGGGAGCCAGCACCGCACGTTCTGAGGTCCTTCTCTTCTCTAATCCACAGCCCAGGGAGGGCGTGGTGAAGAGCAGTAAGAAGAAGCCCCAAACAGGCAGGAGACCCGAGGTGGTTCTTTCTCTTTTTTTTCTTACTTCTTTCCATTCTCTCCCCCTCCCTCCTTCCTCCCCGCACCCCACTCCCTCCTCCCTCCTCCCTCCTCCCTCCTTCCCTCCCTTCCTTCCCTCATTCCTTCCTTCCTTGTTTGAAACCTCTCAATTTATATGCCCTTTCTGTAGCACGGAAATGTGGGGACTCGAAAGGACCAGACAACCGCTCCCCTAACCAAGCACTCTCAGACAGGGCAGGTGGGAGGATGGGTGGCAGTTTGCTACCACCTTGCAGAGTGAGTCTCCCCTACTTGAGCAATAAGGGTCTAGGGGAGAGGGTCTTAGAGTGGACCACCCATCAGCAGCATCAACAGTCCTGGGAACTTGCTGGAATGCGAGTTCTTGGGCTTGGCCTCAAATATGCCGAAACAGGAACTCAGAAGTGGGCCCCACGGTCTGCATTCTAATAAGCCTTCCCGGTGATTCTGGGTGTGTGCAAGTAGTTGCCCCTCCGCTGCCTCTTTCCAGGAGGCTCTGTGAGAACAGCAGGTGTCTGGACAGAGAGGGAGGGGCCCGAGTGGAGCTCGTGATTCATGGTGCCCCTTGTCATGCAGCCACACACCTGCCATTTACTGCTTCGTGGTCCCTGGGCCCTCTCTCTGATGGGGTGGGTCTGGATCTGCACGCTGCATCTGTTGTGTGAGTCTGGCTAAGTAGGGTTTTATTTTCTGTGAAGTGAGTCTCCTAGTGCTCAGGGGTGAAATAAGCAGCGAAGGTATCATGCTTGCATTTTACCATCTTTACTCACCATTGGCCTCTAGAAGACAGTGGGAATTGAGTGAAATATTCATGATCACCCACACACTGGCTTTAGCATCCATTACCTTGGAGATGATCCTCAAACAACACGACTTTAGTGCTTTGGCTTAAATTCCCAAGCTTTTGTACAGAAAGCAGGAAGAGAGGGCGGTGTTTGACTGGGACTCACTGCAGCTCAGGAGCAGGGTGCTAGTGTGAAGATGCAGACGAGCAAGACGCTTCCAGGGACACGGGTTCTGGACACCTCAAAGCAGCACATCCAGAAACAAAAGGTATGGTTTGGAGCAACTTGATGTCTTTCCAAGCCCGGTCTGGTAACAGACTTCCTCTAGCATCTTCCCTCTCACACTTGGAAGGTAGGCTTAGGAAAATGAGGGGAACATACAGCCTCTATTCGCATAGTAACACTGTGCTCTTGGTGAGAGAGTGGTCAGTAGTGACGCGAGGAGGATTATGTGGCTGTTTGGTCAGGAGGCTCAAGATGCCCGAGCCTGCCCTTCAAGAGCTCCCTGGAGGCGGGTGGTGGGGAGACACCACAGGACTGGTTAAAAAAGATGGGGGTGGGGTGCTGGGGAAAGAAGAGAAGGCAGGCTAAATGGAAGGGAGAAAGATGTGCCTGTGTGTGGGCTGGCGAGCAGTGGGAAGGGAAAGTGAACAGATCTGAGTGCTCCTTTAAACTCCACGCATTTGTGTGATGCCATCTCGTGATTTCACCCTGGCCTCTTTATAGTTCTGAGCTCCTCTGCTTGGGTTATATGATCCCCTTGCACAAACACATGACATGGCCTTGAGCATTCCTCTGCCATTTTGTCATTCTCAGTGTAATTCTTTATGGCGTGGGCGGGAAAGTGCCACACGCACCCTTCCACATTCTCTCCTCTTCCGCGGGAGCTTGGAGTCTGCCAACCACATTCTCCCCCTGTTGGGCTGGCTAGCGCTCCCACCGAAGGAGACCGAAAGTTGGGAGGAGGATGGGAGCATCTCCTCAACGGCAGTGGTGCCTCTGGCTGCAGCGGGTGCTAAGTGTGACTGCAGGCAGCTCGGGCTCCAGCCGCCTTGTGGCAGCTCCGTGGCACCAGCAGGCATGTGGGCTCTGTGGCCGCCGCCCACCAGCAGCAGTGGGAGCAGCTCCTGCAGCAGGAAAGCCGAGTGTGCGGGCTCCCAGGCGGCACGCCAGCAACTTCCTCTCTTTGGGTACAGCCCCCTCCTCCTGCCGGCTCCTAAGCCACACGACCCCCTTTCTCTTCTGTTCTTCCAGTCCTTCTACCACTTTTCTAACCAGTTCCCTGCATTAGATCTTTTTCCCCTTAAAATATTCTCAGGGGGTTTGTTTTCCTAAGTGAGTAATACTGATCTAGGCAGTTTGACCAATCCAAGACCATTCTCAGCTGAGGGTCCACGTATACTTGTTTTTATTCTCTTAGCTTCCAAGCTCAGTATGGACTCTTCCTTTGGTGTTTAAGAACCATGAACGTTAGTTATTATTGCAGGCTTAAATTTTTTTAAGACAACCAATGAAAAGAGTGATGGACATATCACTAAACTGTAGTAGTTAATCCAGGGAAGAAAGCATAGGGCAGTGAACAGTGAGGGAAATTTGAACCTGAACTCATTCCTGGCATACCTCTGTCCTTGTAATCACCAGGAGTTAGCCATTAGACAAGCGTTGTCAAAATGTGAATGAATCTGTCAGCTGATTTATTGTGTAGTGGATTTGAGCTAACACCAATTGCTCTACCAGTTTTCATAAGCTATACTCCATTTCAAAGTCAGACGGGATGGGTGATATGAGTATGGTTTAGTTTTGGAGAATCACGCAGGACATGTGTGTAGTTTTCAAACACACAGGCACATATATTTCTTTGAGTGTATGTTTCAGGTGAGATTTTTTTGTTATTCAAGTAACACTGATACACAATCTTATATTGGTTTCAAATATACAACACAGTGGTTCAACAGTTCCCATATTACTAAATCCTCACCCCCACTAGTGCAGTTACTATCTGTCAACATAGAAAGATGTTACAGAATCATTGTCTGTATTCTCCATACTGCACTCTCATCCCCGTGATCAACTTATATTGTGATTGAGAATTTTTATGCCCCTTTATTCCCATCACACTCCCAACCAACCCACCCTAAATCCTCCCCCATAGTAACCACCAGTCCCTTCTTAGTGTCTATGAGTCTAGTGCTGCTTTGCTCATTCTGTTTTGCTTTGTTTTTATATTCCACAAATAAATGAAATCATTAGCTACTTTAAGAAGGATGGTTATTAGCTCTTCTTTAAATGTTTGGTAGAATTCAGCTTTGAAGCCATCCCATCTTAGAATTTTGTTTGTTGGCAATTTTTTGATTACCAATTCAATTTCTTTGCTGGTAATACCATGTCTGTTCAGATTTTATGTTTCTTCCTGGATCAGTCTTGGAAGGTTGTATTTTTCTAGGACTTGATCCATTTCTTCTAGGTTGCTCAGTTTGTTGGCATATAATTTTTCATAGAATTCTCTAATAATTCTTTGTATTTCTGTGGTGTCTGTTGTGACTTTTCCATTTTCATTTCTGATTTTGTTTATTTGCATACTCTTTTTTTCTTGGTAAGTCTGGCTAAGGGGTTTGTCTATTTTGTTTATTTTTTCAAAGAACCAGTTCTTGGTTTCATTGATTTTTTTCTATTGTTTTATTCTTCTCTATTTTATTTATTTCAACTCTGATCTTTATTATGTCCCTCCTTCTACTAACTTTGGGTTTCATTTGTTCTTCTTTTTCTAGTTTCTTTAATTGTGAATTTAGACTGTTTATTGAGATTGTTCTTGTTTCTTGAGGTAAGCCTGTATCGCTATGCACTTCCCTCTTCTAACCATTTTTGCAGTTTCCCACAAACTTTGGACTGTTTTATTTTTGTTTTCATTTGTCTCCATATATTGCTTGATTTCTGTTTTAATTTGTGCATTGATCCATTGGTTATTTAGAAGCATGTTGTTTAGCTTTCATGTATTTGTAGGCTTTTTTGTTTTCTTTGCATAATTTATTTCTAGTTTCATACCATTGTGGTCTGAAAAGTTGCTGGATACAATTTCCATCTTTTTTAATATATTGAGGCTCTTTTTATGGCCTAGTATGTGATCTGTTCTGGAGAACATTCCATGTACACTTGAGAAAAATGTATATCCTGCTGCTTTTGGGTGGAATGTTCTATAGATATCTGCTAAGTCTATCTGATCAAATGTATTGTTCAGTGCCTCTGTTTCCTTATTTATTTTCTGTCTGGTTGATCTATCTATTGATGTGAGTGGTGGGTTCAAGTCTCCTAAAATGAATGAGTTGCAATCTACTGTCCCCTTTAATTGTATTAGTATTTGTTTTACATATTTAGGTATTCCTGTGTTGGATGCATAGATATTTATAATGGTTATATCCTCTTGTTGGACTGACCCCTTTATCGTTATGTAATGTCCTTTGTCTCTTGTTACTTTCCTTGTTTTGAAATCTGTTTTGTCTGATATAAGTACTGTTACTCTTGCTTTTTTCTCTCTATTATTTGCCTGAAATATCTTTTTCCAATTCTTCATTTTCAGTCTGTGTAAGTCTTTAGGTCTGAAATGAATCTCTTGTAGGCAGCATGTAGATGGGTCCTGTTTCTTTATCCATTTTGGCATGCTGTGTCTTTTGTTTGGTGCATTCAGTCCATTTACATTTAAGATAATTATTGATAGGTATGTACTTATTGCCGTTTTATTAATTGGTTGTTTTTATAGTTCCTCTCTGATCCTTTTTCCTTTCCTATAGCCTTCTCTTGTTATTTGATGGTTTTCTTTAGTATTGTGATTGGATTTCTCTTTTAAAATTTTTTGTATATCAGTTATAGGCTTTAGGTTTGTGGTTACGATAAGGTCCAAGGATAGCTTCCTAACTGTATAACAGTATTAAGGTGATGATTGCTCTATTTCAAACACAATCTAAAAGTACCTACTTCTTTTTTCTTCTTCTTCCTCCTCCACACTTTATGTATTATGTCATAATCTGCATTTTTCATGTATTCCTTAACTGATTTGTGTTAAGTTGGTTTTACTACCTTTGTTTCAATTTTGTACTTGCTTGGTAATTAATTGGTCTACTACCTTTATCAGTGAAAACTGTTTAGGTTTAGGAACATTACTGTGTATAGAAGTCCCTTTTGCTGTTATGCTGGCTTAATGGTCACACATTCTTTCAGCCTTTGTTTATCTGGGAAATGTTTAATCTCCTTCAAATTTGAATGATAATCTTTCTGAGTAGAGGATTCTTGGATGAAGTTCTTTCTGTTGCAATACATTAAATATTTTATACCACTCCCCTCTGGCCTGTAAAGTTTCTGCTGAGAAGTCTGCTGATAGCTTGATGGGATTTCCCTTATAATATTTTTTCTCTCTCTGGCTGCTTTCAATACTCTCCCCTTATCCTTGATCTTTGTCATTTTAATTACATGTCTTGGTGGTGTCTTCCTGGGGTTCCTTTTGTTGGGGGATCTCTGTGCTTCCATGACCTGAGTGTCTATTTCCTTCCCTAGATTGGGAAAGTTTTCAACAATTACTTCCTCAAAGAGACTTTCTATCTGTTTGTCTGTCTCTCCTTCTGGTACCCCTATAATGCAAATATTGTTTTCTTTGGGTTGGTCACACAGCTCTTTTATTACTCTTTCATTCCTAGAGATCCTTTTTTCTCTCTGTTCCTCACCTTTATTGTGTTCCTGTTCTCTAATTTCCACATCTCTCCTCTACTTACAGCAATCTATTATTCATTCCCTCCATTGTGTATTTCATTTTAGTTATTGTATTCTTCAGCTCTGAGTGGCTCTTTTTCAGCTCTTGTATCTCTTTGGTGAAATCCTTCCTGAAATCTTCAATACTTTTCTGCAGATCAGTGAGCATATTATGACTTTTACTTTGAAATCTTTATCAAGAAGATTGGTGATCTTTATTTCATTTAGCTCTCTCTCTGGTGTCTTATCCTGTAGTTTTGTTTGGAACATATTCCTCTGCCTCCTCATTTGGTCAACATTTCTGTGTTTCTTCCTTTGTATTAGATGGATCTTCTGTGCTTCCTAGAGAGCAATGGCTTTATGAAGAAGGTGTCCTCTTTCCTCTCCAGTGCCTGGTTCTGCTTTGTGGTGCAGCCCTAGTTGCTGTTGGTGAGCAGTGGGAGGGGCCGTCTGTCTGTCTGTCTGCCGGCAGTGGTTTCAGTCCGCTGTGGCCAGCAGTTTGCCTCAGCTGGCCCTTTGTGATCAGAGCAGTGGCTTCTGCTGAGGTCGTTGTGGGCAGGCTACCCTCTGCCTTCCTGCAGTAATGGTGGGGCTGCTGGGTCGATGGGGTGAGCAGGCAGTTGCTTGGCTCAGGGGTGAGTCCCATGGAGGCAGCCTAGGCTGCCCAGGAGGAGAGAAGAGTGCTTGGAGCTGGCTCCTGCAGGTGCCTCTCTTTAGGCTGAGACAGAGCCAAGAAAGCTAGGTAAGCCTCTCTTTGCCTGCCAGGCAACAAAGTCTGATGCTACTGGGCCAAGTGAACTGGAGCTGGTGGTGCACAGGGAAGTGCTTTGGAGCTGAACTGCCAGGTAAGGGAATGGAGCATCTGGGGGTCCCAAGAGTGTCCGACCCCTTGGGCCGAGGGAGGGCCAGGGAAGTATGTACACCTGCTCTTTCTCCTGTGGAGAGAGCTCCATCCAACCCTCACCTCTCTAGTACCCCTCCCATTGCTGGCAAATCTTTCAAACTGCTGCTTCCGTGTTGGTTCTCAGAGGGACTGGTGGAATGTGCCTGTCCTCCACAAGTGGCTGGGGTCTCAGCCTCCCAGAGTGCTCCGTCTGTTCCTGGTGTCCAGCCCCACTAATCACCAGAACCCAGTGCAATGTGGGCTTGTGCTTCTGGAGCAGATCTCCGGGGCCAGGTGTGCAGAGTTCCTGAGCACCTATTCTTTACCAGCTCCATTCCTTTCCCTCCCATCTGTGGGCTGAGATGGAGGAAAGGCTTTGGTCCTGCTCCATTGTGGTTCTGCACTTTACCCTTCTCTGTGTGGTCTTCTCTTCTTCACCAGGTGCAGGTGGTCTGTTCTGCAGTCTTCAGGTTGTTTTCAGGGTTAGTTGTATTTGCTGTAGTTGCTTCCTTGGTGTGTGTGTGGGAGGAGGTTTCCTCTTGCCTTCCTACTCTGCCATCTTCTTTTCCCCAATTGAGATGGTTTTTATTATGAATAGGAACAACAGTATAATGATATCAAGAGGACTTAAGAAAGATGTTTATTGGGCTATATGACTGGAAGTCCAGAGGCAGGGCAGGCTTCAGTGCTGGCTTAACCTAGGGTCTCTTGCCCCATTTTCCTGACATCCTCTTGGCTTTTCTGGCCTCTGTGGGTGGCCTTCTCCTGGAATTGTAGCAGCTGGACATCTCTAGAGAAAGAGAACAAGGGTTGCTTCTGGAAGCTCAAGAAGCCCCCAGAAAACCTGTTCTCATGTCACACAGGTCCATATTCAGTCATATGTCCTTCTGGGACACATCACTGAGAAGTGATGGGAATGACATTACCTTTGGAACATTCTGGAGCAGAGAATGAGGCCAGATTTCCCATATGGGCTGCTTGGAGGAGGGGTGTTTCCTTGAAGGAAATGAGGGTTCTGTTAGGGAATGAGAAGAAGGGGAGGAGATTCTTGAATAATAAATATTGTGGGGCAGCAAAGCAGTGTTCAGTCCTTTTACTGCTCCAATTCTGAGAAACCTCTTCATGTTGTTGATTTAACTGATGCCTTACAATTTTTATTCATTCAACAAACACTTACTGAGCCATTAAATCTATGCTTGGTATTATGAAAAATTCTGGAGATAGTAAAAATATTGTCTATCCCTTGAGGATTTTACAGTCTAGTGGAGGAGATATATAGGTGAACAAAACTATTATGAGAAATAAATATATGAGAAAGTTGTTGAATAGAGATAAGGCAAAGTTTTATGAAAACTCAGAGAAAGGAGCAACTAAATCTGTGGGGAAGGAGGCCGAGGAGGAGAGTGGAAGTCTGGGAAGATGGGGCTGCACGGTCAGAAGGAGCAACATGTGCGTTGCTACAAAGGCATGGAAGAAAGTGGAATGTTCTAAAATGTACAATTATCCATCTGTACATGAAGCAGTGAACATGTGGGGGATGGCAAGGGATGAGGCCGTAGGATCCAGGTTGGAGAGACTTGGATTTCACCCTATACATGATAGAGATTCTGGGAATTTACTAGGTAGAAGGTCACAGACTGGGGCTAGAAAGACTGGTCTGGTTTGGTGTGGAGAATGAATTGGAGGAGGCAAGCCTGAAGGCAGAGAGGTTATTTCAATGGCCAAATGAGAAATGAAAGACAATGAGAGCCTGAACTAAGAGGTAAGGGAAGAAGGGCCTAACCAGGGGAATGCACAGGCCTGGAGACTGCCTGGATGGGGGGCAGTGGTGGGGTGGGAGGCTGAGAGGGAGGTGAGAGAGAAGAGGGCCCAAGGATGAGATGAGCCCAGAACATCTGCTTAAGTGTCCAGGTGGTGACAGCATCCATTGAAATGGGGAGCCCAGGAGGAGGGGAAGGCTGTCTGGAGGGAAAACGATGAGTTTAGTTGGGGATATAGGATGAAATGTCTGCAGCACACCTAGGTGGCCTTTCCAGCAGCATCCTGGAACAGGAATACAGGTTAGGAGAGGGCTCTGGCGGTGAGCAGGACAGGGAGGGTATGTGAGACACATCGCCAGGAAAGCCGTTTCTGAGGAGGAAACATTCAGATACGGAATGAAATCACGGAGCACACCATGTGACTATTTCATGCAGGTAGCTGGCCAGTTCTCCAGGCTGCTTTACCTAATAGCTATGGAGCTATGGAGCCATGGCTGGGAGGGGGATGCTCACTGACAGATACAGGCATAGCCTCCCCTCTCCTGTGGGTCTGTGGGTAGCAGTCTATCCACCCATGAACTTTGGTGAGGCTTCTGGCCCTGATGTTGAATGTGCTGAAGGCTGAAGGATTCTCCAGCCTCCAGCTATGCCTCCTCCTTTTCCCTTCTACTGCTGATTCCTGCATGAGTCACTCTGGGTCTTCTCTAGGGCTTGGCAGTCAGCTCCATCTAGCCAGAGCTCACTTGGTGCAGATCCTCTTCCTGATTACTAGGGAGCTCTCCTGAGAACCTTAATCAGCCTGGAGGGCATCTAGGGCAAGATGTCCTCTGAGGATGGTTTCTTGTCGGAATGTCATGCAAGGGATTGAAGCATTATACAGCTTATTCAAGCTCAAGTCACATTTTTAATACAGGATTAAAAGACATCTCATCCAATAAATTGAATGACTAAGACAAAATCTCATAAAGGTCTTATTTCTCTACTGATCTTGGTCTTAAATTCTTTGTTGCATGAATGAATGAACGAATGAGTACTTACACAAAATCCCAGAAATTTCAAAAGGGGTGAGAATGAGAATAAAGCAATTGCTGAGGCAATTGAGGCAAGTCCCATCTGAGTGTTATTCTCTGTCTACTTGAAATGATCCTTGCTCCTGTCACTACTTATTTATACACAGTCCTTCACTGGCTTCTTGATAATAAAGGCCTCCTAGGAAAGAGTGTCTCAGAAACTCAAGCTTGTGGCCATTTGAACGCGCTGAGTTTTTGAAGACATGCTGAAAAGGTATTGTCTTGCTACTTCACTGTCTGGGAATATGCTAGACCTGTAAGATGGGGTTTATACTAGGCTGGTTTGAATGACATAGTATAAAAGAACTGTAAGTCCAATAGGTAAAATTGGTTACTAGTTTTGGATACAAAGCATCTTTTTGAAGTCATTGATTTAAGCGGGAATATGCTGTTCATTCCTTGAACAAGGTTATTCTTGGTGCCACCGTCTCTTTAACGTACTGGCTGCTAAATCAGGCCTGTTCCAGACAATAAGCCTTGGATTATCGGTCTACAAATGCCATATTTTTGCTGCTACAGTCATTTAGTGCATTTCAAGGAAGTCATTGAGTGCATCATCTTATATTAAGCACCGATTTAGATAGAAATGAAAAATACAACATGCCTGAAGACAGCCTATTCTTGCTGTTCCTGCTGTTACGTATTGTGCCATTGGCTGTCGTCCCTCAAGACCTGGCCCAGGACAATGGGCACACGAAGACCAGAACTGCAGGAAAGCTCTGCTCTGACCAACAGGCAGGTTTGATGAACTGATTGTCTTGCCATCTTAAAATTAACACCCACAAAGGCTTTCATATATGACGCCACTAGATGTCACTAAATAACAAGCTTCTTAGAACAGTTGTGTTAGACCATTTAACTACCCCTGCTCCCCTGTTCTATTACTATTTTTTAAAACTGTGTTTGTACTGTATACATTTCCCACATCACCATTTTTTTCTGAATCCTTTACATTTAGTGTGACATTCATTCCTGGGAACATAGCTTCATCCTATCCAGTGCCTGCTTATTCTTCGGATGCGATAACGCCTCCAGCCCCTGCTCTGTGTGGCAGGTGAATTCACATTCCACCTGCTCGTGAAGTGTTGTGATAAAAATGGGCATGATTCTTTTCTTGCCATTGTGGGGTACTTGTTCTCTGATGTGTTTTGGCTGATCAAGCAGAATGTGCAGAAATGGGAAGCTGGATTGCCTGGCTCTAATTTACCCTCCTCAGAAAGTGTGGTGCTCTCCCAGAAATCACTGTGGCCGTTTGTGGCCACCATGTAAACTGTCTCAGGAGGGTGAGAGGCCTGTTCTGGTTTAAAGACATCTATAGAAAAGGTCTTTGCTAAAACAAAACCCCTTTCTTTGATGCCCCTTAATCCCTTTATCTTTTTCTAGGCTTCCTTGTCATATTTTCTGTGACAGCTCTCAGGGGACCAAAGCCAGCAGAACTGTCTCTGCCTTGGGAATATCTTCCCCCATCAGTAATTCAGACAGTAGGAAGGGGAACTTGTTGTGTGTCCCAGAGGGGCCCTTCAATTTTGCATTTGATGTTGACAGCTGTCTTTGTCGTGAAGAATGGAATTCAGGGGTGCGTGGATCACACAGTCTAATAAAAGTTTGGAGTTATATCAGTCTTTACAATTTACAGAGCACTCACTTCTATTACCTCAGTTTATTCTCAAACAATTAAGGAAGGCAGGATGGGTGTCTTTATTTCTCTTTCACAGAAGAGGAAACAGAAGGTCAGAGAGGCTAATCGGCTTGCCCAAGGTCGTCCGGCTATAAAGTGGGGTTGTACCACTCACTTGCATCTCTAGGTTCCTGGGCTCTGACATAGCCCTCCCTGATTCCCAAGACACCAAGCTGTTTCTTGCTATGGAATTGTTAGAAGCAACAAGAAAGAGACTTCCAGCAAGGCTGCTTCTACAGAGCTGTCAAAGAAGCAGAGATCTGGGGCTAGAGAACTCAGGGCAAGAGGACAGGAGTCCTTGGTCCCTCTGCTGCCTGCTGTCCACCAAGGCACTTGTCCCAAGGCACACCATCATCTAGGGGATCGCTCGGTTGGCATGGCTTGCTGAAACTGCTATATAAGAGATATGTAAAAGATGGAGGGTACAGGGGAAGCCTATAAAAATACCTCCTCAACTGCAGGATACTTTGGGAAGAACAAGGATTCAAGATGCAGAGCTTGTTTTATTTAGAAAAGCAAAATTAAGAAGGGGAATTTGAATATTGCTGTGAAGTCAAAAGCCAGAACTTATCTTTTCCTTGGAGTATAAGAGGAGGTGGAAAGGATGGAGTAGATGGAGGTGGTGGAAACAGTGATACCATGCTTGAAATGCATTTTCTGCCTTCTTTCAAGTCTCTTTCTTGTTGCTTCTAACAATTCCATTTCTGTGAGGGTCGGGCGTGGGTGGGGAGAAGCTGTCAGGGACTTCTTTTGTTGGCATGAGGGCTACTGCTTGACCGAACTACATCTATAAAGCATTTTGCCAACCTGATCAAAAACACTTAGCTAATCGTTAAAATACTCTGTTCATCTGTTGAGAGTTGGGATTCCTTTCCTGCTAAACAGAGAGTTTGAAAAATACCACTTAATCAATGATGACGACCGAGCTAACTTTCAACTGCAGCTGATACTTGAGAATGCACCTGAAATCTCCTACTTATAACCCACAGGATGCTGGAAATAAGATTTGTTGGATTTTTTTTTTCCCCCAGGGTACCTTCTGAAATACTGGTCTTTCCACCAGATGCCTCAGTATTTCTAAGGTCCCGGCTGAGTGCCGTTTGAGGACCTGGCAGTCATGTTTGCCTTTGGGTTGCAGGGCTGCCTTTGCAGGACAGTGTCTCCATTCTCCTTAGAGCCAGGGGTCCTTGACTTTGGCTGAACATTAGAATTGCTTGGTTGTGCTTTTTAAAATTGCTGATACCTCGGCTCCACCCTCAGATGTCCAGATCTAACTGGTTCGGGGTGGAGCTGGGCATGGGATCGTTAAGGGCCTCAGAGGATTCTAACGTGCAGAGTTGAGAACTGCGGTGGTGGAGCGCCTCCGCTGGAGAAGTTGCTTTAGATGAAGTCCTTCTCTCAGGCGGGGGTAACGAGAATCCTAGTCGGCATAGCTTTCCATTTTATTTTTTTAATCCAAATAGCTAAATGCAAGCATCCACTAATCAGGAATTATTTTATTAAAAAGCTCAATCACATTTTAGTGCTCAATTGAAATACATACCATCACCTAGATATAATTTATTCCACAATTTAATTCAGTGTTTCTCAAAGTATATTTTATGACAGTTCATATCAGGGTTCTTGTTAATATGCAGGTTCCTGGGCCGCATTCCAGACCTACTGAATGAAGTGCTCTGGGTGGAAGGCCAGCAATCTGCACTGTGGCAGTTGCTCCAGGGGATTTGGGTGCAAGTCAGCACTAATGCTTAACTGGTTTTAATTAGTATTAATCCTATTTGTCCTGAGGGCATTTGTAAATCTTAGTATTTATACTGCTTTTTTTTTTGGTTTGTTTGTTTGTTTAAATGCAAGGCTTCAAACCTTGTAGCCCTCCATTACTTCTCCATCAGAACCATAAGCTTTTTCTGTTCAGGCTGTTTGCTGATAAGGGATGGCCTGATAATAACCTTTCTGATATTCCTTACCAACTAAAAGTTTTCTTGTATCTTTCCTCAATTCTGTCACAAAGCAGAAAAACAAAACGAAGTAGCAGCATGATGTCACTGTCTATTTCAGTTGGCGGTTTCCGTGCCTCCTGGTGTCAGGTCTCTCCAAGCTTGCCCTGGTATCAGGAATCCAGTTGCTCAGTGTTTGCTGGTTTATTTGCATCAAACAGTCCCTTAATAACTATCTCTCACAGGATCGAACACCTCAGCTTTTTAGCACAGCTTACTCACAAGAGTTCAGGGTCACAAAGCCAAGCTCTTTCCATGACGTTGAAAACCGAATTTGAGAGAGCACAATGCCATTGTAAATTAGCTATAAAATGGTTCCTCCATTCGGATGAAATCTTTCAGATTTCTGCTTTGCTGATGTCCCTCTCCTAGTTCTGTTTTTTCTAGCAGATTCTAGGTTCCTTCCTCATTCTTCTGCTGTCATCCTTTCCTGAAATCAAGCTGCCTTGGTTCTTATTTCCAGTTACACTGAAGAATTAATGTGATGACTCCCAAGTCAAAGGGTCAAATTGAGCATGTGCTAAGAGACCCTATTCCCACATCAAAGATATAGAAATGCTAGAAGAAAAATTATTCAAAGTCAAATTAAAAGGAGTCGAGCAGAAATCTTAAAAATGAGAAATGGAGTCATTGAAATAAAAAGCTCATGGTGGGTTATACAATAGTTTTAACACAGATAAGGAGAAAAATAGTGATTTGGAAGATAGAATTGACACAGTTTTCCCTATGCAGTACAGAAAGCCCAAGAGATAGAAATATGGCAGAAATAAGGATACATGGAAAATATGATGAGAAACTCCAACTTCTATCCAATAGGAACTCCGTAAGTAAAGAATGGAGATAATGATGGAAAGCCAGGATTCAAGGAAGCAATGACTATTTTCTAAATGTAAGACATATTGTTCTAGAGAGAAAAAGTCAGAATGCCAAGGATTAAAAAAGAAAAAAATCTTTTAGTAGATTCCATTGTAGTAGAATGGCAGAATATAAAATCCTAAAATCTACCAGAATTACCTACAAGGCACTGAATGGCCATCAGAATGACAACATACTTCCCAGCAGCAGATGCCAGGGGACAATTGTTACTACTTTGAATTTCATTTCCAGAAGTTTCATAGCCCAGAATTTCAGCTATTAAGAACTAACCTAAGTCTATTCCATTATAACCTTCTTTTTCTTTTCTGATTTAGAGAATATTTTATTTATATTCATTTTTCAAAGATCTGACTCTTCAAAGATTTCCAGTTTGAGTAAACATAATTTTTATTCAGAACAGACTGAAGCACAGTTTATATATTTATTTATTGCTGAGCCACCAGAATTTGTATCTTTTTTAATTAATGTATAGTTGATATAAAATCTTATGTTGGTTTTAAATATACAACACAGTGGTTGAACAGTTACCCATATTATTAAATTTTCATCCTCTCTAGTGTGGTTACTATTTATCAATGTAGAAAGATGTTACAGAATCATTGACTATATTCTCCATGCTGTACTACCATCCCAGTGGCCAACTTATATTGTGAATTATTGTGCCCCTTTATCCCCCTCCCCCTCCCCCTCTTCCTGCCGCCCCAACCCCTCCCTCTTGGTAACCACTAGTCACTTCTCAGTATCTATGAGTCTACTGCTGTTTTGTTCCTTCTGTTTTGCTTTGTTTTTAGATTCTACAAATAAGTGAAATCATATGGTATTTGTCTTTCTCCACCTGGCTTATTTCACTGAGCATAATACCATCTAGATCTATCCATGTTGTTGCAAATGGCATGATTCCTTTTTATGGCAGAATAATAGTCCATTGTGTATATGTACCACATATTCTTTGTTCATCTTTTGATGACACCTAGTTTGCTTCCATATCTTGGCTATTGCAAATAGTGCAGTGATAAATATAGGGGTGCATGTATCTTTTTGAATCAGGGATTTTGTTTTCTTTGGATAAATTCCTAGGAGTAGAATTACTGTCACCATCTTATTCTTTGATAAATTTTGGTGGCCTCCAGTGATTAGTGGTGAGTGAGGTTCCCTTCTGCGCAATCTTGTCACCAGGTAGGATGTTATAATGAAAGCAAGTCTCAGATCAAGTTCTACTACACCCACAAATGTTTTTGGTAAGCGGGCACAGAACGTATTCACACCTGTTCTTATAAGGTCAAGGAAGTTCTGGTTCTGCTTCCTTTAGGCAATTCTACCATGCCTTGCATAAAATATTTCCTAGAGGCAGATGTGGCAATATTCTAGAAGTAGGGTATTCCTGTTGGATCAAATGGCAGAGTCCTCTATTAATTTATGGAACACAGGTCAAAAGGGAGCCCACTGCTCTGCAGGGAAGTAAGCTGCTGGGCTGGCCCAGTTCTATACCCTATTCATGTAGGAGCAGAGGAGGCATTTGTACAATATTTCTAACCAATCCACATAGCTTGACCACCAATTATTTCGACAATGAAAAATATTTCTATAGAATTATGCTAATTAACATGCTCACTTCTGTGGTTTTAGATATCAGTATTTACAGTGTTTGCAGAAGTTGCCTCCAGGGAGTGAGTCTTGAATGGGATCTTTCAAACTGTAATTGACCACTCTTGGAATGTTTATTATTGATTAGGGTATTTCTAATCTCAACCAACCATGACCATAGATTAAAACTAGCACACATTCGTAGATGTATGTCATGCTAATCTCTGAGGAAATGTTTTTAGGTAAATTATAGTCTATATTATACCAGCCAAATGATATTTTTAAGTGTGAGGGCGAAACAAGGACATTTTTAAACATAAAAGAACTTGGAGCGATTACCACCCACAGATAGAAAGAACTAATAAAGGATATCCTAAAGCAGGAATGCAAATGAACCTGGAAGGAAAGGATGGGATGAAAGAGCAAAGCAATAATTTATGTGTATGTTTAAAACCAAAATACAAATAAAATTCTGGTCATTAAACACAAAGATTTGAGACTATATTAGTTTGGGAGGGCAGTTAAAGCAAGCAGAGCTTTGGGAGGTGGAATACAGATATCAAGTAACTCTAGTAGTTGCAAAAATATAAAGTTAAATATGTATTTGAAAATCTAAAGGGTAACCACTGAAAAATAGAAGGTGAAACCAAGAATGGAAAATAAAGGATTGTGAATGTAAAATTGTTGAAAAAATGGACTGAAAGGTATACACTAAAGTCATGGTAGTGATTCCCTTGGGTTAGAGGGTGAGGGTGGAGAAGGGGACATGAGGATCATGAGAAAAGAGACAGTGAACAAAATCATTAATTCTGCATCATGGGCATACGGACTTTTAAAATATTATTATGTGCTATTTTTTTTGGTATTGTTTAAAAACTAAGTCTTCAAACAAGAAAAACATATGTTGCAACTTTGGATCAATTTACATGTAGCTGCCAGGAGGCAATCAAATGCTTGGGTGAAGAAGGAGCCTGTCAGGCAAGGACCAAGTGTTTTAATTGTTGTATTACGCTCATAGTAGGGTCTCAATTAATGCTGTAGGTACAGATTTGACTCTGAAAACTCACCCACTTTATTCCTGGGAATTTCAGCCCCTCCGAACAACTTCCTTTCTCAGAAGGTCTTGTTTGCTCTTGTCATTCTCTGCTGTTTATCTGCCCTTCCTGAGGCTCCTGCTCTAGCACACCCCAAAGTGATACAGCTCTTTCAGCTAATCTCAGAATATCAGTTGTTTTCAAATGGTTTGGGTCCATGCAACCTTATAAACCCCCGTAATGAAGGCTATAGAACTTGGAAAGATTTGAGGGACGCACCTTCAACACTCCTTTCTAACACTGACCTCTGCCTGAGATAAGAGCACACATCCTTTACCTTTGCCTACTTGGAGGTGAGTTCCCTGCCTTCCTGGATGTTTACAGTGGCCGTCATCTCTCTTCGTGAAGGTGGTGTTATCCCGTTTTCTTAGAGGACTGACTGAGGTTCCCAAAGGGCCTTTCTCCATGACTCCAACAGACCCTTCCCCACTGGAGGAAGAATTTTCTACTACAAAGGGTACTGCACAAAGAAATGGGCTACTGCAGGCAGTGAGCTTCAGGTGAGGAGATCAAGATGGATGGCCACCTGTGAGAGATGGGATTAGGCTGGAAGTTCTAGAAGGTTCTGGCTCTGAGATTTAAGGATTCTGAGATCATGGGTACTAACCCACAGAACTGGGTTTTCCCCTTGAAAACCTGTATTTTTGTTTGTTTTTAGGAGATCTTTAACTGATACATCCTTGATGCAAAGAAGTAACTATTGGTGGAGATTCTGAGCTTAGATACCTTTTGTGGGTACCTTGACAGAACGGTGAGGTATTTCCTAATGCTTCTGAGAAAAGTGTGGTATAGACAATCGTGTATGTCATCTGGATAAAGCTCTGTTGCTGAAGCTTCTCCTTGTATTGCAGAACTGGCCAGGGACTCCTTTGGAAAGGTATTTGTTTCGCAGTTAGCAAAAGGAATGGAATTCTTTCTGAATTCTTTGATGAACTATCCACAGATTAAACTTATTCCACTGTTCCTTGAAATTGAAAGTCACATGGTATTCATTTAGTATTTATTACCTACCACCTTGCTTCATGAGTTATTTTTAGGTGCACAGGTTTTGTTTCCTTAATTCACTTATAAACTACTAGAGGGAGGAACTGTGTCTTATGCTTTGTATCATCCATAGTGTCTTAACAGATTATTCGGTACATGTAGGTGCTGTGATCATTCACTGAGTCTTTGGCAAGTGCCAATGTAGAACTTAATAGAGATGATCAGGGTTAGCCTTGTTTTAAAGGGACTGTGTGACTGCATAAGAGGTCTGGTTTTATTTGTCAGTGTTTCTTGGCTTCTGTATCTCCACAGTCTACTTCTGTGTGTTGTCCTGTGTATCACAGTGTTGTATAGTTGCCCATGTGAAATACAAAACAGAATGATATTCAAGAAGGAATTGTGGTAAAACAGCCCCAAAACAGTCAAGAAGACAAACACAGTGCAGAAGGAAAAGTCAGAGTAAAATTAAGTATTCAAAGTCATGTCCCTCAAGTAGATTCCAAGACAAGGGTTTGAGTGCATATAGTTTTTCTAGGAAGCCACCCAGGAACCTGAAGGAGAGGAGTGGAGAAGTGACAGGGAAGGGGGAAGGAAGGGGTGCGTGAAAGCCAGTCACCCCCAGAGGCACCTGGAGCTCTGTCTTGCAGGAGAATGGGAGCCAGTCTAGGATTTCTTTGGAGCTATCCCACTGGGGGTGCCAGGGAGCTGGTATTGATTCACCCATGTCCCTCCATCCTTGGTTTGGGCTACTCGGGGCATTCATTCCTTGGCTCTTCCCGCTTTCCCTGGGGCCAGCTGAGCGTGCTCCCAAGGTCAGAGTAGGAACCTCTCTCAGTCAATCACAGGGGGCTCCCTGAAGCAGCATTTATCAGATGTGCGAGTGCAGCCAAGGGGTGTGGCAGACTGTGACAGGGCCCCTGCTGGTGTGTACCCCATGCTGCCCCCTGGGGAAATCTAGTGTGGAGGCCCAGGGAGACGCCTGCAGTCCTGAGAACTCATTTGTCCCTGTCTAACAGCTCCGGACCTCGGCAAGTTAGCTTTGGCTCAGAAACCAGCTCCCTGTGCTGCTTCTTTCCTGGGCCAAGGCACCCCGCTCTGCACCTGACCTCAAGCTGCTTGACAGCACACCGGGGCAGCTGAGAGGAGACAGTGAAAAGAAGGCTGTGTGGCTCTGACAAGCTTCACTCCTGCAGAAGTGTACCCGAGGAGATGCAGCTCCCAGGGCATTTGCATTTTAATGGGTGATCTTCAGTCCCAGAAAAGTCTGCAGGATTCAAGAGAGCATGTCTTTGCGGTGCAATCTGGGCCCTTTGAGTCCAGCAGGTGAGGAGGCATTTGTGGCAGAAGCTGCAGGGTCACCATATGCAAGCAGGTGGCTCTGGTCCTGTTGAACACAGCCACAGCCCTCTCAGGGCAGGGCACTTTAGGAAACCCATTCTCAGACCATGTAGGCATAACAGTCCCTGTCCAACTTGTCCCCACCCCGTCCCATTGACGCTGTCACAGTTCATTTTTCCTTATTGCTGTGAGTCCAGGCTTCAGTCCATACATAATATATAAATTAGTATGTTGAGCTCATTCTCACCTCCTAAAAACAGACCTTCAGTTCTCTCTGAGATCAATAAAGCTTAAAAGAAAATAAAAAGCCAACTCAGCTTGTGTGTGGATCCTGGACCTTGTTCTAATACAGGCCCCTTTCCTGAAGTGGAAATCATGCTTGACAGCTCAGCTTTCCTGTCACTAATGAGTCAGGATTGACGGTGCATTCAAAATCTAGAAAGGACTAGGCCAGGGCATTTGGATCCACACTGCTGATTAAATACAGTTGAAAGGAATTTCTTTCTGAGGGAATGTGGAAGAGGAGAGGCAGAGAGAGGTGTGTGAGATTTTTCATGTGTGCGATGCTTCCTCTGAACCATGGCTGTGCTAGGGGCTGTCAGACTTTCCGCAGTGGACAGCGGAGATGAGATCACACAAATGAAATTTAAAGGAAAAATAACCAAAGAAGAAAACAGTAACGACTCAACACAGTCAGAAACAGCAACTACAATATCATCTCCCACTGGCTCAACCCAACATGCGGAAGAAACTACCCACTAAGACCCAGAGCTGTGGCCAATCCACACGGCACTTTGGAGCAAAATGGGAAAAGGCACCTTTTTTGGGCATATGCAGCTCTACCTGGGCTGCATTTCAGGCTCCCTTTACCCCTCCACCACGCCCCCTGGTGCAGGGAAACCCCTATAGCTGTATTTGGGCCCCTGAAGGTCCACAGGTCAAATTTTCAGCCTTTTCTCAGCTTTTCCTTTTGATAAAGGCTCAGTAGCTACTTTTTCTTTTCTTTTGATTTTTTAAAGGACTATGAAGCTACAGCCTCTGACATGATATATAGATAAAAGATATCGATGTCACAGGGATAAGAGCTAGAGAAAGGTGTAATGAGAAGAGCTTAGACCATTTTCAAAGCTCCTCGGCAGTGCACGGAGGAACCCAGAGCTGGCAGGGCGCAGGGTGACGCGCCATGGCAGTGGGCTCCTGTTCGCCCTCAGGCCTCGCTCTGATGAGCTGGGCCATCGGGGCACTGTTTGAACAGACTAAAGGAAAGTATCAAAAGGCAAACTGAAGCCAGAGAGAAAATGAATAGCCCATGATCTCCAAGGGAGATTACAGAGGTAATGATAAAGCAGTCAGGTTAAAAGGGGCTGTTATTCCAAGAAAGGTAATTTTGCTTAACTTTTTTTTTAATGGAAAAGAAGATGAAGAGACCAGCACCAGCTAAATCATCACTGTCAGATGAAAGATCAGTCTTTTATTAGGAAACATTTCTTTGCATGCCCTTTTGACATTGAAGAATCTATTTGCTGTAAGGATTTAGGGCTTTATCAAAACTGTAATATGCTAAAATAAACAAAACGACCATGTGCTATTTTATTAGAGAAGAACAGCCATAAAGAAAAATGGAAGAAAACTTTCAAGATGAATAATGAGTTTCCCTATAGGAACTTTGCTTTTTTAAAATCAGTTTTAAGATCCATACTTGCGAATGTTTGCATTATTCAGCAAACATAGGCTTGGATAATGAGAGGGGCTGCCTTGACCCCTAGAGATTCAGGTATAAACCCCCATCCAGAGTCTCTCAGTGCCTGCAAAGCTTGGCTCCCCAGATAGGCTTCTTGTCCCGGACCACTGCTGAGACCCTGCTTCTGCCCTCAGGGAGTCCGTTGTGCCCACCACACCTGCCTCCGCCGTTCCTGTTCCCCAGTCCAACCAGATGTCTGCAGGCTCAGGGTGCCCTTCATTAGGAGATCAAGTAAGAGGAATAAAAGAAGCCCTCAGCAAGAAGACACAATTTGCCCGAGGCTTCCACTCGGTTCCTGCCTTCCTTCTGCCTTCACACCTCTCCTTGATTTCCTTCACCAGGCCAGGATTGCACACCCGCTGGGTCTCCCAGTGACTGACGTATGTCACGTCATGACCCCTGCCTCTGACTTCCTTAAAGCTGTCCTGAATCACCCATGCAGTCTATTCCCATCCCCTTGGCAAGCGTTCTGCCACTTGGCAGGATCCCACTCATGACCCTGGCTGTAAGTCTGTGTCCACCACCTTTCATCAGCTCTCAGCTCCCAGCCTCTCCATGCACATCTGCTGACTGCTAGCTTTCCTCCTCCTGCCTGCAGCTGTGTTCACACCTCCGTGTCTGCCATACTCTCGTGGACAAACATGTTCCCCAGATTACCAACCCCCTGTTCTCACTTATAAAACTGCCTCAGTAGGAAGGGTTCATGGTTCATTTCAGAACTCTGCCATTGACCCAACTCTGCATTTGCTGGTGGCTTAGACCTCTTACATTCCACTCAATATTTTTTCTCTACCATAGTGTATACTCCTTTATAACTTCAATTTCTTCATGCACTGTTTAGCCTGTCTTTCTTCTCAATCTCTCTCTTTCTGCGTGTGTGTATCTTTCTTTGTTTCTCTGTTTCTGCCTGTCTGTCTCTATATAGAGAGAGATACACACATATAGACATGTATTTATATAGACACTATATAGACATTTTTTCTGGGGCTGGGGTAGACACTCTACTAGGCCCTGTCCAGATCCCTCGTACTGACCAATGGGCCCATCCTCCAGGTGCTCTGAGCATTGTCTGCTAACTCTCACAACTGCATTTCTCTAGACATTATCCACTGCTGATAGGCTAGCACATCCCGCATCTTAGGGGAGGCCCATAGCCAGAGCCCTTCAGGCCAGGACTAGACTTTCCTAAGGTCACATCTTTGCTCAGTAGTTTCCTCTTTCACATACCGCTTAACTTGCTCCTTCACAGATTTTCCTTGAAGAGCACTCCCTCAATAAATCACGTATCTCTGAATCCTTGTCTCAGGCTCTGCTTTTAGGGAACACAGCTTAGACAGGAACTCAGTTACTTCTCTGTGAAATGAAGTAGGAAACTGGATTAATGAGCTTTGATGTTCCTTCCTACTCTAATAATCCTTGGTTCTTTCATTGTGCGTTGTTGTCTCATATGTCTCAGACAGACAGGGCTTAGAAGAGCATTAGTGATAAAATTGGAATAGCTGTGTTTCCGTGTAGCTTACTAGGTAGTTGACATAGCGAAGGGCTGTCTTAGCCAGTTGGATGACAACATTTACTTTGGTTACCTCTGGCGATAGGATTAAGACAAGTTCCAGGGGTGACCAGGTGGAGTGGTTTTTATTAGCATGTAAACGCAAAGTTCTTGACTTGCTGAACCATGCAGACATTTCAGGGTGCCAAGTTCCTGAAATATGGATCTAGTCAGTCATTCATATCAGCCTGACTCAGTACCTGTTGGTACCTAGGCAGACATTTGAAAGTCACACGTGATGTTCTTCACATAGAGCAATTTTGAAGTCATTCAGAACATTAAGCAAGCTGTGTTCCAAATTATTTGGATCTAAATAATCTGAGCTGCTCATGATGGTATTATTGACTATTTTCAGTCTTGGCTTGGATCATGGAAAAACTGGAGGTAGATTAGATCATCAAAGTTAATGGCACAAAAAAATCCTACAAAAGAAAGTATCTTCCCCCAAATCAAAACTCTTATAGTTCCTCCAGCATGACTGTTCTAACCATCCAAATCTCCCTTTTCTGTCCTTAAAAGTTAATGATACTTGCCAGAACTTTATTGCACAACCATTGTCAAGTAGCCATGAGTTACTTTTACTTAGGAAATCTTATTAAACTAAATTACTGGATGTAGGCTTTTGGTCTGGAATTTAAGACCTGACCGCTCGCTCTTTCTTCTACTGACTTCTACTCCTTGGCATGACAGACACTCAACACTCATGTGGCTGAAGAGTTTAACTATCAATGGGAGATAATTTTTTCTAATGGGTTCTATGAGTTGCTTAGAGAATACTCAGAAAGTGCTTGCCACACCTTATATATAGGGCCCCAACTCACAGTGTCCCCCCAAACACACATATCTAGTCATCATTATAGCAACATTGAATTCAAAAGTAAATAATACCCTGGTGCTAATGGCTTCAGATCTGAACACAGTCCCAGGCAGGGGCCTCTTAGGGAGCTTGTTTTGACATGGGCGGCATTTTGAGCTCTGATTGGGGCTGTGGTGGAAGAAGAAAGGATTGTGAAGAATTGATATCTACCCAAGGGCTTTATACTAACAGCAGTGCCCTTTGCCAAAGGGAGCAACTGAGTGGTCTAGGCTGCTTTTGCCCTTTTCTATGTTTCCTCTTCAGTTCATTTTTCTAATATCCAGAGCCATCTATTTCCCAGGGCCCAGGACAGGCATTCTGGAATGTTCGATGGAGCTAGGACCAGTAAGCAGAAGATTAGGCTCTAAAAACCAGTGTGAGCTGGCCAAGTCAGTGTCCCTCCCAGCACATAGATTTCCTCAACTGAAAGAGAAGAGGTTTAAGAAGAATATCCCGTTTGGCCAGAAAATTTTGTCATTTTAGACATGGTAAAGCCCAAGAAATCAAGATAAACTTCCTCAGTGATGGATGAAAATGGAGCCAGCCACTTCTCCAACTCCCAGATGGGCTCAGAGTCACTCACCAATAGAGCCATCATCACTGTGACCACTTGTTGCGCACCTGCCAGGTTTGGCTTACTTGGCCAGGCCACCAACCCTCAGATTTGATGATGTTGGCAACCCAGAGTCAGGTTAAGGGTTTAGTCTGAAAGTAGACTTTGGGGCCCTTTAGACAAGTCCTGGTACCTAATTTGCATGTACTCTTGTATACAGTGTGATTAGAGTGCATGTGTAAAGGGAAATTAAGAAGTTTTAGAGTTCCAAGTTCCTTACATACCCAAAGGGAAGGTAAGAGGTTTGGTTAGGTAGCACTGGGCCTGCACTCTGCTCAGAGCACATAGTGGTGGAGATGGCGAGGGGGTGAGGAGTATGACACCAGGTAGGTGATAGAAGGATGTAACATTTCCTAGTGGACATTAAAGGGCTATGGACTACTTCCTTAAAAAAGCTGTGACCATTAGGCATGGACACTACTGTAAATTTTTGCCCAGAGGCGAAAGAATACTTAATTTCCCTACCAGGATGGAGTTACAGAGCACAGAGATCCAGGATAGAACCTTTCCAAAGCGCTTGGAGGGAATCACTTCTGGGTGCCGGGGTGTGGAGGGAAAAGAAGAACAGAGAAACAGAAACCTGACCAGAGTTTGAGGAGACCTTCATAAGTGAAGCCTTCCACCGTACAAGGGTTAGTATGTACCTTTATGGGAGAAAGAGGCTAGCTCCCATTCAGTCTGCACTTCCCCTTGGGAAAGATAGCAGAATTTTCTACCAAAAGGTCTAGGAATTGGAAGATTTATAAATTCTAAGTGGGAATTAGAGTTCATAGTCAGGCCCTTGAATTACAACTTGATTTCAGAGTCTCGGTTGTGATGGGTGGAGTGGGGGAGTGAGGAAGGTGTGAGCGGCTCACCTGAACAGATGAGTCATGGGAAAGACCATATGTCATCTCGCTCCCTTCCCTGCCGCCACAGACATCCCTCACATGACAGCCCAGACAGGTGGTCATAGAGCCTGTTCCCTTTCTTCCGTTAAAAGGAAACTTACTCACCAAACCTCTTAACAATGACAGACTTGAACATTCCATTTTGAATAGACTTAATTGTGAGAAACGGCTTCCTTGTGTGAAATTAAATATGCCTCTCCTTGGTCATAATTTTGTTCTCTAGACCTAAATGTTCCAATATATTGACTTTCAACATATTGTCTTCAAATTCCCAAGATGGCTATTAGCCCTCAGTTGCCCCCTTAACTCTCCCCCACCAAGTGTTTTCTTAAAAGGATAACTGTCTTTGGTCCATTCAGTTGTTGATCATATATAATCAGATTCTTTCCTTTCTCTCTAGATGTTCTCTGGTTTGTCAGTGTGAGCTATGTCCTGTCTCCTTCCTTCTCTCCATGGTCGAGGAGGGTGATAACACTGGGCTTTCCTGGAGTTTGGGAGTTTTCTGAGCCTTTCTGAAGGATTTTCTGGCACAGTCTGGTGTGTTCCGTGCCTAGCAACCATCTGTGGCTGCCCAAAGGTGGGAGCTTTGCCCAGGTGGGAATACTGAGGCCTAGGAAGTTGAATGTTCCCACCAAGTATGGAAGAACTAGTTTGGTAAAGACTTGCCTGTCCTTTTTGGGGATCTGCACACTCCCCAGAATGGTCCACTCTTCTCATTTTATCCCAGACTATGGTCCCCTAAAGTCCAAGGTTACAGCAAAAAATTAACTGTAGCTTAAAGAAGAGTGGATAATGCTGGCTTCTCTTACCTCTACTCATCCATCCACCTATCCACCTATGTAATCATTAACCAACATGTATTGAGCACTGACTGTATCACAGGCCATGAATTAGGCATGGAGGTAGCACGGGAGATGTGAGTTCCTGCCAACTAACCTCTCTTCTCTTCCT
The DNA here is from genome assembly GCA_032199065.1 of Smutsia gigantea. Classification (NCBI taxonomy): domain Eukaryota; kingdom Metazoa; phylum Chordata; class Mammalia; order Pholidota; family Manidae; genus Smutsia; species Smutsia gigantea. The sequence continues at coordinate 28,424 of JAVSCE010019514.1, forward strand.
GAGCCCCACCTCTAGTGTGAGTGACCAGAGATCCAAAAAATGTTTAAGAAGATTCAAATTAAGGCAGAGCCTCAAGAAGGCCACAATCTAAAGTATATAATCAACCACTGGAGGACAAAAGGGAGCATCTCAGGCGTGGGTGGGACTGGGAATAGGGAAATTGGGAGATAGGGTGAAGTAGGAAATTTAGTTCAAAAAGCATATGTTTAGATCACCATTATGCCCTTTAGTTAACTGAGATAGATATACTGAATTTACTTGAAATTTATACAGCACTAAAAAAGAGTGAGAAGTTTTCATATTTTTGTTTACAAGTGGGCATGGAATTTTAAAAATGCCGAGCAGCCCTGGCTTAAAGCTGATTTGGAAGGGTAGGCCTTTCTCTCAGTGTTTCTGTTCTCCCTTCCTCCTGAGATGGATGTAGCTATTTTCACTCTCAGTGCTCATGACTTACAGTTCACTGATTCTGATGAATGGGAAATCTTTTCTTGGCACACCCTATAGATCAGCTGCTGGGGCTTTCTTTCCTCTGGGTCTCTGGATGCTCACAGTGGTGGGACTCTTGCAGAGGAAGAGAAGAGACCCTGTGTCTCCCCCCTGTGCCTCTACCCACTATCCAGCCATTCTGCAGACCACTGTCTCCAAGAGGTCCTTAAATTCTTGCTGCTCCCATGCCTAGGGACACTCATTGCTCTTTGGCTACCCCGACCCATACCCTCAGAGAAAGTGAGTCCTGATCCAGATGGCCAACCCAAACACTACTAATGTTTCAGAGCATCATGCCCTGGATGCAGACACCCAGCAGCAGGGCAGCTCATAGCAGGCAGGACATGTTTAACAGTGGGCAGGGAAACAAGCAGGATTTGCAGGATCTCATGCAGCTGTCTTGCACCAGCTGCTGGAGTCAGAGAGAATACATCCTGCCTCCACATTCCCACCTCTACTCCCAGAATGGGCTCCTTCTTCCAAGCAAAAGTTTCCCAGGTCAAATCTTAAAGATCTACCTTACTCGGGACTTCTGGGAAGATGGCGGTGTAAGCAGGGCGGCAGAAATCTCCTCCCAACACTATATTTAACTACGAAAACACAACAAATACATCTATTCCTAAAAGACAGACGAGAATACACAGGAAAGCGCACAGCGTGCAGCTACACCCGAGAGGACTCGGCACACCAAGAGGCGGGTAAGATACGGAGCCGCGACCCGGCGGGACCCGAGCCCTCCCCCACCCCAGCGCACCGGCGGGAGGAGAGGATTCAGAGCCGGGAGGGAGTGGAAGTACACCGCGCGAAGTAGCCAGCCCCGGGGATCTGCGCGGGGAGCGCTGACCCACATTGCGCAGTGCAGCGGAGATTGGAAAGACAGAGCGGCAGGATCTGAGTGGGGAACGCGCCAGGGTGCTTGCAGCCGGCTCCCGGGAAGGAAAAAAAAAAAGCGCGTGCTTTCTTCAGCGGTCTTAAAGAGACAGGAGCCCAGCGGAGGAGCCGGATCGCCCCAGCACACTCAGCCCAGCAGGCTGGGAGTCCTGGGGAGTTTCAGACGCCTTAGCTGGCGACTGAGGAAGCGTAGCCATACTTAACACTTCTCACTGAGATCAACAGCCTCCCAGTCGTTCCCACCCCTGCCAGAGCGATAAAGGGCCCTGCAGAGCGGCACAGTCACAGCTGTGGAATAGTGGGGCAATAGCGCCACCTACAGCATTCCCACAGAATCTACATCCAGTGGGCATTTTTTTTGTTGTTTTTCTTGTTTTGTTTTTGTTTTTTCTTTTCTTTCTTTTTTTCTTTCTTTCTTTCTTTCTTCTTTTTTCTCTTTTTTTTTCTTCTCTTTTTAAAGTCTTAAAGAGCCCAGCTGACATACGTGGCAACTATCAGTGACCAATTATATAGCCATGAAAAGACAGAGGAATATGGTTCAGACCAAAATCAACCAGACAACCCCAGAGAGGGAGTCTGAAGGGATGGAAATGCACAGTCTTCTTGAAAAAAAATTCAGAATAAAAGTCATAACCATGCTGATGGACCTACTGAGAAATGTGCAAGAGCTGAGGGACGAAGTGAGGGAACTGAGGAAAGACAATGCAGAAATCAGACAAGCGATCGACAGGCTTAACAGCAGAATGGATGAGATGCAAGAGACTGTTAATGGAATAGAAAATAGAGAACAGGAGTACAGAGCAGCTGAGGCAGAGAGAGATAAAAGGATTTCTAGGAATGAAAGAATATTAAGAGAACTGTGTGACCAATCCAAACGGAACAATATTCGCATTATAAGAGTACCAGAGGAAGAAGAGAGAGAAAAAAGGATAGAAAGTGTCTTTGAAGAAATAATTGCTGAAAACTTTCCCTCGCTGGGGAAGGAAGTAGTCTCGCAGTCCACCGAAGCTCATAGATCTCCCAACACAAGGGACCCAAGGAAGACAACACCAAGACACATAATAATTAAGATGGCAAAGATCAAAAATAAAGACAGGGTATTAAAGGCAGCTAGAGAGAGAAAAAGATCACCTACAAAGGAAAACCCATCAGACTATCATCAGACTTCTCAACAGAAACCTTACAGGCCAGAAGAGAATGGCATGATATATTTAACGTTATGAAACAGAAGGGCCTCGAACCAAGAATATTGTATCCAGCATGATTATCCTTTAAATATGATGGAGGGATTAAACAATTTCCAGATAAACGAAAGTTGAGAGAGTTTGCCTCTCATAAACCACCACTACAGTATATCTTAAATGGACTGCTCTAGATGGAAGTACACCTAAGGCTAAAAATATGTCACCAGAGGAAAAAAAATCATAGCAAAGAAAGCAGACCATCCAAATACTAACTAAAGGCAAAGAATAAAACACCTATTATAGAAAGAATGGAGGAGGAGGAATAAGAAGGGAGAGAAAGAAAGAAACATCAGACTGTGTTTACAATAACTTAACAAGAAAGTTAAGTTAGATTGTTAGATAGTAAAGAAGCAACCCTTGAACCCTTGGTAACCACGAATCTAAAGCCAGCAATGGCAATAAGTACATACCTATCAATAATCACCCTAAATGTAAATGGACTGAATGCACCAATCAAAAGACACAGAGTAACAGAATGGATAAAAAAGCAAGACCCATCTATATGCTGCCTACAAGAAACTCACCTCAAATCCAAAGATATACACAGACTAAAAGTGAAGGGATGGAAAAAGATATTTCATGCAAACAACAAAGAGAAAAAAGCTGGTGTTGCAGTACTTGTATCAGACAAAATAGACTTCAAAACGAAGAAAGTAGCAAAAGATAAAGAAAGACATTACATAATGATAAAGGGGTCAGTCCAACAAGAAGATATAACCATTATAAATATATATGCACCCAACACAGGAGCGCCAGCATATGTGAGACAAATACTAACAGAATTAAAGGAGGAAATAGACAGCAATGCATACATCTTAGGAGACTTCAACACACCACTCACTCCAGAGGACAGATCAACCAGACAGAAAATAAGTAAAGACACAGAGGCACTGAACAACACACTAGAACAGATGGACCTAACAGACATCTACAGAACTCTACACCCAAAAGCAACAGGATACACATTCTTCTCAAGTGCACATGGAACACTTTCCAGAATAGACCACATACTAGGCCACAAAAAGAACCTCAGTAATTTCAAAAATATTGAAATCCTACCAACCAACTTCTCAGATCACCAAGGTATAAAACTAGAAATAAATTTTAGAAAGAAATCAAAAAGGCTCACAAATACATGGAGACTTAACAACACTCTCCTAATTAATCAATGGGTTAACGACCAAATCAAAACAGAAATCAAAGAATATATGGAGACTAATGACATCAACAACAAAAAGCCACAACTTCTGTGGGACGCAGCAAAGGCAGTTCTAAGAGGAAAGTATATTGCAATCCAGGCCTATTTAAAGAAGGAAGAACATTCCCAAATGAATAGTCTAAAGACACAATTACAGAAATTGGAAAAAGAAGAACAAATGAGGCCCAAAGTCACCAGAAGGAGGGACATAATAAAGATTAGAGAAGAAATAAATAAAATTGAGAAGAATAAAACAATAGAAAAAATCAATAAACCAAGAGCTGGTTCTTTGAAAAAATAAACAAAATAGATAAACCCCTAGCCAGACTCATTAAGAGAAAAAGAGAATCTACACACATAAACACAATCAGAAATGAGAAAGGAAAATCACGACGGACCCCACAGAAATACAAAGAATCATAAGAGAATATTATGAGAATCTATATGCTAACAAGCTGGAAAACATAGAAGAAATGGACAACTTCTTAGAGAAATACAACCTTCCAAGACTGACCAAGCAAGAAACAGAAAAACTAAACAGACCAATCACCAGCGAGAAAATCGAATTGGTAATCAAAAAACTAGCCAAGAACAAAACCCCCGGGCCTGATGGATTCACCTCTGAATTCTACCAGACATATAGAGAAGAAATAACACCCATTCTCCTTAAAGTTTTCCAAAAAATAGAAGAGGAGGGAATACTTCCAAACTCATTCTATGAAGCCAGCATCACTCTAATACCAAAACCGGGCAAAGACCTCACCAAAAAGAAAATTACAGACCAATATCCCTGATGAACGTAGATGCAAAAATACTCAACAAAATATTAGCAAACCGAATTCAAAAATACATCAAGAGGATCATACACCATGATCAAGTGGGATTCATCCCAGGGATGCAAGGATGGTACAACATTCGAAAATCCATCAACATCATCCACCACATCAACAAAAAGAAGAACAAAAACCACATGATCATCTCCATAGATGCTGAAAAAGCATTTGACAAAATTCAGCATCCATTCCTGATTAAAACTCTCAACAAAATGGGTATAGACGGCAAGTACCTCAACATCATAAAGGCTATATATGACAAACCCACAGCTAACATCATACTTAACGGCGAGACGCTGAAAGCTTTTCATCTAAGATCGGGAACAAGACAGGGATGCCCACTCTCTCCACTGTTATTCAACATAGTACTGGAGGTCCTAGCCACGGCAATCAGACAAAACAAAGACATACAAGGCATCCAGATTGGTAAAGAAGAAGTCAAATTGTCACTATTTGCAGATGACATGATACTGTACATAAAAAACCCTAAAGACTCCATTCCAAAACTATTAGAACTAATATCTGAATTCAGCAAAGTTGCAGGATACAAAATTAACACACAGAAATCTGTTGCCTTCCTATACACTAATGATGAACTAACAGAAAGAGAAATCAGAACAACAATTCCATTCACAATTGCATCAAAAAGAATAAAATACCTAGGAATAAACCTAACGAAGGAAGTGAAAGACCTGTACTCTGAAAACTACAAGACACTCATAAGAGAAATTAAAGAGGTCACTAACAAATGGAAATGTATCCCATGCTCTTGGCTAGGAAGAATAAATATTGTCAAAATGGCTATACTACCTAAAGCAATCTACAGAGTCAATGCAATCCATATCAAACTACCAACAGCTTTCTTCAATGAACTGGAACAAATAATTCTAAAATTCATATGGAACCACAAAAGACCCCGAATAGCCAAAGCAATCCTGAGAAGGAGGAATAAAACAGGGGGAATTACACTCCCTGACTTCAAGCTCTACTACAAAGCCACAGTAATCAAGACAATTTGGTATTGGCACAAAAACAGACCCACAGACCAGTGGAACAGAACAGAAAATCCAAACATTAACCCAAACATATACAGTCAATTAATATTTGATAAAGGAGCCTTGGATATACAATGGGGAGATGACAGCCTCTTCAGCAGCTAGTGTTGGAAAAACTGGACAGCTACATGTAAGAGAATGAAACTGGACTACTGTCTAGCCCCATACACAAAGGTAAACTCAAGGTGGATCAAAGACCTGAATGTAAGTCATGAAACCATAAAACTCTTAGAAAAAAACATAGGCAAAAATCTCTTGGACATAAACATGAGCGACTTCTTCATGAACATATCTCCCCGGGCAAGGGAAACAAAAGCAAAAATGAACAAGTGGGACTATATCAAGCTGAAAAGCTTCTGTACAGCAAAGGACACCATCAGTAGAACAAAAAGACATCCTACAGTATGGGAGAATATATTCATAAAAAACGTATCTGATAAAGGGTTGACATCCAAAATGTATAAAGAACTCATGCATCTCAACAAACAGAAAGCAAATAATCCAATTAAGAAATGGGCAGAGGACATGAATAGACACTTCTCCAAAGAAGAAATTCAGATGGCCAACAGGCACATGAAAAGATGCTCCACATCGCTAATCATCAGAGAAATGCAGATTAAAACCACAATGAGATATCACCTCACACCAGTGAGGATGGCCAACATCCAAAACACAAACAACAACAAATGTTGGCGAGGATGTGGAGAAAAGGGAACCCTCCTACACTGCTGGTGGGACTGCAAATTAGTTCAACCATTGTGGAAAGCAGTATGGAGGTTCCTCAAAAAACTCAAAATAGAAATACCATTTGACCCAGGAATTCCACTCCTAGGAATTTACCCTAAGAATGCAGCAGCCCAGTTTGAAAAAGACAGATGCACCCCTATGTTTATTGCAGCACTATTTACAATAGCCAAGAAATGGAAGCAACCTAAGTGTCCATCAGTAGATGAATGGATAAAGAAGATGTGGTACATATACACAATGGACTATTATTCAGCCATAAGAAGAAAACAAATCCTACCATTTGCAACAACATGGATGGAGCTAGAGGGTATTATGCTCAGTGAAATAAGCCAAGCCGAAAAAGACAAGTATCAAATGATTTCACTCATATGTGGAGTATAAGAACAAAGAAAAAAACTGAAGGAACAAAACAGCAGCAGACTCACAGAACCCAAGAACGGACTAATAGTTACCAAAGGGAAAGGGACTGGGGAAAATGGGCGGGAAGGGAGGGATAAGAGGGAAAAAGGGGCATTAAGATTAGCAGATGTAATGTTGGGGGGGCACGGGGAGGGCAGTACAACTCAGAGAAGACAAGTAGTGATTCTATAGCATCTCACTACACTGATGGACAGTGAATGTAATGGGGTGGGGGGGGACCTGATGAAGGGGTAGTTTAATAACCGTAATATAGCACATGTAATTGTAGATCAATGATAATAAAATAAATTATATTAAAAAAAAAAGATCTACCTTACTCTAGGTCCTGGGGAACATTGTTCCTTTAACTAAGTAGCTGTCATTTCTCGGTGGGATTTGCCTGTGGCAAGGAAGACAAGGGTCAGTCCAGGCCAGCTGAATATTGAGTTGGCACTCAATACATGTTGGTTGAATGGAAGGTGGACACAATAGTCTTTGCCGGTAGGATTCTTGAATTCTCGAAATGGTTTTCATGGAGGAGAACATTTCCTTGTATATTGAGAGTGATGACCTGGTGCAGAGTACTTACCTACTCAGGTAACCCCAGAGAAGCTGGGTGGGTGATGTGAATTAAGAAGTCCGGCATACCTTCTGTGCCCACACACCAGGGTATCAGAGGAGCATGGGAGGTCTGAGCAGCTCATGAGGCCTCTGATAAGGTGGTACGCTGCCTTGGAAGAGGTGGTTAGTTAAAATGCCATCAGTTTCAGTAAATAGGAGCTGGCTGGTTACATAGCTTGCAGGGCCAGCTGAAAATGAAAATGTGGGGCCTCTTGTTTAAAAATTATTGAGAATTTCAAGACAAAGACAGCAGAGCACTAAAGTAAGCACAAAGCCTTCTAAATGTGAGACCATGTGCAGCCGCTCAGGACACATGGCCTTGAGGCCACCCTGGGTAAGAGTCACTGCCTGTCCTTGTGTAGCTCCAGGAGGAAGGGGGTTCCCTGCCAAGGGGCAAGTTCTCTATGAAGCTGGTAAGACCGAAGGAAGACAAGGGAAAGGGTTGGTTGGAGATTAGAGACTTCTTTATTTCTCAGGGCTCAGTCTGTCTCCCAGCGCGCTCCTCTTTCTCCCCACGCTCTCCACCCCTTCTTGTTCAGCTCTGCTCCCAGCACTCTCTCTCTCTAGTAGCAGTGGCCCCTACTTCCCCACTCCTGTGAGCCCCTGCCTCCTGGAGGAACTCCGTGAGTGTGTCTCTGGTGACTGGCAGGTGCATGACCAATTATGTACCAGGAACAGAGGGGAGGAAAGAATGGCTGCTGCTCTTCATCCCTTATCCCAGACCAGTGGTTGCGTTGAGGGACTGGCAGCTCTGCTCCAGTAAACATCACGTTGTTGTGCAAACAGGGTCTTATATGCAAACCACTACCAGGGCCAGGCAGAATTCTGGTTGAAAAGTTCCATTTACCCATCACCCTGTTTTGAAGGAAGCTGAGCCAGCTCCTCTGTGCCGCAATCTCTTTTTCCTCTCTCCTCGGCCCATCTGCATTAAGCCCACTTTCCTCTGATTCGAATCCACTGTGTTGTCTTACTCTTTTGTTCCATTGTTAGCTGCTTACAATCTGAGGTTCTCCACAGCTGATAATGCAGTTGCTGTTTATGCAGGTCTACATTGCTCCTCTCAGAAGTGTATTATATATATTTAATCCTTTCCAAAACACTTGATGGTAAGTACTTTTACTCCCATTTTATAGAGACACAAAGTGATTTGGCTAAGGTCACACAGTTTATAAATGACAGAACCAAAATCAGGATGGCTTGAAAAACCCAAGCTTTTTCCATTTACCGACTGGTCTTCCAGGGCAAATTGTATCTTGTTAATTTGTGTCATCTGCAGGGCCTTGTACGTAGCAGGCCCTGAGTATGTGTGTGTGTATGTATATATCTGTATGTTTGTTTGAATGCCAGGGTTTGTGACAGGAGAAGCAAGCAGAGGTGAAACTAGAGAGAATTAATGTCTGGTAGCACTCTACTCACTACACCATGGCGCCCCCCTGCCCATTTCTGCTGCTGTGTGCCAGGGGTTTCCTGGATTTGGGGGCTCCCTGGCCACCGCCTGATTTGCACATCTTCCTGCCTTTCAAGGACGCTGAGCTCATTCCAGCCAAATGCAATCTACTGGGTGATCTTCTGCCTAAACCTTACCTTTTCTCTAGCCAGGGATCTGGGCTGACAATGTAGAACTAAGAAACTTGCTGTCCTCTCTTTTCCCAGAGATTCAGCCAGAGCAGGTCTGGATCAGTCATCTGTGGGCTCGCTCTCAGCCTCCCAGAGGGGCTGTGTCAAGCAGAAAGCAAGCCAAATTGCTACCATCTCTCCAGGAAAGAGGAATAAGAAAGGAGATAAGTTTTCAGTGATGCCAATGCTTCAGCTTGCCCACCCTTGTGAGGCAGAATGAACATAAGAGGTGAGCAGTATTTTAGGTAAGGCCATTGTGCATGGCTGAGGCCTTATTTTACGCTTCATTGGAGCCCCTTCCTTTGGGGAGCCTGCAGGTAATTGGAAGGGCAGATTTGGCCAACACTGTAGAAGTCATGTGAAATAAAGCTTCATCGTCGTCCTGCTTTCTGAAGCAAGACACACACACACACACACCCTTTACCGTGCTTAACATACCTACCCCACCATGGTGTGGGCCCAAGGCCTTTGCCTTGAAACAGTGCTATGGCTTGTCAGGCCCCTCAGCCAGGACACTTCATTAGGCCTGGCCCTTTGTGGGTTTGATCCCACTATTACCCTGATTCTCTAAGACCCCCTGCATCTCTGAGTTTGCCCACAGATTTAAGAGTTCCTGGTTCAAACTCTCTTCTTGTTTTCCTTTGGATGGGATTAGATTAGTGCCTTCATGCAGCCTGAGATCTCACTGGCTTTTGATGGAGAATAAATTGAGAGGACTCAGGGATATTCTGCCCAGTCTTACCATTTGGGGAAAAGGAGGTTGTATTGGAAAATCTCATTTTGAAACCTTCACTCTGTATCCAGAATATTCAGCAGGACAGGTTTTTACAAAAATAATGTGGACAACTGACTGTATGTGCCTGCTGGGCCAGAGGGGATTTCCTCTTTGGAATCACAGTTTAAACGATGCAATTACGAGAGCCCTGCAGCCAACTGGAGCTTCCATTCGGAAGAGTCTGTTCTCTTGAGTCCTTCTGCGTGAGCTGGTTCAGGTCTCCAGCTGTTTTACTCATCTCTGTTCCCATATTTAGTAGCAGCAGAGGAAGGGGAAAAAACTGCACTTCTGATGTTTATTTGACTATTGAGGTTACTTGTTCATCTGCTGAAAAGAACAAATCAAAGACCAAGGATCTGTAAAATATTGCTCAGTGTGTGGGTGAATATATGAGTATTTTTGTGTGTACATGACTGTACACTTGCTTCCATGTTACAAGACAAGATGTGAACACTAAGCTAAAAATAAAGACAAAGACATTTTATAAAGAATATTTCCCCTTTTCTTTTCTTTCCTCCCCAAACGTGCCACCTTTCAGCTGTAATTATACCTCCCATGTACCGCGTGCTGAGAAGCAATTACATATGCCTGTGCATACTGTTTCATGGCCTGGTTCATCTTCCAATAAATAATTGCAGTTGAAAGACAGAAGGGATGATCTGATTTCAGGAGTATGAAGGATGACAAGTGAGCTGAAATTTGGATCACAGCTCTCTATAAGTGTCTGGGGAAGGAGAATTCTATCTACTGGACTTGTTGCTCAGACAATGCCCCAAAACACAGGCAGGCAGCCACAGGCCATTAGAAAATCCATTTCCCCGGAATATGTGTCCATATAGGGAGGATGAGGACAAGGTGGTAAAAAACTGCCCGAGATTGTAGCCGCCAGAGACTGCTGATGAAAATTGTGCATAGTTGAAAGAGCAAATCGTTCTCATTTTTCAGTGATTGCACTGGATTTAGAAATTAAACCCAGTGGGGAGACTGTACTTGCCTGAGCTTTGAGAGAGGTGCTGGGCTTGTGTGCCTGTGAGCTGAGGGCATCTATTTTTCGAGCTCTGGGTCTCTGTGCCTGCCCTGCTGTAGCTTCCAGGTGACAAGCCTCAGGACTGGTGATCTCTTTTTAGCCCTACTGGAGGCAGAGAGGGAGCCAATTTTAGCTGGGGAGAGGGAGGAGAAGGGGAGAGAAAAGATACTCAGATAGTAAATCCCAGCTCCCTTTTCTGGTTTGTCCACACCTGCGGGCTTTAATCCTACTTGTCAGGCTACACTTAGAGATGATTTAAACTGTCTGAAGTAAAGACCAGCTCTCAGAAAGCCTTAAAGATTTCTAATTCGATTACAATTTACTGAGTGCTAACCTGACAGAGATGCTGGGGCATCTCCTTTTTAGCAGGGTTCAGTTCTAAAGTCAGTGTGGAGGATGAAAATTGCATGTAGTCATAATTATGCTTGAAAGTCCCTTAACTTCCTTACAAAGTATGCTTCAAGATGCTTAGGCCAGGTGAAGCTGGGAAAGCGTCCACACTGGAGGGAAGGGCATGCATAGCCCTCTCGTCACAAGTTCATTTTGGGGCCTGGGCTCTGATGGAAGAGTGGGAGGTCTAGTAAGTAGGATTTACGTTGTTCTGCTCAGTCTCCAGGGGGCATTCTTGAATTTTCTTAAGTTAATTCCATGTAGAATGTAGTATTATTGTACCAATGGGTAGTCCAAAAAATATGCACTTGGTTTGCATGGAAGAGAGGAGAAGGGAAGAGAAGAGAGAAAGAGGGTCGGGGAGAGAGAGAGACTGAAAAACTGGGTCTTATTATCCTCAGGCTGAACTTGGGACTTCTGGCTTCACTCTGACACATTTACAGGGCCCCCAGCTATACTAACATCTAATATAGTGCACTGAAAATGTGCTGGGCTCTGGGCTAAGTAAGCACTTTACATATATTAACCCATTCAGAAAATATGTTGCCAGCCTGGGGCAAATTACCTTTGAAGCTGAAATCCGTCAAAGGGAGAAATAAAGTGGGGGAAAACTGTTCATTGCTTACAAGCAGTCGTCCACTTCTGCTTGCCCATTTCTTTCCCAAACCTGCTGCAAAAAGGGACTCCACCAAACCTCTCTGGTCCAGATGTGCCCTTGCTCTCCCTTGTAATCACCTATTGATATGGAGATAGACTACTTCTCTCCACCCCTTGGAAACACCTATTGATATGGAGATGCACTAAGGCCAGGCTACAGATTCTGGAAATATTGCAATTTTACCCACAAGTACTTACAGTAACTCCAGTAGGTGAAGCTTTATCCCATTTTATAGATGAAGAAAGGAAGTCTGAGAGCCCGTTCAGTTTTGTCCCTGCCATACCTTAAGATGAAGATAGGGGTCAGGAACAAGTGGGCAGAGCTGCCGAGAGGAACTGGCACGTTTGATTTCTTCCACAGGGTGCAGTGGGAGGACCGTCTGCCTGTGCCCTGGGGCTCAATGATGCAGCCAGACTTAGCTGCTACCTTGCTCTCCCATCTCTGGGCTTTCACAGAGGCTGTTCCCTCTGCCAGACACTCTCTCCTCCTTTCACCACGGGAATTTTTCTCATCCCTCCTGGCTCTTGTAGCTGGAGTAGGGTCCCCACCCCCTCCCAGGGCCCCACTTACTCTGTCTCAGCCTCTGCCCACATCCCGAGGCTCTGCACGCGGGGGGTGCTGGCTTCTTCACTGCTGTCTCCACAGCGCACAGCACAATGCCTGCCTCACTGTGCTTATTCGATGTATGTTGAACAGATGTTGCGTAAGGAAAGAGCTACAGTGCATCACTTCCTGTCCAGTTTCTAAAATACAAGCACCTCCCACTCAACATCAGTAATCAGCTTCTAAAAATCAGATGTTCTGCACGAAAATGCTAATCAGAGCCTGTTCTCTAATATTTGAAATGGGAAAAATTACACTGTGTTACACACTAATTCCAAATCCCTAACCAATTTCCTAAGACATAACTGAAACACAGTAAAACACCTAAATGTAAGTAAAAGGTTTTCATATTAGGATGTAAAATGCTTCAAACAGTCCTTCCTAGTAGCAGATTAATAATGTGGTTGTTGACAAGCAGCAGCTCTGTGTGCAGTAAAATCCTCTCTTCCAGTGTTGTGGCTTTCTCCCTGGCTTTACATTCTTCTTCAAGTTTTTCTTTACTACTTTCTCAAATTTTGGGGGGACCTGTACAACACTAAGCAAAAATTTGGGCAAATTATCTAAGGCTTGTGGTGATTCGCTTAGGGTAAGGACCCAATAGGCAGAGAATGGCTCACACTGAGTGTGAAATCTTACCAACTGAATTTGAAATGTAACTTAAATCTTTCTTTGCACATTATTTTGTTAAAATGATGCAGTGAACAACATGATGGAGCTAGAGGGTATTATGCTCAGTGAAATAAGCCAGGTGGAGAAAGACAAGTACCAAATGATTTTCCTCATTTGTGGAGTATAACAATGAAGCAAAACTGAAGGAACAAAACAGCAGCAGACTCAGAGACTCCAAGAAGGAACTAGTGGTTACCAAAGGGGAGAGGTGTGGGAGGGCGGGTAAGGAGGGAGGGAGAAGGGGATTGTGGGGAATTATGTTTAGTACACATGGTGGGGGGATCACGGGGAAAACAGTGTAGCACAGAGAAGACAAATAGTGAATCTGTGGCATCTTACTACACTGAAGGACAGTGACTGCATTGGGATATGGGTGGGGACTTGATAATATGGGTAAATATAGTAACCACATTGTTTTTTCATGTGAAACCTTTATAAGAGTGTATATCAATAATACCTTAATAAAAAAAAAGAAAAAAAAGATTGGTACACATGATGTTGGGAATGGGGTCACAGGGGAGACAGAGTAGCTCAGAGAAGACAAGTAGTGACTCTGTGGCATCTTACTACACTGATGGACAGTGACTTCAGTGGGGTGTGGGCGAGACTTGGTAATATGGGTGAATGTAGTAACCACAATGTTTTTCAAGTGAAACCTTCATAAGAGTGTATATCAGTGATACCTTAATACAAATAAAATGATGCACTGAATTTTGGGAATGTAAATATAATTTTTTTCTAAAATTCATACATTGCCTGAAAAATATTTTGTTATAGCCAGTGCCTGCCTGCTTTCCTTCTTTTCATTGATCCCTCCTTCGTAATTGGTTCTATAAAATTTTGGTATGACCTGTGAAGGGGTCCAGAATATGTTACTGTGGCATAAGGATTATTTTGAGCTGAAGGAATCTGAAAATCTAAAGATTAGGAAGAGAATTTATTTGCACTCCCGTTATCTGCCTATCGGGAATATGGAAGTTCCATGGCCCGAATCCTCACCTGATACCCACTGTATATGTGCAGTGATGTAATACTGAGCCTACCGCACAGGCACATGCTTGCATACCTGTTGCTGATAAGCCATTATTGCCTGCGTTGCTATATAAAGAGCTCTGCCCAGTGCTAGAGCGGAGCCCAAAACAGAAGCAGAGTCTGGAAATCAGAGCAGAGCCTGGAGCAGAGCAGAGTGAAGCAGCAGAGCAGATCTTAGAGAAAAGAGCAGAGATTGGAAAGCAAGAGAGTAGTGCCTGGGGCAGAGGCTGAACTGAGGGAACAGAGACCCAGATGGGCTTGCTACTTTAGACTGCCGAGTGCAGACATGATTCTAGCACTTGACCTGCTGCCGTGGGAGTAAAGCTTAGTTAGTATGAGCCCGTTTTTGCCTCCAATGTTCGGTTGTCACTTTTCGGTCTCAGCGAATCCATAGTGAACTTGTCCAGAGATGAAACCCTCAGGCAAGACACTGCCTACAAGCAGAACCTTTCAAAACTTCAGCTGTCCTAACTCCTGCTTTTAGGAGGCTTCCCATAGTAGGAGGGAAGAGTGACTCCTGTCACAGAAGTCAGCACCAGATGCGTAAACAGACCTTAGTGAAACAAACCATACCTTCTGTTAGATTTCCCATACATTTCTTAGTCATTCCTCAGTATTTATTGTCCCTTGAAATCCTAAGCCTCTGCTTTTATTAAGCTGTATATAAGCTCCGAATTCTAACCACTTCTTTGAGCCACTTCCTTTTTCAGCTCCCACATAATTAGTGAATGAACTTTGTCTTTTCTCTTGTAAATTGGTGTTTTGTCAGTTTATTTTGCACAGCCCCAAACACAAAACCCAAGAGGCTAGAGGAAAAATTTTTCTTCCCTGATACCAAGAGATGTTGTAATAGGAAAACAAATCAGAAATAATTCTGCACTGTGAACCTTTATTTTTAAACATTAGAAGGTTCCCCATATTCATGAATAGGACAGAGAACTGTCTTTTCTGAGGTTTGTATGAATGGTGATGCCTTTGTGGTTCATCTGTCTGTCCTCTAGGGCCTGAGATCTGTACCTAACTCTAAGGCCATGGTCTTGAAGTAGGGCTGAATGCCAGTTGAGAAATCTGCCTGCATAGCTCTTAGTTCCTGGCCATCCCTCCATCTCTCTGGTCTGTGGAGATGCCCGTAATTCTTGCCTCATCAGTTTGATTAGAACGCTACAGCCTTTGCTACAAAAGCAAATATCTTATGATAGCAGAGACACTAATGTTGGTTTTCCTCTTCTTTCAATTGATAATAGAACCCCTAAATTTTAGCTTGGCTTAGAATGAAGACCCTGTTTCCCAGTTTTCCTTGCAGATAGGTTTGGCCATCTGACTGTCACCAACAGAAAGTGAATGAAAATGGTATGTGTCACTTCTGGGCTGGTAGTATCTTTTGGAAGCCAGGAGGTCAACAAAGATTCCTAACTTTGTCATTTTGAACAGTTTTGGCCAAGATGGGGCCTGGGCAAACTCCTGAGAGCTCAAAGTTGCACAGCTTCCTTTTAGTGAAACCAGGAACATGTTTGACTCAGTGCCCGGCACGAAGCAGGTGCCCAACAAATACATATGTATTGAATGAATGAATGAATAAATGACTAGACTACACAGAGACCTAGGTGTTCAGGCTGAATGGCAGTCCTCTTTTATTATGTTAGGCAGGAAAATAGATGAGTGGGGTGGAAAGAGAATAAGGCCAGTAAAGCCTACTAGAAAGGATTCAAAGAGTTAACCAGTTAAAAATAAAAAGCTCAGAAGGCCAGGAGCAACTTGACCTAGAATGTTGAATACTCCCCAGATAAAGAAAAGTATCTCAGCATAGCCTATGTTTTCACTGTGTCAATTAGAACATACCATTGTAAGATTTACTTTAGCACCTGCTAAAAGGCCCAGCTTATTCAGGAAGAATTCTGTCTTAAAGCTAAGATTGCATTTTAATCAAACATACAGTGGCTCAGCCCACCTTGGAGACAGGGCAGACAGACTTGATTGATGTGCTTTCAGACAACAACTGATATCCTGGAAAGGAATCAAAGCAGTATATTGTGTTAAGTTAAAAAAAAAAAAAGAAGAAACTTAATGTTTTAACAAAGATGAACATTCTGGGACAATTTAGCCAGTCTGCACCTGGCCCTTTGTCGCATTCCTGAAAATCTTCAACTGCCTATAAAACCCCAGACCCTAAACCTCAGGAGCGCACCTCTCTCTCCAAGGTCACCTGCACTTTCTAAGTGCATAGCCTTTCTCCAATCTCTCAGCGCCTCTCTGAGGCAGCCCACACCCCCTTTCTCTTAGTGTGCACCTTTTTGCTTTAGATAAACTTCTCACTGCTCAACTTATCAAGTTTTGTCTCTGCTTTCCCAGTGAGAACTGTCTTTGTTACTTTTTCTTTGTCATTCTAACTCTCCATATTTAAGCTCAAACCCTCACTCCCTCTGTCCTATTTCAGACAAGTGAAGAGGGGCTGGTGAGGGCTCAGATCTGGGCTTGCAAATTGCCTTCTGCCTGGGTGCCCTGGAGGGAGCTGAAGCTTACAGTCCTGCCCTTTAGTAGCCTGCCTGAAAGTCTCCTTTCTTTGTCTCTAGGAGGTTCACAGAACGTAATCTCACTCCATCCAGTGCTCTGTGGCTCCCCCAAATCCTGGGGTGGTACGGACTCAGTTCCCATGCCGTGCAGAGTCCAAGCAGACGCTGAACACCAGGTGACACTGGCTTAAGGAGTTAGCAGGGGATGTTTCCCATGCTGAGCAGCAGTTCAGTGAACTTCCTTTATTATTCTAATCTGTCATTTCCTGACACTCTTGCTTTAATAAATTCCTTCCTTACTTTTACTCTGACTTCCCTGCATCTCCAAACTGACCTCTCCCCCAACAATTATGCAGGATGGACAATTTAGGAGCCAATGCAGTCCTAGTTCAGCTTGCAGTGGCCCCCAGGCTGGCTACTGCTGTCACCTGCACCTCTCCATTACCTGCACTAGATCTCTCTAGCTCAGTCGTGGTACCACCCTTCTTCTTCTGTGTGCCCGTGCCTGATGCGATCCTACCTCCTCCTGATGTTTTGGGGCCTATGAAGAAACAGGGTTGAAACTAAGGCATGCTATTTTGCGGAATTTGCCAACTTGTATCATAGCTAGATTCTTTCTTTCATAAAACTTATTCTCCAGACCTTAGTGTAAATTATCAAAGGAACATAAACCTATTCCTGTACAATGCCTCGAGGGTAACAATCTTTTCCCTCCTAAGATAAAGTAGTCAGGCCTTCTCTGAAGCCTTCCAGGGCCAGTTACTAAGAAGTGAGGGAGTTTTCAGATGTTGATTTCCTTGCATATGGTGTCTACTGGGCTTGAACTTTGCTCTCAATAGAATCTGGCCTTAGGGTGAACAAACCTTTGGCACGGTGTCTCCAGCCCTCCAGGGAGAGGAACCAGCCTGATGCTGGTAAAAAGAGGCCCGAGCAGCTTGCCCACATCCTTGCACTCTGTCCTTGGATTTCATCTTTTTTATTTGGAAACAAATATCACAAGGACATGGGGCCTAACAGCATTGATTGTCTTGATAGTTTGTTGATTAAGTCCAGGAGATGTTGGCATCTGCAAGTATATCTTATTAGGTGTGATCGGGCAAGTAAATTGTCCCTGCCCTCCAGCATGGTACAGTAATTAACTCTAATACTAACAACCAAAGGTTAATCACAGCACGTGCAGAGCCAGGCACTCTTTGTCTGTGTGCAAAAGCTCTTTCCCACCATGGCTTCAAGGTGTTTAGCTCTGAGACTTGGAATAGGTTTTTTGAAAAAGAGCCTTCCTTTCAGGAAAACTGTGCCACATATTATTATTTTAATTTAATTAGGTTTTTAAAAGGTTAACCATGACTGTTTAATAGCGTAAGCTCACATTAATATTCTGAGAATACTGTTTAGCCCAGCCACATGTAATTCAAAAGGATGTTTTTCCAGAAAAGGAATTGGCTCTTAGGATAATTACGAAAAAATAGCATTCATTTGATTAAGATGGGTGTCACACTATGAAAAGACAGTTACTGAAATAAAATAGACATAAGATATTGAAATATGTTAAAGCTTTAGCTTGATGTTATTTATCTCGGAGAAAGGGAGACTGGGTGGTGTGTGTATGGAGATTATCCCAAAGGCCACTAATGTCCTTCAGCAATGATCAAATTAGCGAACTGATCTTGTGATGTGCTGTGTGTTGTCGACCTAATGTTTTATTTATTTGCCTGGGAGCTGCTATCTTCATTAGGGAGTTTAGAGAGCAAAGCAAGATGATATTTACTAGCTTGGCAAACTAATACACTCTGCTTATGTTTCTTCTTTTGCCACCCTGGTTAATTGTTGTTTTTTAAAAAAAAGCCATTCTCTATGCTAATGGATCCTGTGGGAACAAGAGAAAACCATAACTTCCTGTAGAGGGAGGCAGCATGGAATGGTTCAAGTGCCTAAGGCTGCTATGTGCCAAGCACTGTGCTGGCCCTGGGGGTGCAGAGATGCTGAAGCCACAAGCCAGCCCTCCAGACACACAATTCGTGGGGAGCTGGCGTCAATTATGGGACTAACTCCCATCATACAGTGTAATAGGTACTGTTCTCTCCCCAAAGCAGCCCAGGGGACAAGTAATTAGTTCAGCTTGGTGGGACTGGAGCTGGCTGCAAAGGTAAGGAGGAGCAGGGCTTGAAGGGCTAGAAAGATTTTGTCCGAAGAAGGAGAAGGGAAGGCCCACAAGGCAGACTGCTGCTTCAACCACTGGTTCTCCACGTGCGGTCCCCGACCAGTGGCATCCCTGTCACCTTGGACTTGTTAGAAATGCATGTTCTCAGGCCTCACACAGGCCCTGCTGCATCAGAAAGTCAGCACAAGAGTGTGTATATGTCAGCAGTCTGTGTTTTAACCAGCTTTCCGGGTGATTCCCATGTTTTTGCAAGTTAACATTTGTATTCATGCCCCCTTTGGTCAACTGTGAAAAGCATGATTGGACCAGAGCATTGAGTTTACTGCAGTGTGGGGTGAAGAGATGGGGTAACACGTGATGAGGTGGGCACGATCAACTGGGATCGATTATGCAGGAAGGAAGGGAAGGATATTAATATTTATATTATCTATATGTGTGATTATTTTTTTTAAATAATGACAGTTCTGAAGCCAGGTGACAGGAACTAACTCAAACTAGCTTAAACAAAGAGGAAATTGATTGAAGAGATACCATGATACCTCATTGCTATCCGTGGGAGAATTCAATATCAGGTCTCAGAAAGATAGCTTTTTTCTTTTCTCTATTTCATATTATTTCCCCAGGATACGTTCCCAGATGTAATAATGGTTTAAAGAGTGTGAACAATTTCATGGCTCCTCATGTGTATGGCCAAACAGCTTCTAAATGATTGTAGCAAATACGAGGCCACTGGCATTAAACATAAACACCAGTTTTACTGCATCCTTATCAACATCAAATCTGTTGTTCCTGACTTGATAAGGGGAAGTGGTGCACTATTGTTGTTTGCAATTGATTATTAATGAAATCAAATATTTAAAACCATGCTTATTTACCATTTGTATATCTTACTTGAAAAGGGATTTTTGTCTTTATTTTAGCTGGAGAGGATCTCCTCTCCTCTCCTCTCAAAGGATTCAGGATAAAAATAATTCTAACAAAATAAAGAGGAAGTCATATCAGTTTTGTGGCTACAGGGGCTGTCACTGGGTACACCCTCATTACTTCCTCACTAGCAGGTGAAAGGTCCAAGGAATACAGAAACTGTGTCCACATCCCAGCTCTGCCACGTACTGGCCTTGTGATTTCCTGTAAGTTTCCACACTCCTGTGAGCCCTCGTTTCCTCATCTAGAAAATAAGGATAATCTGCTCTACCTACCTATGTAACATTTTAAAGATCAGAATGAGGTCAGGTATTTGAAAATGCTTGATAAACTAGAAAGCACTATAAAAATGTAAGATATCACCATGGTAACATTGGGTTACCTAAATGGAAAGTTCCAGGAGGTCACACCAAGTCAGGACCTTCACTGTTGACTTACAAGCAGAAGCATCCCTAGTCTAGTTCAACTTTGTCACTTTTCACACAAATAGGACTCACTTCATAGATGCAAATTCAGGAAAGACATGGGTAATGTTTCAGGTATTTTTACTCCCACCAACAGGTAATGGGCTTCTCAGATATGTGGAAGGACCTGATATTTCCTTCCTTCCTTCCTTCCAGTACCAAGCACTGGGAGTAAATAGTGAGCAAGAGCTGACTCAGCCCTCACTTTGGTGGGGCTTGTGTGATTATTCAGAAAGGTACGCTGCTCGTGTGTCCCCAGGTTGACATGGGTCTTCGGCACACTAAACACTGCTTTACAGTTTATAAGGTATGTTTATAGCAACACATGCATTTGATTCTGCCACCTGTGTTATGAGGAAGACTGAGAGGCATAATCTTCTGAAGTCAGAGCGGTTGGGTGACTTGCCTAAGAACATGAGCAGAAAAAGTTGTGGGCCTGGCCCTGTGCCAGGTCCCCTGAGCCTAGGTTAGTGCCTTTTCTTCTGTATCACATTCATCAGTCCTTTCTATTCTGATATTTGCAGTGGGTTGAACTTAGCTCTGCTTTGATGAGGGAATGGAAATGATGGGATCCCCCTGCAGGATCCTAATTCACCTGGAAACTGGCTTGGCTTTTGTTGTGAAATGCAGTTCCTCACGTAGTTAAGAAAAGAGAGCCCACAGCTAGAAATTAAAAAGCTGAAGGAAAACAAGGTGCTGTCTAGGAAGTCCCCAGTCACTTTAGAAGCCAGGCAGTGGGGTCAGAGGAGCTGCAGAGCCAAGAAGGGCCCACTGCAGCTCAGCCCTGCTCTCTGACAAAAAAATGTCCCCGCCAGTCAATGGAATTACAGGAGATGCTTCTGAGGGATAAAGGGAGGTAAGTGAGCCAGCTTGAAAAGCTTGCAGAAAATTGAACAAAACCAGGAGAAGATGAGATGGGCTAAAAACAGAAGCTTGGGGAACCTGGGCAGGAGAAGCAGTTTGCGATTCTTAGCCTCTTTTTGCTGTGGAGGGAGGGAAGAGGTGCCTTTAGCAGGCTGACCACACAGCCAGTCAGAGGGTGAGAGTCGGTCTGAGCCCTGGGCTGGGGATGGCAGTTTCACTTGCTCTTATGAGCATCTCGTACACTGTGGCTGTACAGTGGATGAGTCACTGAACTGACAGACTCCAGACCCCACTGGAACTATGTACACCTGGGTTAGTCAACTCGCATCACGGTATTGTGCTAAGCAGTGTCTGCTAAATTTCTGGTCAGTGTATGAAGGACTTCAAGCCACTGAGATACTTTAACACAAAATAAAAAATGCTATTACATGCTAGATATTCCCTGACTCCCAATAGGTAAAGAGCTTGTAAGTGGACTTTGGGGAATTATTCTGTAGCATGAATCCACAGGTGAAACAGAGATGTGTGGCAATTACCCTATAATTCAGGCAAAAGTTATTTTTTTTAAAAATCCACATTTCTGAGAAATTGCTTCATTGTCTGCTGTAATCTTAAGGAAGAAAGGTTTATTGCTGGTTCTTGAATCTCACATGCGCTGTCATAAGTTACCTTCCTGCGGGCAGAAATAGCCAGTTCTCGGGCTTCACCTTTTGATACCTGAAATGCTTCCAGTGAATTCTTTCCGCATCTCTTCTCCTAGTCTCTTTCCTGTACACACTGTCCTTTCTGTACATCATCTCCTGCACGTACGCACAGCTCCCCTCCTTTAGTTCTCCAGGGCAACAGTACACATAGGTCATGATGTATGTCAGCCTTTACTGAAGGACCATGGGTACTGAAGTGTCGGGGTTTTTAGCCTTCCCTGAGCCCCCTCCGAACCTGCGGAGAGAACGGGAAGGGGGAGACACGCCCCGGCAAGGCAGGACCGGGAAGGGTGAGTGCCGACTCTCGGCCCGATCACCAGCCTCGGGCCCCTAGGCCTAAACCGGAGACAAACAGATGTGACAGCTCAGTCAAAGCAGGAACTTGTTTATTGCGGAAACAGCATGATATATATATAACATTCATGGGCCAATCAGCATAAAGGTCAACAAGCTCTTCACGCAGGAAGGCATATAATGCAAGCAAACGGTGTCCACGAGCTGATCACAATCGCGGAAAACTCACGCCACCAATAGGGAGATACCCAGAACACAGGTAGACTAACGTTATAGCCCGCCAAAATGCCTGGGCACCACCCCATGCTTATCCGGCGAGAGCCATCTTGGCAATGCATTTAAAGGCTACTTCTTAGATTAGAAGGCCCTACACTGAAGCTGGTTACACTGACCTACCACATAAGAGATGATTTTCATGAAATCAGAAAAAATGGATATTAGACACCTCTGTCACTGGGCTGTCCTTTCTCTCATTTCACGGTTCTGCTTTGGTAGTGCAGTTCCCTTCTCCTTCCTCACACCTCTTTTTTCCCTCTCCCAGACCCCTCCCTTGCAGAACACCTTTGGAAAGTGACTCCTAGGAGGAAGAAGGTGAGACACCGAGCTGAGTCAGCCTCAGTTACTCTTTTGTCTTTTACCAATCATGAGATACGTTGGGGAAGAGTGACTCCCAGAAGGAGGAATGAGACCCAAGGTGGAGAAAGGCCAAGAGTATTTCTCATCTTGAAACCTATACTAAGCCTGTTGTCATTCTGTATTCTCAGCCTAGCCTGACCAGCTTTCATATCTAAATGTAAAACAGTTGCCAAAAAAAGAGAGTCTGTGATTTTCAGTGCTTCAGTTCTCAGATCATTTCATCGAGTAGAATCCTTTTGCTTCTACCATTCTTTAGATGTCAAGAGTTACCTGTCAACCAGTAGGCATCTTGAACCTTCACTGTTGGCTGTATTTTCCTCTTACTTCATGACAACTGTAATATAAGATAAACATTTATTGAGCATCTAATATTGACAGCTATTGGCTAGAAATGGTGGCATATACAAATATGATTAAAACATTCTTCCTGCCCTCAAGGGACTTCATTGTCTAGTAGAAAATGAATATAAGGTTGTGCTATAACCTTTACTGTGCTTCTGAAAACATTATCATAGGACACCTGTGAAGTAGGGAAGGCAGATGATGATCTGACATGAAGAATGATGAAACAGAAACTCAGACCTGTTAAGTCCAGGTTTGCACAGCTAATAAGTGATAGACCAGAACTAGAACTGGGGCTTGGACTTCTGGACTAATCTCCTTCTTACTTCCTACACCACCCTGGGTGCATTATTTCCACTATAAGCACAGAAAGTGAAAGGAGTATTCTGAGAATTTTGGGGTTGGTTCGAGGTAGGGAGGAAACTCATCCACTCTTGGGGAAAAGAATATGTTGTGGTAGGTGGGAGCCTTTCTCTTAAAAGGCAGTGTCCAGAGCTTCTTGGGTAGCTGAGCAGGAGGGAGGAAGAGATGGCAGATGAGATCACCAAACCTCAGGCTGCCTTCATTCTTAGGGAAGATCATTCACAAAGAAATCCCAGCCAAAATAATCTTTGAGGATGACTAGTGTCTTCTTTCCATTACATTTCCCCTTAAGCACCAACACATTTTCTGGTGATACCCAAGAAACATATAGTCCAGATTTCTGTAGCAGAAGAAGATGATAAACTTCTGGATATTTAATGATTGCTGGCAAGAAGTATGCTGCTGATCTGGGTCTGAAGAAGGTTATCAAATGGTGGTGAATGAAGGTCCAGATGGGGACAGTGTGTGTAGGTCGGCGATGAATGGGCCTCCTGGTTAAGCGTGTTTTAGGGCTAATTTTCCCTTCTCTAGGCAATGATCAAGTCTGCAACTTCCAATATGTTAAACATTACCCCTATTTTTGCCTGTGTGTGGCGTGATTGAGGAAATAATTTCAAAAACCCATACAAAATAAAAGACAATGTTAAATGGTTAAAAAAAAAGGCAGTGTCCAAATCCATGTCAGCCCCAATAAATCGCAGCAGATGATTTTGAGGAGAATTATACCCCAAAGGATGTTTACATTTTTTTCCAGGTTAGCTAGATGTAAGTTCTTATTTTATGAAGGTTGTTATCCTGTTCTTGGGAAGATTTTGGTGGGGTGGATTTTAAAGCAAATGTTAATTGTGAGAGCTGAATAGTTGTTGACACCCCAGAGGTAAATAAATGTTTACTGGATGCACATTATTAGGCAAATAATTTAATGAAGTCTATTCTGACACAGTTCACTATGTTTAAAAGTTCCTGTTGACCTTTCCCAGGAGGGGAAAGCCCAGTGACAAAGATCTGAAAGATATGAAGATATGTCTATGAATATACAAAGCCTGTGAGGTGGTGTAATCCTAGAAAACAGACAGGTAGAACAGATACCGAATTGCTTACCACTTCCTGAATCAGGTTTTCATAGCAGCCTCATTTTCTTTATTCAAGGCTTTGTGGGTTCCAGAGTAGCCATCAGCCATATTGAAGTATATTTGTACTTCTGCATCCAGAGCTGCAAAGCAGAGGAGAGAACCTTTATGGCATCTTGAGCTAGCGAGCTGACAACTCCCAAAGACTGCCCTACTTTTAGACTGGTTTCCTTATTCTTGGATCAGATTGATTTGAGGCTTTCAGTTATTTGCACAAAAACCAAACCAGAGCCGATGAGGGAACACTTATCTAATTGTCTCTTTTACTTGACTCTGACATTAGCACATGTAATTGAGAGTTGGACAGCTCTGGGATTTCTGTCTCTGAGTGCCAGAGTTCTACAGTGCTGTATATGCATTATCAAACGTGGGAATTCTTTCTCTGCTCTGGTCACAGACAAATGCTGTGAAAATTGTGTGTATTAGGTTGTGGCAAAAAATTTATGGTGTTTGGTATAAATTAACCCACCCTGGCATAGTGCCTGACATGAATGCTCAGTAAATATTTGTTGACTGTCTGATCATAGGTCTCTGATGAATTTAGTTCACATTATTATCTCTCTCTTGAAACCATCATCATGATATCAAATACCGTCCTCATATGGCTTACTGGGTTTAAAATATGTCCTATCATACTACTCAGTATTGTTTGAGAAATAATAGCATTGTTGTTTGAGAATAATAATAGTTACTGTTTGCATTCTCTGTGTGTTGGATCTGTGCTAAGGGTTTTTTTACACATTATTTCATCTCATAATTTGTTAAGGTATTATTATCCCACTTTATAAGTGAGGAAATTAAAGCTTTCTCTTGATGAAAACATTCTTAATTTTAATATTTTCAAAATTTTTGGTGTTTTAATTCAATAACAAATGATGTCTGTGTCTTCTTTAAGAAATCTTTCTCTACCCTGAGGTCTAAAATATATTCACCTAGGTTCTCTTCAAAAAATTTTAATGTTTTGTTTTTGACCTGTAAAATTCTAATTCATCTGGAGTTGATTTTTAAATATGAGATCAATTAAGGATTCTCTTTTATCTTACTCCATATGGAAAATTATTTTATTTTCCAGCTCTGTTTAGCTGACTTTCTCCTTTTCCCACTCATGTCTTAAACTCTGACATACATCAGTGATTCATGTATGTATTCACATATCATAGAGTAGCTTAAAATATGTCATTATATGCAACAATATGAAAGAATCTTTGCAATATGATGGACTAATGAAGAGAATGTGTCATGAACCAAGGGTTATGAACTGAATTCTGTCCATCTGAGGTTCTAGGAGGAAAGAAACAAACCCAAGGCTAAAAGAAGTTAAGTGATTTGCCCAAGTTCACTTGGCTAGCAAAGCAGTAGAACTAGGACTTAAAACCAGTTTAACCAACTCCAGATGCCAAGTTTTCCATTAGACAGTATGGCATAGTCAATTCACAACCTAAAAACAAACATATCATTCTTTTTATTATTTTTTTATTAAGGTATTATTAATATACACTCTTATGAAAGTTTCACATGAAAAAACAACATGGTCACTACATTTTACCAATATTATCAAGTCCACACCCATACCCCAGTGCAGTCACTGTCCTTGGGTGTAGTAAGATGCCACAGATTCACTATTTGCCTTCTCTGTGCTACACTGTTTTCCCCGTGATCCCCCACACACCGTGTGTACTAAACAAAATACCCCTCAATCCCCTTCTCCCACCATCCCCACCTGCCCTCCCACACCCCTCCCCTTTGGTAACCACTAGTCCCTTCTTGGAGTCTCTGAGTCTGTGGCTATTTTGTTCCTTCAGTTTTGCTTCGTTATTATACTCTACAAATGAAGGAAATCATTTGGCACTTGTCTTTCTCTGCCTGGCTTATGTCACTGAGCATAATATCCTCCAGCTCCATCCATGTTGTTGCAAATGGTAGGATTTGTTTCTTTCTTATGGCTGAATAGTATTCCATTGTGTATATGTACCACCTCTTCTTTATCCATTCATCTACTGACGGACACTTAGGTTGCTTCCATATCTTGGCTATTGTAAAAAGTGCTGCGATAAACATAGGGGTGCATATGTCTTTTTGAATCTGAGAAGTTGTATTCTTTGGGTAAATTCCAAGGAGTGGGATTCCCGGTTAAATGGTATTTCTATTTTTAGTTTTTTGAGGAACCTCCATTGTTTTCCACAATGGTTGAACTAGTGTACATTCCCACCAGCAGTGTAGGAGGGTTCCCCTTTCCCTGCATCCTTGCCAGCATTTGTTGTTGTTAGTCTTTTGGATGCTGGCCATCCTTACTGGTGTGAGGTAATATCTCACTGTGGTTTTAATTTGCATTTCCCTGATGATTAGTGATGTGGATCATCTTTTCATGTGTCTGTTGGCCATCTGAATTTCTTCTTTGGAGAACTGTCTCTTCAGCTCCTCTGCCCATTTTTTAATCGGGTTATTTGCTTTTTGGGTGTAGAGGTGTGTAAGTTCTTTATATATTTTGGATGTTAACCCCTTGTCAGATATGTAATTTACAAATATATTCTCCCATACTGTGGGATGCCTTTTTGTTCTGTTGATGGTGTCCTTTGCGGTACAGAAACTTTTTAATTTGATGTAGTCCCATGAGTTCATTTTTGCTTTTGTTTCCCTTGCTCAAGGAGATGTGTTCAGGAAGAAGTTGCTCATGCTTATATTCAGGAGATTTTTGCCTATGTTGTCTTCTAAGAGGTTTATGGTTTCATGACTTACATTCAGGTCTTTGATCCATTTTGAGTTTACTTTTGTGTATGGAGTTAAACAATAATCCAGTTACATTCTCTTACATGTAGCTGTCCAGTTTTGCCAACACCAGCTGTTGAAGAGGCTGTCATTTCCCCATTGTATGTCCATAGCTCCTTTATCATATATTAATTGACCATATATGGTTGGGTTTATATCAGGGCTCTCTAGTCTGTTCCATTGGTCTATGGGTCTGTTCTTGTGCCAGTACCAAATTGTCTTGAGTACTGTGGCTTTGTATTAGAGCTTGAAGTTGGGGAGCATAATCCCCCCAGCTTTATTCTTCCTTCTCAGGATTGCTTTGGCTATTCGGGTGTTTTTTGGTTCCATATGCATTTTAGAACAATTTTCTCTAGTTTGTTGAAGAATGCTGTTAGTATTTTGATAGGAATTGCATTGAAACTGTAGATTGCTTTAGGCAGGATGGCCATTTTGACAATATTAATTCTTCCCCTCCATGAGCATGGGATGTGTTTCCATTTATTGGTATCTTCTTTAATTTCTCTCCTGAGTGTCTTATAGTTTTCAGAATATAGGTCTTTCACTTCCTTTGTTAGGTTTATTCCTAGGTATTTTATTCTTTTTGATGCAACTGTGAATCGAATTGTTTTCCTGATTTCTCTCTCTGCTAGTTCATTGTTAGTGTATAGGAGTGCCACAGATTTCTGCATATTAATTTTGTATCCCACAACTTTGCTGAATTCATATGCTGGATCTAGTAGTTTTGGAGTGGATTCTTTAGAGTTTTTTATGTACAATATCATGTCATCTGCAAACAGGCAGAGTTTAACTTCTTCCTTGCCAACCTGGATGTCTTTTATTTCTTTGTGTTGTCATATTGCCATGGCTAGGACCTCCAGTACTGTGTTGAATAGAAGTGGGGAGAGTGGACATCCTTGTCTTGTTCCCGATCTTAAAGGAAAAGCTTTCAGCTTCTTGCTGTTAAGTATAATGTTGGCTGTGGGTTTGTCATATATGACATTCATTATGTTGAGGTACTTGCCCTCTATACCCATTTTGTTGACAGTTTTTATCATGAAGGGATGCTGAATTTTGTCAAATGCTTTTTCAGCATCTATGGAGATGATCATGTGGTTTTTGTCCTTCTTTTTGTTGATGTGGTGGATGATGTTGATGGATTTTCGAATGTTGTACCATCCTTGCATCCCTGGAATAAATCCTACTTGATCATGATGGATGATCCTTTTGATGTATTTTTGAATTCGGTTTGCTACTATGTTGTTGAGTATTTTTGCATCTATGTTCATCAGGGATATTGGTCTGTAATTTTCTTTTTTTGTGGTATCTTTGCCCTGTTTTGGTATTAGAGTGATTCTGTCCTCATAGAATGAGTTTGGAAGTGTTCCCTCTTCTTCTACTCTTTGGAAAACTTTAAGGAGGATGGGTATTAGGTCTTCACTAAATGTTTGATAAAATTCAGCGGTGAAGCCATCTGGGCCAGGTTTTTTGTTCTTAGGTAGGTTTTTGATTACCAATTCAATTTCATTGCTGGTAATTGGTCTGTTCAGATTTTCTGTTTCTTTCTGGGTCAGCCTTGGAAGGTTGTATTTTTCTATAAAGTTGTCCATTTCTTCTAGGTTATCCAGTTTGTTAGCATATAATTTTTCATAGTATTCACTAATAATTCTTTGTATTTCTGTGGTGACCGTAGTGACTTTTCCTTTCTCACTTCTGATTCTGTTTATGTGAGTAGACTCTCTTTTTTTCTTGATAAGTTTGGCTAGGGGTTTATCTATTTTGTTTATTTTCTTGAAGAACCAGCTCCTGCTTTCATTGATTCTTTCTATTGTTTTATTTTTCTCGATTTTATTTATTTCTGCTCTAATCTTTATTGTGTCCTTCCTTCTACTGACTTTGGGTCTCATTTGTTCTTCTTTTCCTAGTTTCATTAATTGTGAGTTTAGACTGCTCATATGGGATTGTTCTTCTTTCCTGAGGTATGCCTGTATTGCAATATACTTTCCTCTTAACACGGCCTTCACTGCGTCCCACAGATTTTGCGGTGTTGAATTATTGTTATCATTTGTCTCCATATATTGCTTGATCTCTGTTTTTATTTGTCCATTGATCCATTGGTTATTTAGGACCATGTTGTGAAGCCTCCATGTGTTTGTGGGATTTTTCATTTTCTTTGTGTAATTTATTTCTTGTTCCATACCTTTGTGGTCTGAGAAACTGGTTGGTACAATTTCAATCTTTTTAAATTTACTTAGGCTCTTTTTATGGCCTAGTATAGGATCTATTTTTGAAAATGTTTCATGTGCACTTGAGAAGAATGTGTATTTTGCTGCTTTTGGATGTAGAGTTCTGTAGATGTCTGTTAGGTCCATCTGTTTTCTTGTGTTACTCAGTGCCTCTGTCTCCTTACTTATTTTCTGTCTGGTTGATCTGTTCTTCAGAGTGAGTGGAGTGTTGAAGTCTCCTAGAATGAATGCATTGCATTCTATTTCTCCTTTTAATTCTGTTAGTATTTGTTTCACATATTTAGGTGCTCCTGTGTTAGGTGCATAGATATTTGTAATAGTTGGATGGGTCACACAGTTCTCTCAATGTTCTTTCATTCTTAGAGATCCTTTTATGTGTATGTCTTCGAGTTTAAAGTGAGTCTCTTGTAGGCAGCATATAGATAGGTCTTGTTTTTTTGTCCATTCAGTGACTCTATGTCTTTTGATTGGTGCATTCAGTCCATTTACATTTAGGGTGATTATCAATAGGTGTACTTATTGGCATTGCAGGCTTTAGATTTGTGGTTACCAAAGGTTCAAGGTTAACTTCCTTACCATCTAAGAGTCTAACTTAACTCAATATGCTATTACAAACACAATCTGAGGTTCTTTTTTTTTTCTTCCTCCTTTTTCTTCCTCCTCCATTCTTTATGTATTAGGTATCATATTCTGTACTCTTTGTCTATCCCTTGATTGACTTTGGAGATATTTTAATTTTTGCATTTGCTTAGTAATTAGCTGTTTTACTTTCTTTACTGTCATTTTTTACCTCTGGTGACAGCTATTAAACCTTAGGAAAACTTCCATCTATAGCAGTCCCTCCAAAATACACTGTAGAGATGGTTTGTGGGAGGTAAATTCTCTCAGCTTTTGCTTATTTGGAAATTGTTTAGTCCCTCCTTCAAATGTAAATGATAATCTTGCCAGATAAAGTATTCTTGGTTCAAGGCCCTTCTGCTTCATTGCATTAAATACATCATGCCACTCCCTTCTGGCCTGTCAGGTTTCTCTTGAGAAGTCTGATGATAGCCTGATGGGTTTTCCTTTGTATGTGATCTTATTTCTCTCTCTGGCTGCTTTTATTAGTCTGTCCTTATCCTTGATCTTTGCCATTTTAATTACTGTATGTCTTGGTGTTGTCTTCCTTGGGTCTCTTGTGTTGGGAGATCTGTGCACCTCCATGGCCTGAGAGACTATCTCCTTCCCCAGATTGGGGAACTTTTCAGCAATCACCTCCTCAAAGACACTTTCTATCCCTTTTTCTCTCTCTTCTTCCTCTGGTACCCCTATAATGCTAATATTGTTCCGTTTGGATGGGTCACACAGTTCTCTCAATATTCTTTCATTCTTTGAGATCCTTTTATCTCTCTCTGCCTCAGCTTCTTGTATTCCTCTCCTCTGGTTTCTATTTCATTTATTGTCTCCTCCACCATATCCAATCTGCTTTTAATACCGTCCATTGTGCTTTTCCATGATTGGATCTCAGACCAGAATTCATTCCTGAGTTCTTGAATATCTTTCTGTACCTCCATAAACATGTTAATATTTATTTTGAACTCCCTTTCAGGAAGAGTCATGAGGTCGATGTCATTTAAATCTTTCTCCGGAGTGGTATTAATAATTTTACTCTGAACCAGGTTTCTTTGGCATTTCATATTTGTATAAGGTGCCCTCCAGTGCCCAGAAGCTCTACTCCCTGGAGCTGCTCGGCCCCTGATGCAATGTTGGGGGTCTCAGGGGAGTGGTATTGGTGCCTGGGGGGAGGAAAGAGCTGTTTCCTGCTTCCCAGCTGCTGTGCCTGTCTCCACTGAATGAACCAGTGGGCTGAGCACACAGGTACAAGCCTCTATGCTTTGCGTTTGTAGTTGCTGTAGACAGAGCTTCCCTCTGGCTGGCCTAATGCCAGGGTAGGGTTTGCCGGTTTGCGAGCCAGGTGGGGCTGGCTGGGAGAAAGGCGCAATAGGCTCGTATCATGGAGGGGGTCCTTGGAGCTGTGTAGCCAGCCAGGGAGCTGGAGCACCCAAAGATCGTCTAAGGAGGAAGATTTCTTTTTCCTCCTTAAATATGAGAGTCTATATGGCAAAGCTCCCAACCTGCTGGGCAGAGTGCACCCGGACAATTTTTTCTACCTGTCCTCTCTCCTGAGCAGTTAGCTCTGTGTAATCCTTGCCCCTTTAGCAGCCCTCTTGCTAAGGGCTTCCTTGTTAGGAAGTCTCCGACTGTCTGCCTTTCTTTTGTCCCAGAGCAGCTGTATATGGATCCTTGCTTTCCATAAGTGGCTGGAATCTCAGTCTTTCCAGGAATTCTGCCTGTCTTAATTTTCCAACCCTGTAATCACAAGAGTATCATGCAAGCACCATGAAATCTAGGTTTGTGCTCCCAGAGCAGATCTCCAGAGTTAGGTATTCAGCAGTCCCAGGCCTCCATTCCCTCCCTGCTCCGGTTCTCTTCCTCCCGCTGGTGAGCCGGATTGGGGGAAGGGCTTGGGTCCCGCTGGGCCACAGCTTTGGAAAGTTACCCTGTTCTGTGAGGTCTGCTCTTTTCTCCAGATGTATGCAATCTGGCGCAGTCCTCTTTCCTGTTGCTCTTTCAGGATTAGTTGTATTAATTATATTTTCATATTATATGCGGTTTTAGGAGGAAGACTGTGTCTCACCTCTCACGTTGCCATCTTTAATCAAACATATCATTCTTTATGAAGATTTAAGCATTTGAGACAGATCTACAATTCCTGCTGGTGAGCAGAATACCATCCAAAGTTAGACGTCTCTCTCTCTCGCTCCCTTGCTGGGTCCTTGAGGTCCTCAGTCCATTTGTTATCCCTCTCCCCGCAGCAATATTCTACCTCTGTCTCTTCTAGGCTCCTTTCCATTACTGAATGTGCTTGGATATGCCTGCATCTTTGTATCTTGATTGAAGAAACACAAAAACCCCTTATCTCTTCCACTTCCCCTCTCAGAGCTTGAAATACCCTGTCACAGTTCTTACTTGCTTGTATTCCTCTTTACAGAAAGCTCTGTAGGAGCAGGGTCAGCCGCCTTATTCACTGTTATACCTAGTACCCAGCACAGTGGCCGGCATAGAGTAGGCCCTCAATAAATTTTGATCTAATGAATGAAAAAAGGTGATATACTTACATACCGTTTACTTCCTAATACACTATTTTTAGTTTCTGCCTTACCCCAGGCTCTCAAAAAGGTCCTGTTATGAGGCGAGGGAATTTAAAGTTACTCTACATGGGGTAAGTGACATTTAATAAGCCAGTATTGTTGCCAGGCACACAGTGACCATGTGCTTCAGTTCTAGTCCATGGGTTCTTGCTTCATTCCTGGTTAATAAGCTTCTGCCTCTCATCTCAGTTCCAGAAGATAGGTCCCTGCCCAGGTCCTCTGGCAGTCCTCCGGGGCACATGACCCAGAAGTGAGCCTCGGTTGTCCTGTCTAACTTGCTGCCCCTTTCACCACTGATGCAGTTCTGCCTTCAGTCAACAATCTGTGGATTCTCTGTGCAGCCCAAGCCCAGATGCTCTGACACACCGACCTCATTCTCATTCTTGTCTCCTGCTGGGGCCTTCCAGAGAGCAGCCAGTCTGAGTCCAGCTCACTTTTCTCCATGCACCCATTCTGACTTGTTGCTGAGCTCCAGAGGGATCCAGCCACCATTGAGGTTGTCCTTAGAATCACCTTAGGCAGAACCCTGATCCTCAGATTCTTGTGTTCCAAGAAGGATAGAAGGGAGGGAGTGGAAGGCAGGAGAGTAGCCTAGAGGAGGCCCCAGGAGTTTTTAGCCACAGTGTTGCTCTAGGTACCCAACCTGACCCAGAGGACATTCTTTCATGGTGGGAATGGGTGGCCCAAACTGGGGAGGGTGTGTGTTTGGGCTGGGGGCAGAATGTCTTATTTGTCTTCTTTTCCCTAACACCCACCTCAGAGCCTGACATAAACGGGTAGTCAGTCAATAGATGTTATGAAATGGTATGAGCACATCCCAGTTCAAGCTGTGTCCCTCACACCGTGGGTGAAACTGAGCTAGTCAATACATCTCTGAGCCTCAGTTTTCCCATATGTTCAGTGTGGATCACAGTGACTCTCATGTTGTTTTAAGGATGAAGTAATTTAATACATTTAGGGAATGTGACATCAATAGTCTCCAATATTTTTCAGCATATTCTCCTATTAGTAGGAAGTTTTAAATATGCATTCTGTTATATGTGTGTGTGTGTGTGTGTGTGTGTGTGTGTGTATACACACACTTTTAAATGACACATGTTCTATTATATATTTACACGGTATATATTTTTAATGGATGAGGACAAAAATAAATAGACATTCTAATATATTCTTCCTATAACCCACTGGATAGTCTTGTGTACCCTTGGGGTTGTGTTTACCTTACTGTGAAGATCATGGCTTTAAAGTCTGATATACAGTTAAGGGGGAAAAGATAAGATATTGAGCTGTTTTTACTCACCACCCTTCTGACATCAAATGCATGGTGTCCTAACACCACTTTAACTCCCTGACACTGGCTGGGTGTCCCACAATTACATTCAATTTTGATACTATCTGTCAGGAGTTAGCATCAGACCCCACAGGTTAAAGGCATAGTCACACACGACTGTGCCCACCTCAGATGCCAGTCACAAGCCCCAGACTGTTACTGGTACTTCTCACCAACCAACTATAAATTCAA
The DNA here is from genome assembly GCA_032199065.1 of Smutsia gigantea. Lineage (NCBI taxonomy): Eukaryota > Metazoa > Chordata > Mammalia > Pholidota > Manidae > Smutsia > Smutsia gigantea. Next base: position 62,765 of record JAVSCE010019514.1, read on the forward strand.
GGGCTTCCCAGAACCTTCTTCTTAGGTTCAATAATTTGCTAGAATGACCCATAGTGTTTAGGAAAGTGTTTTACTTACTATTACAGGCTTATTTGCTGTTACAACTCCGGAACAGCACAATGGAAGAGATGCACAGGGCAAGGTATGGAGGAAGGGGCAAAGAGCTTCCGGGCCCTTGAAATTTCAAAATGCTGATCTAGGGACGTCACCTTCCCAGCAGCGTGAAGTCCTCCTCAGATTGGGAACTCTCCAAACCCTGCTGTTGAGGGTTTTTTTCTGGAGGTTTCATTATATAAGTATGATTCATTAAATCATTGCTCATTGGTGATAGAACTCCAGATTTACTCACTTTCTCCTCCCCAGAGGTGGAGGTTGGAGGGCTGACCGGTCCAGCCCTCTGATCACATGCTCGGTTCCTCTGGCAAGCAGCCCCCATCCTGAAGCTGTTGAGGGAGCCATCCAGGTACTTCATCAGCATACACTCAGGTAAGGTCGAAAAAGGCTCGTTATGAATGGCAAAAGATGCGCCTATTACCTCCATCACTCAAGAAATTCTGAGAGTTTTAGAAGGTCTGTGTCAGAAACCAGGGACAAAGACCAAATATATATTTCTTGCTATATTACAGATCTCTATGAATTGCTGTTTATATTAGCATTTTAGTGACTAAAAAGTAATTCCCATTGCCCACCGGTATTTGATCAATGAAGTATATCATCTCAATGGTAAAAATACATACCGTCCCATAGGATTCAGTAAAGTTACGTTCATATTAAATTTCGAAATGCTGATCATAAACATTTGTGTTTTTCCTGAGTTGGCTTTCAGACAGTAAAGGTTGCTCACCACTACCTTAATGTCACCAGTAACCAACCCCTTGTGTTTCTCACAGATGTAAATTCTTGGCTTGTTAAAGCAAAATGCTCCCTAGGGTACTCTAAGCAGATGTTGTGGAGGCATTAGCAGCATCAGCTAAGAAAACCTTGCTCCTTTTGGCTCCATCAAAGAAGTTACATTGACAATGAGCTGGGTCATTCCTTCATTTACAAATACTTGCCTAATGCCAGGCACTGGGCTAGTCCTTGGAAACAGTAGGTTAAACACAAGTGATATGGCCTTTACTTTCATGGGGTTTACACACTAAGTGAGGTGAAAGACAGCAAACAGCAAACGAAGCAGGTACAGAGAGAGAGCGCCTCTGCAGGAAACACTCTCAGAGCTGAGATGGAGAACTGCGAGGTGTGGGTATGCACGGGGCCTCCTGAGAGTCAAGGAAGTGTCTCCGAGGAGGTGCCATGTCAGCCAGTCTGAAGAGTGAGAAGCCCTCGGACGAGTGTCCAAGCAGCCATGGGGCGGAGTGTTGAAAGGCATGAGGGGGAACGGGTTTGGTGAGCTTGGGAAATGAAAGAGGGCCAGTGTGGTCGGACAGCGGTGTGCTGAGGGGAGAGGCTCACGGGCACAGCTGGGGAGGAGGACAGGAGCCATGTGCAGCAGGAAGGTGGAGGCCATATCATGGCTTACCTTCTTAAGGCATGGTATAGAATTGGAGTTTTATTTTAAGTGTAATAAGAGGTCACTGAAGGGCAGGGGAGGTAGTATGTAGGGAATATGCTACAACTAATGAGCTTCAAGCACAGGATTGGGGACACGATCCCTGTTAGCAGGTATGGTGGGTATGGGTCAAACTTCAAGTGTGCTGCAGAAATTTAACTTAATTTTTTTTTCCTATAACAATTTAGCTTTTAAACTCCCATTATTTTGGGTAGTGGAAATTTCATCCAGAGTCTAGATTGTGTAGGTTCTAGACAATTCAAGATAAATACAGTCACTTCAGTGTTTCCTTTATCATGTTAGGATTCTGCTCTGCCTCTTTTTCCTTCTCTTTCCCCCAGGGGCGCTCTGAGTTCTGGGGTTCATTAACACAGCTTCATGGTCCCGAGGAACTGGGTTCTGCTCCACGGGCCTAGTCAGCCTCTGTACCCTGTGCTTCTCTGCAATGAGCACTCCCTGTTGGACCTTCACCGTTCTTTTTCACCCTTGTCACGTTCTTGCAAATCAAAAATGCCTTGTTATTGGGACTATTACCTCTACTCTGAAATCTTAGAAATCTACATGGAAACTCAGTTGATATTTGTCTTCTTCTTCCAAGAGGTAGGTGCAGATGCATGCCCCTCAGAGCATGAGCGAGCGCAGCGCCCCCCCCCAGGCATGCGGCTGGGGGGGGAAGAGAGGAACAGCGCAGGTGCAAAGAGAAGAAACACTGGCTTACCGTTTCAACTGTTCTCTCTCTACATTTTTTCCTGGTAAAGGTTTGAATAACTTTGTGCCCCTCACTCAGTCACCTCCCAGCTACTGGTCTACAGTGGGGAGCTGTGGCAGAGCGCTAGCAAAGACATTAGTTTTGTGCGTAAGGTCTTTTCATGAAAATATTCCTCAGAGGCTTTCATTGCCTAAGGGATCAGGACGTTAGTGAGGAACACAGAAAGAGGTTACTCGGGCTCTGCTTTGCAGTATCAAAATAAGATCTTGAAGGGTTGGGGTGGATGGGTGAGGAGAGTAAGGGCGATAAGAGAGCACAAAAATTCTAGATCATAATATAAGTTTGTCATGGGGATGGTAGTATGGCATGGAGAGTGTAGTCAGTGGTTCTGTAACATCTTCCTACATTGACAGGTAACTGCACTACAGGGACTAAGGATTTAATAATGTGGATAACCACTGAGCCACTGTGTTGTGTACTTGAAACCAATATAAGATTGTATATCAATGATACTTCAGTTATAAGATCTTGAATATCAAGACAGTGACAATGTCTGAAAAGAATAAGGTGTTTTTTGAACATTATGAGCTAAGATCCTGGACTCTGCAATGGGGAAAGAAGATGGGTCAAAACAAGCTTTTTCCATTCCCAGAAATGAGGTGTTTCCCAGGCTGCAGAGGTGAAGAGCACCCCAGTGTCTAGGCCCCTCACAGGACAGGTGGCGTTGACTTTGAGCAGAGAGCAAGGAAAAGAATAAACAATGGGGTCTGGGGTATGGAGAGAAGCACGGAACTTGGTTGAAAAGGAAAGGGGTGTCTTCAGGTCAGAGTTAGGTTAAAACAAGGTAGGCAGAGCTAAAACAAGAAGGCAGAGTGACTATCTAGTGAAAAAGGTGAGGGTTGGGGATTGGTTTCTGGTGCAGTGTGTGTTTTGGGAAAGCTGGGAGTCGGTCTTTTGAGAGTAGATGGGGTTGGGAGAAGTAGATAATCAGAGGGATTTAGGCCATGGGACTGTGAGGCTCAGTGGGTTTATGTGACCTTGGGGCTTCCATCTTGAGTAGCCTGGGAAGGACGTGGCCTCCAGAGGGAACCTTGACAGGAGAGCCAGGGATTCCCACCAGCAGCCTCTTTTGCCTGAAAGAGTATTTATGAGATTGTGGTCCTGCGATGAAAATAACTGTCACAGGCAACACCAAGCTTTGTATCCCCCAGACCTCCTATGCTTTATGTAGTTCCTTCTAGGCACTTGGAAATGTGTGATGAATGAATAAAATTGTGCCTTCCCATTGTCTGAGTTTGCTGGGACCCCCTTATTTGGTAGCTTAAACAACAGACATTTTTCTCACAATTCTGGAGTCTGGCCATCAAGATCAAGGTGTCCACAGGGTTGGCGCCTTGGGGGCTCTGAGGGACAATCTGTTCTGTCCTGTTCTCCTAGCTTCTGGTGTGTGCTGGCTTGTAGGGGCATCACCTTGACCTCTGCCTTCATGCTCAACAGCATTCGTCCTGTATCCTGTCTTTACAAGGTCATCTTCTTGTGAATACACTAGTCACATTGGATTGGGGGCCCCTTCATCTTAACTAATTACATCTGCCATGACTTAGTTCCAAGTAAAGTCACATTCTGAGGTCCTGGAGATTAGGACGTTGGCATTTGAACGTTTTGGAAACACAATGCAGCCCATCACAGCCATCTCTTTGAAATCCAACCTATCACGATATCCCATAAATGCTGTCTCTGAAATATGTCTTAAAGCCACCCACTTCTCCCAGCTCCTCTTCTGCTCCTTAGTCTAGGCCACTGTCAACATTCATTCAAACTACTGTAGCCATGGAGTTGGGTCCACACTTCATATATGCAGAGATGTAGCTTTAAAATTTTTCTTTCAGCTTTACTGAATTTCTACTTGCAGTCACCATGGTGACTGGCACAGGAAGCTCATCTGGTCATGCCCAGGCCAACTCAGTGAAAGTTCTCACTTTACTTGGAACTAAGCTCAGTCATATTCCAGTATTTCTCCCTCCCTCCCTCTCCTTGGCAAGACTTCCTGCTGAGGGGGCGTCATGGTGCCGTGGCATGTAAGAGGCACCTGGTTTTGGGGTCACTCTGGGCTGGCGTCCATATTTCAGAGTGCTATCTGGTCTTGATCACTGCCTCCGGGTGAAGGTCCCCCGCTGGTATTTGCTGACACAGCCTGGCCCACGTCTCAGGACTGTGCTGTCATCTGTAGCTGCCTCTCATCCTCATGTCTGCAATACTCATCAAGCTATTTCTCTGGAACCTGGGGAATTTTGTTACTCTCCCTGCAGCTCCTGGAATCTCCAGGACCCCATAAAGCTGCCTCCTGGTCCAGTGGCCTGGATGTTTAGCATAGCAATTGGTCCTCTCTGGGTCTATGTGCATGGTCTGCCAGTGTCCCAGAGCTCCAGGTGGAAAGTGGGCACCAGCCTCTTTTATTCCTGGATTTCCTGAAACCTAACTGAGGGTTCCACCGACTGTTTTCACAGGATGCACTGTTGATTATTATCTCTCAGCAGGCCCTTAGCTTCCTGTTCACCTTTGTGTTCCCCGTACTTAGCACAGTGGCTGACATGTTGTAGATTCTCCACACAATGTGTGTTGAATGAATGATTCTCCAGCTATCTTCTGGCAAGAATGTGTGACATCTTGGGTGGATGACATATCCTAGGAACTACAGTGTGGATAAATCTTGGGCTTTGGAGACACAGAAGACCCTTGTTCAGATCTGAGCCCTGTCTTTTGCTAGTTTTGCTACTTTGGACAAGTGACATTTGCTCTAGAACCCTTAGCTTTCTCAGACATAGACGGGAAAACGGCTTCATCAGGTGAGATTGGGTGTAAATCAGACAGTGTATATAAGGTACTTAGCATGCTTCCTGCTGTTTAATGCCCTATAATGGCTGCTTTTATGATTGCTGCGCTTTCTGTAGCTTCTGTGAACTCCTTGGGGCTTTCAGATAAAATGATTATTGTGAGCTCTACAGGAGGGACCAGTGGTGGTTAGCATCAAATCCACGCTTGGCTGACGGTGGAGTTGAGTTCACCAAGCTGAGTTTTTGAAGGCTCTGATAAGGAGGGGGTGAGATGGCCAGGACTGACGCCTCCATCCTGGGCACCCTGAGGACAAAGGTTATCCTGGGTTTGACATTCACATGTTAACCAGAAGGATCCATGATTCTGGTAGCTGTTCACATATTTAGATAGATGAATGAAAAAATCATCCTGGTTAAAACAAGAGAACCACCGTTTTCTGTAGAAGGCACCTAGTTGTGGATCTGAGCTTCATTTCAGGTTCTGGAAGCAGCAGAGATAGTTTGGGAGATTCTAGACTGTGAGGGAGGAAAGAGATATTTTCCTGGCAGGAGTTTCTTTTGGGATTTAGTCATGTGCTATAATTATAATTACTGTAATAAAATTGGGCTATTGTTACCTTCTCTTTCTTCTTTCCTTCACCAGCTATGCTGAGAAGGTCCAGGGTGGGTGGGGAAGTGATGGCATCAGGCTTCTGTCTCTGGATCGAGCAGGTGCCAACTTGAAGGCCTGCTTCTGTTTTCCACAATTAGGTCTCACTTCGCCGGGGACATTTTCCAATTTGGCCTTCTGTTGTGAGCCCTGCACTTTTATTTTTACAGAGGAAACTGAAAGGAGTCTAGCAAATCTGAAATGGTAGATGAGCTGGCAGGAATCCTGACCTCCTTGTTTCTAAAATGCACCGGAGGAAAATAAAATAGCACAGGAGCGGTACCCACTCACCGAAAATCGGTGTTATGTTCACAGTGGAATTTAACGGAATGAGCAGCAGCAGAAGCCTGAGCTCCAGATGGGACTCCAGCAACGACTGGCTGCTTTGGTTTGCTTGTTTTTAAAACAGGAGCAACAGTCCCAACTAAGTCATCATCAGGTAATTAAGCTCCTCATAGAAAGAGTGGATAGCGTTCTTGTGAGCGGGATGTGCCGGTGCTCTTCTCACAGCAACCCTTGGAGGGAGGGTTTCTTATTTCCATTTTAGAGGGAGAGGAAACCAAAGCAAAGGGAAGCCCAGTAATTTGCCCAAGTCTGTGCAGCCAGGAGGCCCTGACCTGGGCGGTGCTCTGCCCTGGGTCTGCCGGGCCCTCACCGTACCCTCCCCCGGCCTCAGTCATAAAGAGCTTCCCAGGCCACGGCGAGAAGTGTGAGGCCTGCAGCAGTGACATGAGCTGGTGCTGGAGAAGGATTATTTTCTTGGTAAGGCAAACTTTACTCCGGAGGATCTGAATCTGATGTTAGCCATTTGTTGGGATCTTTCCATAACCATTTCTCTTCTCCTCTACTCTTAAACAGTATACAGAAAAAGGGCCTAACTGTTATATCCTAATGTATGTAGCCAACGTGCATACTCTGGGCCAAAGCTGGCCCAGGTGCTTTGCCTACATTATTGCACTTGAGTTTCCTACCCCCCAGGGAGACAGGAGTGATACTGATCTTTCTTTCTGATAATAAAACTGAGGCACAGAGAGGTTAAGAGACTGGCCCTGGGTCACAGAGCTGGGACCGAGCCTGGGTTTGAACTTGGGAAGTCTGGCTGCAGGGCCTGTGCTCTTACTGACCAAGAGTTCTGAGTTCCGACCCAGTGAAACCTGCACGGTGGCATGACGGGGGTGGGCGCCCCTGCCATTTATTGATCCCTGAGCCTGTGCTAGGACTCCACGAGCCTTCGCTCCTGCCATCCTCTCCCCAAGCTGACAAGTTCTGTGCAGCTCTCACCCCATTTTATAGCTCAGGGAACCAAGACTTATAGACATTAAGTAACTTGCTCAGTATCACAACTCATAAGCAGCAGAGGTGAGGTTCAAATTCATGTCTGTAGCGTCTGTAGCACTCAGACTCATGCTCTTCCAGCTATATAACCCTCCCATTCCATCCTGGCTTCAATAAGAAGACCTTTAAAGGGTGCTGGTGATTAGAGCGAGGTTGCCCTCCTGGGGGGCTGGGCACAAGCTCCATGCCGCCGTCATCCTGCTCAGCTGCTGTGCCTTCCCCGGACACAGGTCTGGGCTCAGCAGTTCCCTGTCCAGAAAGGGTGAGCAGAGGCTGAGAATACTGTTGGCGTTACATCCTTTTCATCATCAGACTGAGCCCATCACTGGGGACATGGCACCACACCACGGAGCAGAGAGACTGAATTTGGGGTTTGATACAAGCTCAAAGGACTGGTCCAAAGGGAGTCAGCTGGTTACAGTGCAAGGTCAAGGCAGGGGGGACCCAGAGGTACCCTATAATCATCGGAGGCAGGAGTGAAGCCAGACAGTGTTAAGCATTCCAACTCACAGACAATCTATCTTGGTCCTTGCCTGCTGGCAAAGCCCTCTTCCCACAGCAAAGGCTGAAAATGCCAGAGGATCACCTTTCCAGACTCCTTTGCAGCTAAAGGTAGCTCCCGGACATAGTCCTCGCCAGTGAGATATTAGAGCAAGTCCACTGGAAAGATTTTTATCTTTGATAAAAAGAGGTAGATATGTGAGGCTAGCTCTCTCTCTATCGCTTTCTTCCTGTTCAGGATTTTGTTGCATGAGGTAGAGCTTGTGACCACGTGGGACAAGACTTGGAGTAAAAGCTGAGCAGAGCACCGTGGAAGAGCAGGAAATGGTGACATAGCTAAGCTGCTGAACCAGTGCTGGAACCAACTACCTCTGCATTTTATGCTCTGCAGAAAAATATGTTTATGCCACTTTTATATTAAAGCCCTCTCAATGACACGTTGCCTCAGATGGTCTCTCTGTATCTGTCACTGGTGCTGCTGGACCACTGACACCACCACCTGGCCATGGCCTGCAGCACACGTGGACCCAGAACCATGCACCACAGACACCTAGACAGGCTAGAGGTGAACAAGTAGAAAAGGACGCATCTGGGGAGGACGGGAAGGCTGGTCATGCTCTGGGCCTCTCCCTGTCTCAAGGCCCTCGTTAGGCTCTTTTGCAGCTGAGCTGGGTTTCAAAATTTTTGGTTAAATCACACTCTTTCCTTTCTTGTAGCCTTAAAGCTATGCCTGGCTCAAAGAACATTTGTCTCTCAGACAATGTCCTGCGGCAGTAATTGGTTTGTTTTGCTGCTGCTGAGGCAGTCTTAACCTTGACTGACGGATATCAGGCAGCCTTGCGTGATCGCAGGCCATCGGAGGCCACGAGAGCTAAGCCCCTTGCACGCTCCCTCCTCATGATGGGGTCCAGGCCAGAGCCACCATGAACAGCATGGCTGCCTGCTGAATGCTCTAGAGGCAGAATCAGCATTCAGTAATTTGCAAGATGACCAATACCCAGTCCCCATTCTCATCCCTACTCTCTCATTGGAGCAGCAATTGGTGTTCAAATGAAATCTCTTAGGAGCCATTAATAGATAGCACAGTTCACAGGTAAGGCAGGGACCCCAAGAGTAGCCAAGTGCTCTAAGCAGTCCCTTGGGGACTGGGCCACCCAGGTGTGGCTTGTTGTGACACTGCCGTCCTGGCTCTTACGGCCCTTAGACCTTAAGATTATCTGCTGCTTCTGTGCTGTGCTTGACACATGGGTATCTTTGGCAGAGGTGATTCTAGTCCAGCCTGCCAGGACGCATCATGCAGTCATTTCCCCTAGAGTCTGCCTGCTTTTCATTGTTGCTGCCAGGACTTGACTTTTTGCTCTTGGAACTCCTAGAACTCTTGGTCTCTCTCCCTTCCTTTTCTTCTTTCTTCCTCCTCCCTCCCTCTCTTTTCCTGTTCTTCCTTCTCTCTTTCTCTCCCTTCCACTCTTCACCCCAAACCTAAGGGGAAAAGTTTTCTAAAATGGAGAAAGCTTCTCCCTTCACATTTTTTCCAGAAACCCTATCTACACTTACCAGACAGCCCTTCCCTAAGGGCTTAAACTTTTAAAATAAAAGCAAGAAATATTTGCAGGTCACTTCTGCTTTCCATTCTGCCACGTTTTCTACAAACTATTTAAACGCAGAGATGCAGGGTGGAGGACAGAAAAAAAAAAGTACAAAAAGAAAAAAGCCATAGAATCATACCTTGAAGTCCTATAGAGCAATATTCCTTTTGTCCAGATGTGCTTCCTCAGAACGTGGCTGCTAAGCATCAGGTGGCGGCTCTCGCGGCTGGGGAGACAGCCGTGTGCTCCTCCGCATCCCAGGCCAGCCTAGGCTTCTCCTTTGGAGTCTTCCAAGCCTGAGATGCTGGAGTTTATCACACATGAGAATCCAGTGGGTGCCTGTGGGCTGGGGCTTTTTCTCATTTGGGGAGGCTGGAGTTTCCTGAGGGAAAGATTGGGCTCTGGATGCAAGGAGCTTGAGAGGGAGCGTGACAGGTGGTTGGGATGGTGCAATTGAGAAGAGGTGATGAGATGGGACTTTTCATAGGTACTTCCTGCCTGAGGTGTGAGATTCTGGTGATGGTGGAAGGAAGGCCAAGTCACACCATCTGTTCTTCTGCAGCATACTGTTCTGAGAGCTCTGTCTCAGCCATCGCTGGCTCTGTGTTCTTCTACAGCATACTGTTCTGAGAGCTCTGTCTCAGCCATCGCTGGCTGTGTTCTTCTACAGCATACTGTTCTGAGAGCTCTGTCTCAGCCATCGCTGGCTGTGTGTTCTTCTACAGCATACTGTTCTGAGAGCTCTGTCTCAGCCATCGCTGGCTGTGTGTTCTTCTACAGCATACTGTTCTGAGAGCTCTGTCTCAGCCATCGCTTGCTCTGTGTTCTTCTACAGCATACTGTTCTGAGAGCTCTGTCTCAGCCATCGCTGGCTGGGTGTTCTTCTACAGCATACTGTTCTGAGAGCTCTGTCTCAGCCATCGCTGGCTGTGTGTTTTTCTACAGCATACTGATCTGAGAGCTCTGTCTTAGCCATCGCTGGCTGTGTGTTCTTCTACAGCATACTGTTCTGAGAGCTCTGTCTCAGCCATCGCTGGCTGTGTGTTTTTCTACAGCATACTGATCTGAGAGCTCTGTTTTAGCCATCACTGGCTGTGCCTTTGGTCCCTGGGAGTCGGGAAATCTTGGGGTGCTGGGGTGGGGGAGCATGGTGACAGCTTCCTGGTCTCCTCATGGGATCCAGCCAAGACATAGTTGGAAGAACCTCGGTCACCACTGGTTGCTGGCAGGGGTGGCGGGGTCTGTGAGACAGTTACAGTCAGGATGGGCTCTCATCCCTTGAGATCTCATTGAGACCAAAGTCACTGATTTATCTCACTCCCATGGGTGGGCAAATAGCCTAAAGGACCCAATTATTTATTCAGCTGAATAAATCTACTGGATAAAGCCAGTGTGGCAGCCAGGAAAATCTCTATTTCCTGTTATACAAGGATTAATGAGGTTGGCCCTGCCTTTGAGAATCTCAAATTCTGACAGAAGAGATAGAGTTCTATACAGATAATATACTTCTTAGGGTATGTGTGTTAGTCATTTTCTTACTTTTCTCATGTCTCTGCTCCAGTCTTCTCTAGAATGTTGGAAATGAACTTCTGCCCCTCCTGCCACTTTTCACTTTCTCTTCCCTGAGTGCATTAAGTGTTTGCTGAGATTGGGAGAAATTAACATCCATGGCTCCACCTTACTCTGTTGGAGGGAGTAATGTTAATGAAAGGTCACTGTTCCCTAAAGGCCCACCCCCTTTTCTCCTCTGCATCATAAGACATCTGTCGAAGGAGGCCCCAAGTTCTCCAACTGCTCAGTGTGGCTAAGTGGGTCAGTCAGGTCAGCTAGTGTGTGTGTGTGTGTGTGTGTGTGTGTGTGTGTGTGTGAGTATGGCAGTGTGTGGCATATTAGGAAGCTTATTTAGCCACAGGCCCATTGTTTTCCCCCACTTGGTTCATCTGGTATGTAATGATGAACTCATCTCTTTGACTCACATGTGTGTTCCTCAATTGATTCCATACTTAGAGGGGACGGTTATAATTTACTGTTTTCCTTAAGTCCTAACACAGGATAAGTACTGTAACTGAAATGCGAACACAGGACTGTGGGGTCATAGAGGGAAGTACTAGTCAGGAATGCCTTCACAGAGGAGGTGATATTGGAGCTGGGACTTGGATGGAGGGGAATTTGCCATTTGGAGTCCCAGAAGCTTGACAGCCTACATCTGATTGATCTTGGCCCCCACCTCATCTTCTCACGGGGCAGGGCACCCAGCAGGGGCCTGTACCTGTGTGGGAGAGGCTGCCTCGGAGACGGGGGAGGAGTCTTCAGGACCCATCGCAGGGCTGCCCTCCTGCCATTCGACCCCAGCCCCAACAGTGCGAGGCCCGCATGCATGGTGCAGGGCAAGAAGCACAGGGCCCTGACCCACGACCTGCATGCAAGTGAGCATGGGCATGCAAATGGCTGGGCAGGAGCTCAGAAGGCAGAAGTAAGAGGATGAGAGTGGAGTGTGATGCAAATCTAGGAACAGTTTAGAAATCTAGAGAACTCAGGAGCTTAAAACAAATGGAGTCTGAAGTTTATACTTACCTGGAAGAGAAACTAAGGAGAGCAGCTCAGGTGACAGGCCGTTCAGACTTTTTCTAATACAGAGTGCCAACTTTGAAGGAGGATTTTTACTGGCAACTGATGGTAGGTGGATGCATGAAAGGACTTCAGGAAAACCCACTGCGTGGGCAGAAAATAATCTCTAGTTGAAAATAAGGACTGGATAGTTATTATCAAAAAACTTTCTCTGTGGTGAATCATTTCACATCTGAGAGTTGGATTTTTTTCATTAGTGTAATTAGTGATTACATTTTCTACAGGATATTTTTCATGTCAAGCAGACAATGGCCCCAAAGAAGAGGGAGGGTGGAGTTTGTGGAAAGAGAGAAGAGTCCTATCCATGCAGTGAGGGGGTGAAATTGGATTCAGCAAAGATACCCTTCTTGTACCCTAAGTTACTCCCAAAGCATCACCAGGCATGAGCTAATTTTTGAAATGTAGTTGAAACCCTGTGATAACACCCTTTGGGATCTCCAAGTGATTTGGCTGCAGTGGAACTTTGCCAGTTCAGTTCAAGTTTACTTAACTCCTCTCTTCCTTTCCCCCTCTTCCTCTCTCTCCCCAACCCCTAACCCCTCTCTCCACTGGGTGTTACAAATACTCCGACAAGTAAGACTTGGTCTGTATCCTTACAAGGAAAGAGGAGAGTAAGTTGGCAGTGACAGGGCAGCAGGGTGGGGGATGTAAGGGCCGGGGGCAGGATGCCAGAGGAGCACACAGGAGGGGCTCCTGAGCAAGCCCGGGAGGAAGGTCTCTGAAGACTTGCAGAGCGGCCATGGTGTCTGAGATGGACTTTATGGGAGGAGTTTTCACCCCGATTACAGGTTGTGTAAAGTCTTCTTTGAAGCTAATGTTCCAAATCTTTTCTTCTCATTGTTCCACTGTTTCCTTTGGCATCTCCTACTTCTTAACTTCGGACCCCCGACCTTCCCCATCCACTGGAGCTCCCATCAGTATGAGCGGCACCCCGGCCTCGCTCCTGACGGTGCCGGTGGTGCCAGCTGACCAGTGACCCCGTCACTCCACAGCCCTGCTCTTTTGGGCCTGTGTATTGACTTGGTGTCCCCAGCTTTGAGGATCAAAGCCCTGCTCTAGAATGGGGATGAGTTCTGAAGATCACTGGAAACTGGATCACTGGTGTAGGACTCTGGGAGGCCTAGACCATGGTTCTGGTGTGAGCAGTGTGGTGTTCCCCTCTTGAGGGGGTTCTGGCTCTGGCTCTTGTGCTGGACATTCAGCCTCTCGTATCTCTAAGTTGCCTACTGCCTCTGTTGCTCTGCTC
>JAVSCE010019515.1:0-10769 GCA_032199065.1 Smutsia gigantea
AAACTGGACAGCTACATGTAAGAGAATGAAACTGGACTACTGTCTAGCCCCATACACAAAGGTAAACTCAAGGTGGATCAAAGAACTGAATGTAAGTCATGAAACCATAAAACCCTTAGAAAAAAACATAGGCAAAAATCTCTTGGACATAAACATGAGCAACTTCTTCATGAACATATCTCCCCAGGCAAGGGAAACAAAAGCAAAAATGAACAAGTGGGACTATATCAAACGAAAAAGCTTCTGTACAGCAAAGGACACCATCAATAGAACAAAAAGACATCCTACAGTACGGGAGAATATATTCATTCATAAATGACATATCTGATAAGGGGTTGACATCCAAATTATATAAAGAGCTCACGCACCTCAACAAACAAACAAGCAATTAATCCAGTTAAAAAATGGGCAGAGGATCTGAACAGACACTTCCCAAAGAAGAAATTCAGGTGGCCAACAGGCACATAAAAAGATGCTCCACATTGCTAATCATGAGATATCACCTCACACCAGTAAGGATGGCCACCATCCAAAACACAAACAACAACAAATGTTGGTGAGGATGTGGAGAAAGGGGAACCCTCCTACACTGCTGGTGGGAATGCAAATTAGTTCAACCATTGTGGAAAGCAGTATGGAGGTTCCTCAAAAAACTCAAAATAGAAATACCATTTGACCCAGGAATTCCACTCCTAGGAATTTACCCTAAGAATGCAGCAGCCAAGTTTGTAAAAGACTTTATGCACCCCTATGTTTATCGCAGCACTATTTACAATAGCCAAGAAATGGAAGCAACCTAAGTGTCCATCAGTAGATGAATGGATAAAGAAGATGTGGTACATTTACTCAATGGAATATTATTCAGCCATAAGAAGAAAACAAATCCTGCCATATGCAACAACATGGATGAGCTAGAGGGTATTATGCCCAGTGAAATACGCCAAGGCAAAAAATACAAGTATCAAATGATTTCACTCATATGTGGAGTATAAGAACAAAGAAAAAAACTGAAGGAACAGAACAGCAGCAGACTCACAGAACCCAAGAATGGACTAACAGTTGCCAAAGGGAAAGGGACTGGGGAGGATGGGTGGGAAGGGAAGGACAAGGGGGAAAAAGGGACATTATGATTAGCAGACACAATGTTTGTTGGGGTGGTCACGGAGAGGGCTGTACAACTCAGAGAAGACAAGTAGTGATTCTATAGCATCTGACTACACTGATGGACAGTGACTGTAATGGGGTATGTGGTGGGGACTTGATGATGTGGGGAGTCTAGTAACCATAATGTTGCACATGTAATTGTAGATTAATGATACCAAAAAAAAAAGAAAACCTATTCATATCATTAGAAAAAAAAATCAATAGTTTTTCTCCTTTCTAGCAATAAGTACCTAGAAAAGGAAATTGAAAAAATCAAGTGAAAAAAAATCCCATGAGATTCATAACAGAAAGCTAATAAGAAAGGTTCAGAAGTACCATGAAAATGCTTATCAATTCAAAGGTCATAAAACAAGATCTGTCTCAATGGAAAGACACTTCAAATCTTGGAGGAGACATTATTTAAAAACTTGATTCTCTCCAAATTAATACTAATCAATAAATTCTAGTTAGAATGGAATAGGCAAATGTTTGTATTTAAAAAAATTGAATGAAATGTTCTTTTCTTCTTGAGTGGAAGAAGAAATGTCTAAGAGTCAAGGCATTGTGGGAGGAAAAATCAGAACAGAAGGGGCAATGTTTTGCCAGAAGAGAGAATATATTATAAGGCCTGATCAATATGGTAATTGAATGAGAATAAACAAATAGCTCAACAGAAAAAAACAGAGCCCAGAAAAAGATTCCAACATATATAAGAATTTAGTAAGAACAAATAACAGTGGGAAGGAATAGAGAATTGTGAGAGAAAACAGAATTGTAAGAGAAACAAGGAATTATGTGAGAGGGGATTTTCAGAACAGAGAATTATGAGAGAGACAGAGAATGGAGAATTGTGGGAGACATAAGAAATTGTGGGAAAGACAAAGAATTGTGGGGAAAATAGCAAACTGTGGGACAGAATGGAGAATTGTGGGAAAGACAAGGAAATAAGAGAGAAAATGGAGAATTGTGGTAGAGACAAAGAATTGTGGGAGAAACCAGGGAAATGTGAGACAATTGAGAATTGCTGGAGAGACAATGAATCATGGAAGAGAAAAGGGAATGGTAGGAGAGACAGAATTGTGGGAGAAAATGGAGAACTGTGTCAGTGACAAAAAGTTGTATGTGACAGAAACAGAAGTGTGTGAGAAAAAAAGAGTACTGAGTAGGAGCAGTAAGAAATTGGAGAATTGGGGGAGAAGCAAGGAATTACAGGAGAAACCAGAGAATTGTGGGAGAGAATAGGAATTGTGGGAAAGACAAGACATTGTGGGGGAAACTAGAGAATTTTGGGAGAGACAGGGAATTGTGGGAGATAATGGGGAACTGCAAGAGTGGAGAAGTGTGGGAAAAAGATGGACTATGTAATACACGGGGCAGGTGTAACAGGCCTGCACTTCTGGAAGACAGTAAGATTGGACCTTATACATCATATATACAAATACATTTAAGATGGATTAAATATTTAAATTTTAAAACTAAAATAATAGACATCCTGTCAGAAAATCTAGGAAACTACATGTAGTACATGGGGTGGATTAGACCTTTTTAACCAAACTGGGGTCAGGTGTATTTGACTTTATAAAATTGTAAAAATATCCATAACTTTAATGGACAAGCAATATATTTGGAAAAAATTAGCAACTGCAGACAGACATAATAATATATTTAACAGAGGGAACTTTTAAACTCAATGTAAAAATGGGCAAAAGATTTGAAGATGCAATTATTTCAAAACTCACTCTTGAAAATGATTTATTAACCTAAGTTCTGGATGGAGTATACATTTTTATTGAGTAATTGAAAAACATTTAAGAATCTAGATTGGCTTACACTTTATATGGTCCAACAATGTTCTTTGTAGACTAGGCAATTTGAAGATAAATGTCCATAAAAATTGCAGTTATATATCCTAAGCTTTCTGTATTTTTATTATATACATGCATTTTCTCTGCCAATAGAAAAAACAGGCCAAAGTGAAAATCCGGATGGTCAACAACATGTGAAAAGATGCTCTTAGCAAAGGTAAATGCAAATTAAGGTAACAATAAGACATTGCCCAAGAAACAGCTACAATATTTAAAAGGATCTGTAATTTTTATTGCTGACTGGATGCAGGGAAAAGGGCACTCTCATTGCTGGATGAAATTTGACCCGCTACAGCTTTTTGCAAGGCAATCTGGCATCATCTATTAAAACTAAAAATATCTATGCCACTTGACCTAGTCATCCTTTTGAGGCTACCTAACTTGTAGAAATTAAGAACAATAATTGTGAATACACACACATTGCTTGTAGTGGCAACAGATTGTTGCCAAAGTAAATGCCTATCAATAGGGGATAGTTGAATAAATTATGGTATATACACCTAGTGGAATATTGTGCAATCAGCTAAAAAAAGTGAATGAGAGGTATACCAGTTTACCTGGAAATTTCCAAATGGTATTTATGAATGAGAAAAGCAAAATGCAGAAAAGCATGTATAATATAATTCTATCTTTCTAAAACAATGACCAAAATAACTCCTTAAAATACATGTGTAGGTTGCAGATATGTGTGTGTGTGTAAAACATGACTGGAGAAAATATGCATGGACAAAGACTAAGTTGCTATCATGGATTTTCTGAAAGGGGGATATATGCCAGAGGGGAGAGCAAGAGAGAGGGAGAGGGGAGCCAAGCCAAACAGGAAAAGAAGAAAAAAAGACTACACCAAAAATCTAAGTGTGCATGATATGATCACACTTATGCATATTTGTAAAATTATACTTGTGAGTACAAATGTAAAAAGGAGAAAAACTTAAATGCGGACACTAGATTTTTTTAAAGGAAAGTAAGTGCTCTGAGCTCAAGGCATAATTTGAAAACATTTTTGTAAGGTGAATTCTTGCCATGAAATTCTTTTCATTTTTCTTATTTCCTTTTCCTCTTTCACTATAAGCCAAAGACCAGAAAAAAAGTAGTAATGCAAAAGTTCTAACTGAGTTCTGGTTATCATGAATTTTCCCTAAGGAAAGAGAATTATGTTTGCTAGTGTGCCCCAAAGTTTTCCACAGAAGTGCCCTATAGCAGAGAACAATGAATCCATGTTTTGTATTTTGCTCTTTAATATACCTCTGTGATAATATAAAAAGATGTAAATTACTTAGCCAAATTATTTAATGTCCTGTTTGACTACGAGGGTCTTGCCTGGAAACAGATGGCATGTTCAAACTGGGTAACTGAAGAGGGTTTGATAGAGGGATTACTTACATAAGGCTTTGGCAGGGGTTAGGGAAACCAGCGAGGGTAGTGCCTTGCCCTGGATGTAGCTGTTAACCACCTTTAGACCTGGAGGAGCAAGGAGAGGGAGGGGTTCTTGGGACACAGCTGTGCGGAATGGGCTCTCTGACAGTAGCTGTGGCCTGTAGTGGAGGGGTGTGGCCAACCTGTAGTGATCCTGTGGAGGCAGAGCTGAGGGAGTCAATACCCCAGTCTCCTTCTCCTCTCACTCTCTCAACTCCTGGTGATTTCCCCATTCTTCAAATCCAGTTGTAAGACAGAAGACAAGGGAGCCCCCTGATGCAGTCCTCCATACAGGTCAGCTTCTAGGAGCACAGAATGGGTAGAGAGGGACAGAGAGTGGATCTGAAGGGGCAAAGATTTCATCACTCTTTTCTATAAACAATTACTTCAGATAATTTGATGGTTGGTAAAGATGAATCATAATATTTGATCCATGGCTTCAATTATTCCATGAACTTGGCCTTATACTGATGGGAATTCATACTGAAAAGCTTAACATGAAGCCTTATGACATGCACTATCATGTGACTAAAAGTAGTTAGATGTCACCCAAAACACAGAAGAGAAGCTTCTGAGTTTAAGACCCAGGGCAAGTAAACTTTGATAGGACATGTAGACCAAAGATCATTTGTCTAGGAGTTAGAATACCTGGGATCTGGATCACTGCTACTACTTAGTTCTGGCATTTTGTGTCAATCATTTCTTCTCTCTGAACTTGTTTCATTCTCCATGTAAAAAAAGGGTAGGACTAAAGATCTAAGCTTCCATTCAGTTATATGGTGTATGATGTCATTATTCTACTCAAACAAAAATCTTAAGAATGACTTGATAAAAACCTTAAAGCAGAGTTAGAAAAACAGTTCAGAACATTCAGAACAAGAGTCTAATTAAAATTTGGATTTTAAGCAACTTCCAATTTTCCCCTTAGGATACCTCACCATAGAATTTCAATGGACCAGTAAGAGACAAAAATACCTCCCTGTTCCATGAACACTACACCCATACGGAACACTATCACGGGATAATGGCAACAGAGTAATTTAGGAAGATGCAGTAAAAGGCAGGGGCTATATTCTGGTTTCTGTATATTGTATTTTACTTGAAAACCACCAAATAATCTGTGTCCTACTTCTTGTAGTATCACACAGAAATCTCAGAAGAACAACATGGATAAGAAAGTAAAAGGAATGGAAAATAATACAAAGGTGGAATCATGGGACACTATGGTCTTTCCTATTTAGCAAAGGGAGTGTCTATCTCAAGGCTACACCTGAATTCTATGAATGGGTATAAAACGGTAGTAATATTGCCATGGTATGCTGAGAAAGTAACAATGGAAGTTACAGTTTGACCCTTTTTCTTCACTTCTCATTTATGTATGTTTCAAATGTTCTTGAAGCATTTTTATAAATTCATTCTCACTCTTATAACTGGAGGGAAAAACATTGATATCTATAAAGATTTTTTTGGTCATGGTACTTGCTATCCAGAGTGTCTCTTAATTTTAGAGTAACATTGATTTAAGTCTACTTGATCAACTCAAATCAATAATAAGAAAAAAAAAGAGGGACTGCCAAACAGGAGAGGTGGAAGCAACTTATAATTCATCAAGATATGAGTATGAATAACTTTATTTTAGAGATATACCATCCTAGGAGGAGGCAATAATACCTAGAATACTAGAAAGCTACTATTCTATGATCATTAGTCAGTGTTTAGAGAGAAGGATGTTCTATGATAGCCAATCAGTCAGTGTTATATGAGGGAAGATTAAGAAAGGTTAGGACCTGAGATTTGGCCCTGGCTGGGAAAAGAGAGAGATTAAATTTAGCAGATAAAATACAGCACCCAAAGGGGGTGGTAAAAACATGTAAAATTCCAGTTAAGCACCCAGCACTAGGAGTTTAAGGGGAGATACCCGTGAGTTCTAATGAATGGGTTGAATGCATTTAGAAGGAATCTGGGAGGGGAGGAAATGGATGAGTCGATGGGCAGTAGGGCAAGCAGGTAG
This sequence comes from Smutsia gigantea, assembly GCA_032199065.1. Lineage (NCBI taxonomy): Eukaryota > Metazoa > Chordata > Mammalia > Pholidota > Manidae > Smutsia > Smutsia gigantea. The sequence goes on from JAVSCE010019515.1 coordinate 6,436, forward strand.
TAGGGTTTAGGAACAGGATTGTATTAGTTTGCTAGGGCTGCCATAACAAAGCACCACAAACTGGGGGGCTTAAACCACACAAACTTACTGTCTCACAGTTCTGGGGGTTAGAAGTCTGAAATCAAGGCATTGGCAGGGTTCCTTCTGAGGGCCATAAGGGAAGAATCTGTTCCAGGCCTCTCTCAGAGGCTTGGACATGGCTGTCATCTCCCTGTGTCTCTTAACATCATCTTCCTGCTTGCATGTCTGTGTCCAAATTTCTCCCTTTTATAAGGACACGAGTCATATTGGATTAGGGCCTGCCCCAATGACCTCATTCTGATATGTTGGTAAAGACCCTATGTCCCAAAAAGGGTCACATTCTGAGGTACTGAGGGGTCAGCAATTCAGAACGAATTTGGGAGGGGGACACAATTTAACCCACAACAAGGGCTGACAAGCACAGGGTGAAGCTAGTGCTAGAAGGGCTTGGAGGACAAGGCCCAGTACCAAGGTGGGAATTCAGACACTGAGACCAAGATGGAGCTTGGGTATTAGAGCTGGGGCACATGGTGGGCAGAGCCTTGAAAATGAGACAGTTGCCAGAACTGGAGTCTGTGGCCAAGGCTGACAGATGCTCCAGATGCTAGGGTAGCTGGGATAATGGTGGAATTTAGAGATTTTATGTCCCTATGCCTTTAAAGTAACTTTGCTGGTTAGTTAAGAAACAATGGCTTAAGAGACTTAAACCAGTGGCCCTCCACCTTTTTTCTTCCCCTCACTCATCTGTGAGGTTCCACATATTACCTTCAACAATTCAGGTGAACTCTGACAAAAGCACTTTAGGTTATTCTCCCTTTCTTACCCTCCAGCACAGAAAGCTAGAGGCAGCAAGAGTCCAAAAGCTATCCACCAGCCCCTGCTAAGCCCAGTGCCTAGGAACTCACCACAGATGGCTGAGGATATCAGCACCCTGTTCCCCCAGAACTAGCTTCATTCCCTCGAGTGTGATTTATCTTTTATTTGAAAGATACATATATGAAAAAGTGTTAGTGGATTGCCGTGTTGTTAGAAATGATTCTTTTTCTTTGGCTCTTATTTAAAAATGAGAATTCCAAAGAAATCTCCCAGGTCTTTATTGTTGCTTAATACAGCACATTTAGTAGCAGAGCTGTCCCTCGACTTGAGCTCAAACAGTACAAAGTGGTAAACGTGAAATATCCCATCATCCTTCACCCTGCTCATGCTTTATTACTTAATAATATTGTTTTACTTGGAGTGTCAGTGAGTTGCCGAAGAAATGACTACACTCTCATACTACAGAGGTGGCTCATTCAGCTGCTGCTGTGTCTACACGTATTGCTTATTTTAATCTTCTTTCACTATTTCTGTGAACAAATTTTGGTAGCAGATAAAGGAATACAATAAATGAATGACACAGTAAACAACATGCCCTTGGAGTAAACTGAATGATAGTAGAGGTATGTAACTACTGACAGTTTAACTAAAATGTGCTTATCGTTTACACATCATTCTTTATTAAAAAGCACCTATGGCCAGGAAGATGGCGGCGTGAGCAGGGCGGTGGAAATCTCCTCCCCAAACCATATGTATTTATGAAAATACAAGTACAACTATTCCTTAAAAAGAGACCAGAAGATACAGGACAGCACATAGCCTGCAGACACCTGAGAGGACGCGGCACCCCGCAAGGCAGAGCTATAAAGGGCCCTGCAGAGCGGTATGGCCGCGGCTGCGGAATAGTGGAGCAACAGCGCCACCTACAGCATCCCCAAAGAATCTACCCCCCGGTGGCCGTTTTTTTTGTTTTTGTTTTTTTGTTTGTTTTGTTTTGTTTTTTGTTTTTTCTTCTCTTTATTTTTTATTTTATTTTCTTTCTTTTATTTTTAAAGTCTTAAAGAGCCCAGCTGACATAACGTGGCACCTACCAGCGACCACTTCAATCGCCATGAAAAGACAGAGGAATATGGTCCAGACTAAGATCAACCAGACAACCCCAGAGAGGGAACCTGAAGGGATGGAAATGCACAGTCTTCCTGAAAAAGAATTCAGAATAAAACTCATAACCATGCTGATGGATCTACAGAGAAATGGGCAAGAGCTGAGGGAGGAAGTGAGGGAAGTGAGGAAAGACAATGCACAAATCAGACAAGTGATCGACGGGCTTAACAGCAGACTGGATGAGATGCAAGAAACTGTTAATGGAATAGAAATCAGAGAACAGGAATACAGAGAAGCTGAGGCAGAGAGAGATAAAAGGATCTCTAGGAATGAAAGAATATTAAGAGAACTGTGTGACCAATCCAAACGGAACAATATTCGCATTATAGGAGTACCAGAGGAAGAAGAGAGAGAAAAAGGGATAGAAAGTGTCTTTGAAGAAATAATTGTTGAAAACTTTTCCTCGCTGGGGAAGGAAGTAGTCTCGCAGTCCACCGAAGCTCATAGATCTCCCAACACAAGGGACCCAAGGAAGACAACACCAAGACACATAATAATTAAGATGGCAAAGATCAAAGATAAAGACAGGGTATTAATGGCAGCTAGAGAGAGAAAAAAGATCACCTACAAAGGAAAACCCATCAGATTATCATCAGACTTCTCAACAGAAACCTTACAGGCCAGAAGAGAATGGCACGATATATTTAACGTTATGAAACAGAAGGGCCTCGAACCAAGAATATTGTATCCAGCACGATTATCATTTAAATATGATGGAGGGATTAAACAATTTCCAGACAAACGAAAGTTGAGAGAGTTTGCCTCTCATAAACCACCACTGCAGGATATCTTAAACGGACTGCTCTAGAGGGAAGCACCCCTAAGGCTAAAAAGATGTCACCGGAGAAAATAAAATCATAGCAAAGAAAGCAGACCATCCAAATACTAACTAAAGTCAAAGAATAAAGCACCTATTATAGAAAGAATGGAGGAGGAGGAATAAGAAGGGGGAGAAATAAAGAAACATCACACAGTCTTTACAATTACTTAACAAGAAAGTTAAGTTAGATTGTTAGATAGTAAAGAAGCAACCCTTGAACCCTTGGTAACCATGAATCTAAAGCCAGCAATGGCAATAAGTACATACCTATCAATAATCACTCTAAATGTAAATGGACTGAATGCACCAATCAAAAGACACAGAGTAACAGAATGGATAAAAAAGCAAGACCCATCTATATGCTGCCTACAAGAAACTCACCTCAAATCCAAAGACATACACAGACTAAAAGTGAAGGATGGAAAAAGATATTTCATGCAAACAACAAAGAGAAAAAAGCAGGTGCTGCAGTACTTGTATCAGACAAAATAGACTTCAAAACGAAGAAAGTAGCAAAAGATAAAGAAGGACATTACATAATGATAAAGGGGTCAGTCCAACAAGAAGATACAACAATTATAAATATATATGCACCCAACACAGGAGCACCAGCATATGTGAGACAAATACTAACAGAATTAAAGGAGGAAATAGACAGCAATGCATTCACCTTAGGAGACTTCAAGACACCACTCACTCCAGAGGACAGATCAACCAGACAGAAAATAAGTAAAGACACAGAGGCACTGAACAACACACTAGAACAGATGACCTAACAGACATCTACAGAACTCTACACCCAAAAGCAACAGGATACACATTCTTCTCAAGTGCACATGGAACATTTTCCAGAATAGACCACATACTAGGCCACAAAAAGAACCTCAGTAATTTCAAAAATATTGAAATCCTACCAAGCAACTTCTCAGATCACCAAGGTATAAAACTAGAAATAAATTTAGAAAGAAATCAAAAAAGCTCACAAATACATGGAGACTTAACAACACTCTCCTAATTAATCAATGGGTTAACGACCAAATCAAAACAGAAATCAAAGAATATATGGAGACTAATGACAACAACACAAAGCCACAACTTCTGTGGGACGCAGCAAAGGCAATTCTAAGAGGAAAGTATATTGCAATCCAGGCCTATTTAAAGAAGGAAGAACATTTCCAAATGAATAGTCTAAGGACACATTACGGAAATTGGAAAAAGAAGAACAAATGAGGCCCAAAGTCACCAGAAGGAGGGACATAATAAAGATTAGAGAAGAAATAAATAAAACTGAGAAGAATAAAACAATAGAAAAAAAATCAATGAAACCAAGAGCTGGTTCTTTGAAAAAATAAACAAGATAGATAAACCCCTAGCCAGACTCATTAAGAGAAAAAGAGAATCTACACACATAAACAGCATCAGAAATGAGAAAGGAAAAATAACAATGGACCCCACAGAAATACAAAGAATTATAAGAGAATATTATGAGAATCTATATGCTAACAAGCTGGAA
>JAVSCE010019516.1:0-79434 GCA_032199065.1 Smutsia gigantea
AAATAGCATTTCGACATGTGATATAAAAATTATCACTGAGATATTTTATATTCTTGTTTTCACAGTGTCTTCAGAATTCAGTGTGTATTCTACGCTTACAGCTCATTTCAACCTGGACTAGCTGCATTCCAGGTGCTCAAGGGCCACACGGGGCCAGTGGTCACATCACTGAACAGTGCTGCTCTACAGGTCAGCCTAGAGGCTACTGAAACTCTAAGTTTGATTATTTATTGGGGATGTAATAGGAAGAATGGAAAAGAAAAGAAGAGACTGATACCCAAACATCTTGGGAGGAAACAACATTGCATTGCCTCACCAATACATATTAAACAGCTTCTACTCAAGTTCTCTGATAATCAGAAGTTTACAGCCTAGCGTGAGATACAAATATGTAAACAGAGAGGGTCATAGCCACACCGTAAAGTCTGTAGCAAATATAAAGTGCTCTAGGAGCAAAAGGAACAGAACATTAGTGGCCTGGAAGAACTGGGGAAGGCCCTGCAGAGTTTGTGATGCTTAAACTTGGTTTTAACAGGTTTAGGAAATTTTCAAGCAAATGAGGGTGGAGAGGAGGAAAATGAATAGCTTGGAAGAAAACATATGGACTTCTAAAAGTGCATGGTTATGCATTGGAAGTAGTGAGGCAACAAGAGCCTAGGATGTGCGTGGAGAACAGGAAAACAGGGAAGGAAACCAGGTGAAGAAAATTGGGGCCAGGAGGTTAAGAGATCTGTAGCCAAACTACATTGTTCAAATTTTACCCCATGGACACAGAAAGCCAGCAGACACTTTTGCAGAGAAAAGCCTTGATTAGCTCTGTTTTCTGTAAGACCATTGGTGGGGAAAAATGTTATCAGGGAGACAGATTATGGTCAGAGCTGTTGCAATACTAGTCCTAAGAAGATATGCTGAAGGCCTATTTTAAGCTAGTAGCATACAGTTTGGAGGAGAAAGAATCAAATGATGTTTTAAAATTAGAAGCAGCAAGATTTGGCAGCTGACGGTATGTGGGGGTTGAGAAAAAGGAAGTGAGAATAACACCAAGGTTTCTAAGTGGGGAGATAGGTAAATTGTGATGCCATTAACCTACATCAAGAATAGAAGAGATAGTTCAGATTTAGTGTCCAAGGAAAAAAGGTGTTTGCTTGAGGACATGTTAGGTTTAAGGTGTCCATAGGACATTCGATCCATATATCCAACGGGACACTGCAAGTCTACTTCTAGAGCTCTACACAGAAGTTAGTGCTGGTGAAGCTCATCTGAGAGTCATTACATTTAAATAGAGAAGCCATAAGAGTGGATGACATTCCTCTACAGAAAGCAATTAAACAAAAAAGAAGAGAGTCCCAAGGACAAAACTCTGGGAATTTCCAGCTAAATGAAGAGTAAGCAGAGAAAGGTGAGCCACTGAGAAGAGAGGTAATGTAGGGCCCAGAAGACACCCCGAGGCCACGGGAGGGGCAGCTTCTGAGAGGGAAGGGTGAATGCTAACACCAACTGCTCCAGTAAGGTCAATTATTTCTCTTTTAGACAACATAGCATGTCATCATGGGGCTGTACAGTTCATTGTTTTCCCTCACAACTGGCCTTCAGCCTATGAACAAGAGAAGAGAAGTCATCTGGTGAGGCTTCTCAGGGGCTGTGACCATCTGGTGTTGCAGTAAAACGTTGAGGGAGGGATGGGATGGTTCGAAGGAAGAAAAAAAGACGCATGTGCAAGGACAGGAAGCCCTGATGGAGGTAAACTGAGGAAGGGAAGGAAAGGGTACAGAATGCATGCCTAAGGGCTGACATCAGAGCAGCCAGGCGGGTACAGGCTGCTGTGGGGCCAGAGGTGATCTGGTGTCCTTGGGAAAGGGACGCTAACAGCTAGAAAATGAGTAACGAGTGACCTAGAGCTACCAGCTCTCAGAGGGAAGAAGTAACGTGTACTGTTGAGGACCAGATGCCAGAGCGTCTACGGATGCTTGATGGTGGGAAGCAAGACTGAAGGTCTGTTTCTACAGATTCTCGGAGAGATAACGTCCTTTAGATCCTAAAATCCTGTTTTCAGTTGGAGGAAAAAGAGGAGAAACAGGTTTAGAGAGTTTGCCAGCAATGGAGCTGGCATGCCACAGAGGACAAAGAAAAAAGGAAGGGAAGTGGGGAAATGAACGAAAATTATGGGTGGAGTGAAATGGACAAGAGTGAGCAAGGAGTTGGTGAGACGTCCCCAAGCGCTGCAGACAGGCGGCTGGGAGGGCAAGGGGACTAGCAAGGAGCCACTGCTTTTTAATCCCCTCCTGTGGGTTAGTAATCCTCACACCAACTCTTTGAGGCAGATCGGATCATACTCGTTATTTGTATTAGGAAACATCAGCCTGGATGGGCTAATTTACGTTGAGTAAAAAATAACTCCAAAATCTGAATGACTTCAAACAACAGACACTAATTTCATGATCATGCTTCTTGTCCAGTGGGTTGATGGGGACTCTGCTCCATGTCGCCTTCACTCAGGGACCAGACTGACCAAGTCTCTGTCATGTTTCAGGGGAAAGGCAGCCAGATGCATCTGACAGGCTTCTCCCCAGCAATGACACATGTCTACTTCTCCTCTTAGTCCATTGGCCAAACCAAGTGCAGGGCATGGCCTAATAGCAAGAGAACTAAGAGAGTAATGTTACCGCGTGCCTAGAAGGAGAAACGGAAATCCCTGAGCAACACAGAAACTGTGGCCCAGAGATGCTGAGTTCTTCACTGAAAGTTGCCTGGATATTAAACAGTATAACTGGCATCTGAGGTTATGTCTTTTCGATATTAAAGTCCTGTTCTTCTCATGGCCATGCTACCCCCTGGGTAGGAAAACAGAGTAGAACAAGTTAGAACCAACAACAGCAAGAGTTAAAGAGAGGCCAGGTGCGTCGAGGCAAGAGAAACACACAAACATGTAGATATATAAACAATCATAACATACCACAACAGACCACATGTGAGGACTGTGGTCTCTGTTGAAGATGTGTGTTATTTCCAAATAGGTAGTATTGAGCAAGTATTTATTATACAAGAACCCACAACATTATACTGCTCAACACAGGAAACAGCAATTTCCAAATTCTTTTTTAGTGGTTATATGGGCGATGAGTGTCCCAGTCATAAAAAGCCTGATCCAAAGAGTCAGAAGAGCACAGCCGAGTCCTGCAGCCCCTTGTCAGAGGCGGGCTGACAACCCACATGTGCGTCTGAAGGCAGAGGCCTGGTGGGGTCACAGAGGGGTAACCAGTCCTCAAATCGGCCTTTGGCAAGGCTGTCTTTCATCCTTTTAGGCATTCTGTTGATGCAGAATTACACAACTCTAAGGAAATTTTCTTGAACCTTCCCTTTCCAACTATCCTCTACGCTCCCAATCCCACCAGTCTTTTGACAAGAGCTTTGTCCGTCCATCTGTCTATTCATCCATTCAACAATACATTTTTTAGTTCCTTCTATGTTCAGCCACTGTGCTAGGTACTCAGGATAAAAAGTTAACAGCCATAGCCTCATACTTCATGCCTATAATAGTTTACTGTCTATATTCATAGATCAGGTTCTCTCACTATGTCCCTATTAGAGATCTCCAGAGCTCCCGTCATTAATGCACATGGCCAGCCCTTAATAAATGTGTACTGAATGAGTGACTAAATGAGAAAAAAAGATTGAATATAGGAACTTGCGTGTGAAAACATACAGTTTCTAGAAGCAAAATTAAGAACATACATTTTTTTAGCAACTTTTTAAAACGGACAGCTGACAAAACTTTATCCTACTCCAAATTCACTTCACCTTGATCAAGTTATATTTTATTTAGTGTTTTCCGTTTTCCCCTTAATATAGGTTTTCCACTTAATATTTCTTCTTAGATTTCCACTTAATATTAGATTTAACAGAGCTTCTTCATCTCAATTTAGAAAGAAAAATTCTAAGTTAATCAGAAATCCACAGTCAACTTCATGCTTTAAAACAATAATAATAACAGAACTGACCTGGGATGAGCTCTAATCAAGTACACTCGGCTTTCACAAATTTGGCCTTGGCAGTAATATAACTGAACTCAACCAAGCCCAGGTATTTGAGGAAAGACTCAAGGATAGGTGAACAAAGGCAATTTTCATCTTGCTGAAGCAGGAGACGGAAACACAAGTTGAAAGACATGTTCTGCATTTGTAAAGGTGTAGTGGGCATTTATTGTTTTCACCTTCCCAGGATCCACCCCCTTCTTCTAAGAACAGTGCCCTAATTTTCCCTTGGGAAACCATCCCCTTCCTCTAATGAATCCAGTTTTGAAGGAGGGGCTATTTATCAAGATCCCCTCCCCTGGACATGTGACCAAATCAGGTCATCCAGATACTCTCCTCCTGCAGGAAGAGCCTGAGAGGACTAACACAAAGACAGCAGCAGACGGAGACCGTTCATCCCTCTGGAGGTCTGTGCACCTGTGTGAATCTGCTCCCTTGATCCTCACAACCAGTCTAGCTCTGGTCCTTTCTGAAGACTGGCTCTAGCTATCCTGTAGATTGACTACTTCAGTAAGGCTTCCAGTGCATTCCTCTTTTGTGTGTTAGATACAAAGACTCAAACTAAAACTGATTTACGTAGGGAACCAAAATTCTTGATAATGAGCCATGTACCATTTGATGGAAGCAGTGGCAGCATTATTTTCAAAGAACTCAGCTTCTTTACCTAGTCTTTAAAGAAGTCCATTCCTTTCCTTCTAGAACTTTGAGGCTTGGTAACCTTGCTGAAATGAGCATTTTACACATGAAATTTTCTTCCCTTCTCATTCTTGACCTTCTTCCCCAAATGGTGCATCTCAGCTTTGTAATTTTAAACTAAAAGCAGCATCATTTTAGAAGAAAGGAGGAAAGGAAATAGGCATGTGTTTATTTTAAACTGTTTTAAAATGTTATTTATCCTTTATCAACTTAGAACAGAGAGGTTTCTTAGGACACAAGATGTACTGACCATAAAAGAAAAAAAACTGAAAATCAGACTTCACTAAAATTTAAATCTCTGCTTTTCAAAAGAAACCATTAAGAAAATGAAAGGCACTGTACACCTTAAAATTACACAATGTTATATGTCAATTATATCTCAAAAAAGCTTAGGGAAAAAAGGCAATATAAAATTTGGAAAAAAATATTTCTAAAACATAAAAAGCAAACTGAAGATTTGGAGAAAATATTTGCAATACATGATGAATACAAAGGATTTGTTTAGAGAATATATAAGGAACTCTTGCAAATCAATAATAAAAAGACAACTCATTAAAAATGGCAAATAAATGACCAATAAGAAAATGAAAAGGTGTTCAACATCATTAGTCATTAGGAAAATGTACATAAAAACTACAATGAGATATCACTTTACACCTGCTACAATGACTAAAATTAAAAAGACAGGCAATACCAACACCAAATATTAAGTAGCAACTAGTACTCTTGCTGGTGGGAGTATGGGAAGTTATACCTATTTTGGAAACTATTTGTCAGATAAAATTAAAACAATACACTTTCCCTAACCCAGCAATACCACTAGGCACAGATGCAGGTAATGGTAGGGTATTTGTCTCATTTAATAATTCATATTCTCAAGGGTCTCCCATGTCTGCACAAATCCTTCAGTATGTCAAGAAGAGATGGTAGACCAGACCACTCTTGGAGGATATTTGTAGCTATGTTTTTAAAGCCAATTTGTGATCTCTACATATAATGGACACAGTGAACTTATGAATAGACCAGTGGGGCTTGGCACTCTGGAAATTTCCCTGATGAGAGGGACTTATTCAAGGTGTGCCCCAGGGCAACATGTAGGGTTGAAGGTAATCCTGCAGCATTTGACTTGCTGGCTTTCCCACCTTCCTGGAGGATCAGTCCCTGTCCCACTGTAGCTCTGGCTCTGGGATTTGCCCCCATCTTTTCATAAATCCCTACTGCATAAAAGCATGTTGGAAACACGCTCATGTAGAAATGGAATCAACTTGAGAGTTTGGGTACAAATCCTCCCTGTTAATTGATTTCATGAAGTGACAAAATCCATAACCTAAAGGCACTGAACCCTTGTGGAATTTTTGCCTTCATCAGAAATGCTTGTGTGTGTGTGTGTGTGTGTGTGCGCGCGCGCACGTGTACATGTGCACACATGCATGTCAAGTCATGTGCACACACTGTGTCTTTTAGGCAGATTACTAATTTCTTCTCTAATCTTAAAAAGCACATTAAATGTCCCAGATGACTGGGCATCTGGTTGTTTGAACAATTCCTCCTGGCCCCAGGTCCCTATGCCCTACAGTCTGACACCTTCTCTAATCTCCTTCAAGCACACACTAACCCTTTCCACTGCCTCCATCTTCAACCTGACCAGAAAACATCCGAAAGATTCTCATGTCTGACACTAAAACATGAATTGATTGACTGGCATCAGTGCTATTCAACAACTGGTCCAAACCTACACTAGCAGCTTTAAAACGCCCACTATCCTAACTCACGCCACATCCCAGCTAAACTCGGGAGTGAGTATGAAGACAAGAGAGCCCCCACATTGAGCATGGGCAGGCTGATGCCTGGAGGCCTGGAAGATGAGGGGGAGTTAGCAAAGGCAGAGAACAAGGTCAGTGAGGAGTGGTGAGAGAGTGGTGACCTGGAGGCCAAGTAAACACTGTTCTCTGGAGGAGGAGGTCAGGAACAGTTTGGTCCAATGAGCTGACACGTGAGTGGGATGAAGATTGAGTGCAACCCACTGGGCTGGGCAATAGGAACTCTTTGGCCGTCTGGATAAAATCAGTGTGGTAGAGGCAAAAACTTAATTGGAGAAGGATTAAAAGAATGGGATGAGGGGATATGGAGACAGGGAGTAAAGTAATACCTAACTGAGACACTACTATAAAGGGGAGCAGAGACAGGGCGGCCCCGAGAAGGGAATATAGGCCAAAGGAACTTTCATCTTGTTTGTAAAAGATGGAGGATGTTACTGCAAGTTTAAGCACTGCATGGGAATGCTGCTGCAAAAGGGAAGAAGTCATGATGAGACAAGTATAGCACTTGCATAGCAAGATCCTTGCCTCCCTGAGAGAGGGTGGGACATTATACCCAATGGGAAGGGTCGGGCAGGCCATTCAGGAAAGTAACAGGAGGGATGGGCATGTGTGTGATGTAGGAGAAGGCAGGAAGCCTGGAACACTGGGAGTTTGAAGGATGAGGAAGTTCTCCAATTGCTTCTATATTTTCAGTGAGATAAAAAGCTGAGAGGAAATGGGAGGAGGTGCTGAAGTAGGAGGTAAGAAGAGAAGATGGAAAACAGTCCTTTTGGAAGGAAGCAAGCCTGACTGGGGGAGCATGAGACTGCCAGTTGGCCCTAAGGACTATTTAAGTTTGTGGGCAGGAATTTAAAGTGAGACCAGCCAGCGCAATTGTGAATTTTCTTCAGCTAAATTCAGCTGGGATATTGTTTATGTTGTAATGAATTCTTAATTCAAGAGTTACATGGGTTGTTTATTACTGGTGGGAATGTGGACTGGTACAAACTTTCTTGACAGATACATATATAGAAATATGTATATATACAAACCAGTAGTTTGAATTTTATGAATTTACCCTGATGTACCCAGAAACTGGGACAAAAATTTTATGTACAGTGTTTCCATTGTAATATTCATAAAATAACAACCAGAAACAGTATTTAGTTATAAGGACTTAGATTACAAGAATTTTATTATGTATCAGTTATATGGAAATAGAATATCTGTGGCCAAGAATGGACTATTCATATGTCCTTTATCACTTTTTTAAAACCAGAAATTGACATTGAGAAATTCTCCCAAAATAATACTAAGTAAAAAATCCATTATAACCATTGTGGTTGAAGTTGCCATATCACATCTTACTTAAACAAGTCTCCTTGTGGCCTTTCTTGTCTGACTCTAGTTCTGCTCTGCACACTGTAGCAAATGGGATTGCAATGCACTTCTTTAAAACTTGATCTTGACACTTCTCTGCGTGTAAGCCTTAAATGGGTTCTCATTTCTTGGTCTCTTCTTCCAAGCCTTTAGGGTGATCTCCAAGGCCCTGTGTGGTCTGACAAGCTTTCTTGCCATGTCTTCAGCTTTACTTTCACAGGCCTGTTAGGTGTGTGCATGCTGTTTTCTGTGCTTCAACTGCTCTCCTTACCTCCTTCCTGTTCCAGGCCAGCTTCATCCATACTCATTCCTTAGGCCTCACCTTACACCTCAAGGAAACCTTCCCTGACTTGTTTATGTCTCTAATCATCCTAATTAATCAAACTGTGACAATCCAGTTCAGGTAACTGCAAAATCCAAGGTTACTTTCAGGCTTGATTCAGGCCCAAATTATCTCCCCACCAGGGCCTGATTATCTCCCCACCTCTAGACTCCATTTCCTTGATGTTAGCTGCAAAGAGAAACTCACTTTTCATGGTGCTAAAATGGCTGCAGTGTCTCCAGCTTCTCCTTTCACCTTCAAGCCTAGTAGCAAGACAGGGTATATTTCTCTAAATAGATTCCAAAACAATGTTCCAGAATTTAGTCTTGCTGGCTTGGGTTACTTGACTCCAGGCATATGCCTCTTTTAGAACCAATTATTGTTGCTGTGTTAAGGCAATGCTGTGATTGACCAGGACTTGTTAATGTACCACCCCAAAGGCTGAGAGTTCATGTGTGGATCTGGTGCCCAAACCAAAGTGGGATTACAAACGGGGCAATGGATCCTGGAGAGGCAAACAACAAATGTCTGAGAGGAATGTCTTTACTCCATGTTTGCATAGCCACTGATCCTTCCCATTCATAGCAGTTGTGATACCTGCACATTTACATAATCATTTGTTTTCCCCATAACAGTGTATGCTTACTTGGAGAGGGATCATGTCTCCTTTTTCACTATGCCCAGCAGCCAGCATGAGTCTTGGCACAGAGGTGATGCTTGATTAGCATTTGTTTGATGACTACATTACTAAAAAATTAAACAGTAGAATATAAAATAGTACATATGGTAGGATTCCAGTTTTTGTTTTAAAAAGTAAATCTTTCTCCCCACCTCTGTCTCTATAAAATGCAAATCTCAAAGGAAATATATCAAATATAACAGTAGCTATTTCTTTTTTTCCTTTAAAAAATATTTTTAACTGAAGTATAGTTGATATACAATATTATACTGGTTTCAAGTGTACATGTGGATAAAATGAAAGTTCCTGTGGCCAGGATTCTCACCTGGCCCTGGTTGGCTGGCTCACTACACACATGTGGGCAATACGTTGCTATTGACTCTATATAAAGAGCTCCACCCAGTGCTCTGGGCGAAATGGTGGCAGGGCTGCAAGGCTGCAGGAGAGCAGAGCAGAGGACAGAGGCCCAGAGGATGGTTGTGTGGGATGACTGTGCAGAGGCCCAGAGGACAGCTGTGTGGGACGACTGTGCAGAGAGGCCCAGAGGATGGCTGTGTGGGACAGCTGTGCAGGCAGAGAGGCCCAGAGGGCAGCTGTGCGGACAGAGGGGCCCAGAGGCAGAGACCGTCTTGCTGCATGCAGACTCACTCTGAGTGAACGGGATTTTAGTGACTGACCTGCCACCTGGAAATAAAGTTGGGTATCACCCTTTCACCCCAAGAACGTTTTGCTGCCAATTTCTTTGGTCACATTGAATCCGTAGCGAACTTGCCTGGGGCTGAAACCCATAGGCAAGACACGTGCTAAGTGAAATAAGCCAGGCAGAGAAAGACCAATACAGTATGATTTCATAGATGGAATCTAAAAAACAAAGCAAACACCAGGGTAGAAGGTAACAGGAGGTGTGTAGCTACTGAAAACCAAGGACATGGAGGCAGGTGAGCTTTTTGAGAACTTTGAGGTTGAAGGCTGTTGGGGTCTTGGGGGCTTTTAGTGTACATAATGCCCAAATATAGGGAAGAACCATTGCTTCTGGCTCCTGCCCACCTCTTCCACCTCCTCTCACTTAACTCCAGCCTCAGAGTCTTACTTTGGGGTCTTTTGGAAACAATAACTCTCTTCTTTTCCTTCTGAGCACTGGCTCTCACCTCCAGGTTCACATCACCTGCTCTGGGAACAGCCTTCCCTGATCCCCCTAAATAGACGTAGCTTCCTCTGTGCCCATTCCAGCCACCTGCACTTACTTTCTTTGTAATCTTTTCACCAATTTAGCACACACACACAAATTTATTGATTATCATTTGTTGTCCCACAAGAGACCGTAAGCCTCAGAAGAAAGACAGTTTGTCTCCAGCTGGATCCCTCAGAGCCTTCTGCAGGGCGGGCCGCAGAGTAAGTACTGGGAAATGTTTGTCGCATCAGTGCCTGGGTGGATGGAGCTTCACTATTTCCCTGTCACCTGAGTTGGCCAGTAAATCCTGGTTAGGACGTTGACCAATTATCTTATAGGGGCCAGCTAGGCAAGGGTTCTGAACCCTTTTAGGGCCACAGATGTCTTCAGGTATTTGGTATTTGATAAAAGCAACGACTCTCCCAAAAGGGCATAAACATGCTCTCAAAGCTGGGCTTACAACTTGGAGGTTTGGAGACTCCTAACGCCCCAAGTGAAAACTTGAGGCTTAAGAAAAACCAAGCGGAGGAGAGAGAATGGATCCACGATGCCATAAAGTTTTAGGAGAAGCATCTTAAAACCGGGTCTATATAGAATGACCTACGTGCTTGGATTGCAGGATTAAAATATATAAAAGGAAGAAATCAAGGGCAAGAAATCGCTTCCAGTTCCGGCTCTAACCCTGCTCCCTCCCTGTGCGGTTTAGGACCAGACGGCCTCTGGTATTTTCCGCAAGGGTACCAGAAACGTCTCTGCCAAGAGCAGATCAGTGTTTCTCGAATGAATGAACGACACACTCGCTCCCTCCCGCTCAGGGGCTCCCGGGGCGGAACCCTGGCTTGGGGCCCGGCCGCGCGGGGGCGCCAGGCGGGAGCAGAGGCGCGCGCAGGTGTACTCGCACCTGCCGCCCCCCTAGCGGCGTGGGGCGGTGGGGTGAGGCGGGGAAGAGGAGTGGGGAGGAGCGAGGGAGCGGAGGAGGGAGAGGAGAGGAGGAGGAGCTGCCGGGGGCGGGGAGGTGGGAGGGAGCAGGAGGGCAGGGAGGGAGCGCGCGGGGAGGAGTCTGCAAACTTTCCGTGCCAGGGCATTGTGGGAGCGGCCATGGTCTGAGGCGGGCGCCTCACCTGTCAGCGGCGCCGGCTCTGCGCTCGGCTCTCGCCCTCGCGTCCACCGCGCTCGCCACTCGCCGGGCGGGGCGGCGGCGGCCCGGCCACCATGGTGAGTGCGGGCGAGCTGGGCGGCAGCCCCGGCTCGGGGAGGGCGCGCTGCCGGGAGGCACCTGTCGCACCGGGCCGGTCGCGGCCGCCTGGGGAGAGCCCCGCTGCGGGTCCTCTGCCCGCCGGCGTCTGGGGTCGCGCCGTCGGGTCGGTGCGGACGCGCGGGGGCTCCAGGGACAACAGCCCGGGACTCTCGCGGCCACCGGGCGCCAATGCCTCATTCATTGGACTAACGTTTGATGAGCGCTTAGTCTCTGCCGGGCACGGTGCCAGGAGCTGGGGCTATTGCGGGGACCAGGTAGAGACTTTGTTACCCAGGGGCTTATATTCTAGGAGGAGGATGTGGAGGGAGAGACGCATAATATACCAGTAAAATAATAGCACTCTAAAGTTTTGAATACAACCGCTGGCCGGGTGGAGAGGCACCCCTGCAGAGTGGGCATGCTGGGAAGGCCTCCTTGAGGAGGTGACATCTGAGCTGTTGGAGGTTCTTGCGGGGCACTGAAGGTAGTGAGAGCAGAGAAAACATTGGCCAGAGAGAAGAGCCCTTGCCTGTAGCGGGAAACGTAGACGGGGTCAGATGAGTCAGGTTCTTATAAGCCAAATTAAGGAGTGTGCTTTTTATTCCAATGGAGTGGAGTATTGGGAGCATTTTAACAAGATAACCACTGACCTATCCCATCTATATTTTAAAAAGATCCCTTTGGCTGTCGGTGGAGAGGAGACTGGGACATATGAGCATCAAAGTGCAAACAGGGAGAGAAGTGGCAGTGCTCCAGGCAAGAGGTCCTGGTGGCCTGCTCTTGGGTGGAAGCAGTGGCTTCAGGAGTATCTTGCTCTTTGTCTTCTGCCCAGGGGCAATGTTTGGGGAGTGCAGTGCCCTGAACTGCAACAGTCCCACTTCCCCAAGTGCTCTCACTTCTCAAATCCAAGGAGGAACAGATGTGCTGCCGCAGGCAGGAGCAGGAGAGCCATGTGCCTTAAGAAAGTTGATGGACAAGGGGAGCTCTTGAGTGCGGAGCCCCTGGACGGGAAGACCACAGATGCTGGCTGTGCCGACTGGGGGTGTCTTGTTTGTTGAAGGTTCCTTGTAAATACAGCGTGATGCAGAAAGAAGACTGTAAATAATGGAGTAGCTCTCTTGGCTTGCTCAGGTTTCCCAAGGAACAAGGTGATGGCATGCACAGCTCACCAGCTTTCTTTGCCGAATGGAGGGTGAAATAAGACCCAGGAGTTTCTAGCAGCAAAAAGCTGCCTCCATCCCAAGAGCTGGGGTAGGGTCCTCGCTTTAGGCAACACCTGCTGTGGAGCTTTATTTTTCTTGCTGGCGTCATAAAATCAGCTGATTAGAAATGAGTGACATTTCCCCAGCTTTTCCACCAGGCCTTGCCCAGTGGGAAGTACTGATGTTACTGAGGGCTTGTGATCAGCCAAGTGGGATGCTCAGCTGTTTACATTCCTGATCTCAGTCTGTCCTGGCAACAACCAGATGAAGGTGTTACTCTCTTTACGCTTTACCTGCTCTGACCTGTTCTAGCAATGTGTCCTTGGACAGTCCCTTGCTTTCTCTATGCCAGTCGGCTCATTTGTAAAATGGAGACAGTAATTTTTCCAGACTCATGAGGCAGGAGTTCTCAAAGTGTGGTCTGGGTACCCACAGGCATCCCTAAGACTCTGCAGAGGTTCATAAGGCCAAACTGTTTTCATAGCAGCACTATGATGTTTTTTGCTCTTTTCTCATTGATTCCTACTCTGTGTGGAGTTTTCTTGAGGCTAACATGACCTGGGATAGTGCAACAGATTGAACACAGAAGCAGCTAGCGGAGACCCACTGTCTTCTATGGAGCTAGGCATTCAGGAGACTGGCAAAAATGTAAAGCGGTGCTAATTAGCAAGCATCTAAATTTTTTCTCCATTTAAATGTGTAATGCAGTAAACATCAATGGATACAACCTACATATCCAAAATGTCTTTTTTATGATTGTAAGGAAGTCACAGACAGGGTCTGTGAGTTAATGCAGGTGGAGGCATTTGGGGCAGCTTTGCCCACTGTAAGTGCTCTGTGACTGTCTCAGCTCTTATTACAGCCATGAAGTAGGGAAGAGCCATAGCCTTCCCTATTGCCCAGTATCTCTAGGCTTTTTGGTGAGGGCTGCTTTGTAACTTCCTTCCTCCTGCTCTATTCTTGCTTTTTGCCAGCTCTTACTCTAGAAACTAGAAGATGCTTACAGCATCCCATGTGGTACCTACACCCAGGAAATGGTTCTCCATTGTGCCGGTGCTGCAGGTTTCTAGTGTAGAGATTTCCTGCCTGGTGCATCTTGAGGCAGTGTTTGTATTTGGATCATACTGCCTGAATCAACTTTGTACTTGTGCACCCTGCCTTTGTTTTAGAAATCTCTGTCTTGGAAAACAATGGTAGGGTCATAGTGTTTTATGGATCCCCTTGGGTTCTGAGCCATGTTACTTAACCATCTTACTGGGAAGAATTTGCTATTGAATGCTTGGCAATGTTGATGGACAAAGGAGGATTTTTTTTTTTTGCATTTTTTGTCTTTAAGACGATAGCTTTGAGGCTTTATAGGGTGAAGTTTGAAAGGCTTTGGGAACACCTTTAAGAAAAATGGAAGTGGATTTTGCTTTTTGCAATCCACTTGCTTCTGAAAAGGTGAGGTGACTTTTAAAAACACATTGTGAGCAAAATAGGATTAGCCATGGAGAGAAACTCAGGTGGTGACCCCTTTTGAAATAAGAATCATCCTGTGTTGAAAATCCAATTCTCACATGTCATTTGTCTAAAGTGAGAGAGGCTTAGGCTAAACAAAAATTGAGGATATTTTGGTGTGATTTTAAACCTTACTTTTGAGAAAGACACCTTCCCAGGCTGAACTGTGAAGCTATTTCCTTATCAGAAATCATGTTAGCTTGAAACAGCACAAGTGCACACTTCTTTTAAATCAGGTAATTCAGTTTCCCGTGTTTATTGTAATCTCATTATATTAGCACAGAAACAGGAAGGGAAAAGAAGTTGCTGAGGGTGGAGAAATAACTATGAACTTGTAGATGTGCCATAACCCTCCCTTCCCACCCAACTTATCAACTTTATTGTCTGCAGCATAGCAAGTGTGTAATTATTTTGGCAGTTTCAATTCCAGTTTGAGGGTGAAGTAGTTTATTACAGAAATGAGCGCTTTCCTCTCTGAGGCCCAGTCTGGGCTGCTGGCCAGCAGTCAGTGGGGGACAGAGGGGTTTGGAACAGGGGAGGGAAGTGACTGTCTGTGGTGTCCCTTTGTCCCAAGAGGGTTCATTCTCAAGAGGCCATTCCCCAGGTCTGCCAACACCAGCGAGACTTGTATTTACCCCTCGCCAGGGTTGTTATTTGAGTTCCCATTACTGGTTTTTGCGGTGAATACTGTCAACAGCTTACAATTTTTATATGGCATTTTATTAACAACAGCTGGAAGAAAATGGTCAGCAGACCGGGCATTTGCCACATGGTATTTTCAATGCCTGTCCTTTTGGGTCCCATGAATTATTTCATTATGGACTAAGACATAATAGATAAAGCTGGTCCTCCCTACCCTCAACACAAATAAAGATAACTCCTTTAAGAGTCCCTTAAGATAAACATTTCTTGACATCTCCAAGAAGAATCATTTCTTCGATTTTATATTGTTGTTACTCTAGCCAGAGATTCTCCCAGAGATTTGAAACTTCACTGGGGTTACTTCTGCCCTGGGGCCTGACTTCACCCCCTCATAGAGTCTTCATATACCTTTTGGGTGTATCTTTTTCTTCTTTGATGGAATTCTTTGTTTTCCCTAAAGTATCCTAGCCATTTACCCATGAGAAAGTCCGTTTTGACCATCTGAAGCTTCCAGAAAATGTGAAAATGGACACAGATATCAGAGCAAATGTCCCTGAAATTCCCTCCATGGTGTGCTACTTAGCTGTCTTGTCAGCACCCTGAGTAGCTGGAGAAAATGCACTAATTGTGTGGCTGCTAATATCAGGGTAATTATGAATTTTAACTGTGGAAAGGGAGTACTGCAAATCATTTAAATTAGGATTGAAATGCCACTGACCATTACGAGGAAGCTGGCCTCTGAAAGCTCTCTGACGAAGTCCCAAATCTGAGAACTTTCTGACAGGTAGAACTGGGTTCTGAAATAGCTCTAAATAGTTTCTGAAAACTGCCTGGGGGAAAATAATACACTCACTCATTAGTTTCTCTGTGCAGTGGGAGCATAGACCCCAAAGTACACCCAGGCATTGTTAAGAGTGCTGGAGATTCACATTTTAATGTTTTTGTTGGACCTTCTCTAGCAGGACTTCTGGGCTGGGAAGAAATGACGGGTCTGGGGCAGGGCTTAGTGGGTACTCAGCTGCTACAGGAGCCCTCTTTCCACACTGGATTGATGGAAAAGGAGAAACTAAGGCCAGTGTTTGCAAACCGGGTGCTTGTGCCTTTTGCATACTCATCCTTGTAGAGGGGGAATGGAAAGGCATAAACGTGACTCATTCAGATCATTTTAGATCAAAAAACTTTTTGCTCAGAAGCACAAATCATTTGGGACCAAGATACAAAATTCACAGAAACGTTAAAGATTAAAACCTAAGAAACAGCTTGCTTGTGGCTAGTTGCTTCAGGCCAACTCTTTAAGCTTCACAAGGCTACTTGCCTTTTCTGCTGTTACAGTTATTTGGGTAGAAATACTTGAGATGGTGTTCTAAGGCAGGGGTCAGGAAACTTTTTCTGTGAAGGACTGGGTCATAAATATTTTAGCTTTGTAGGCTGTGGAGTCTCTGTCACTATCACACCTCTTTCCTATGGCAGAGTGAGAATAGTCGTGGATAAGGTGCAAATGGCTATGACTGTGTTTCAGTAAAACTTTATTTACAAAGACAAGTGGAGGGCCAGAATTGGCTTATACTTTCTTGGCTCATATTCTAAGGCAACTTCCAATAATTCACTCATATGTATATTTAATTTATTCTTGGACACCTGCCCTGTGACAGGCAGTGTTCCAGGTAGGACTGGCTACATAATGTGACACCTGATGCAAAATGAAAATGTAGCTCCTTTGTCAAAAAATTATTGGGATTTGAAGATGATGACAGCAGAGCATTAAACCGAGTGCTAGGCTCTTCTAACTCGGGGCCCTGTGCAAGAACCCTAGGTCCATGGAAGGAGCCATGGGTCTAGGCCCCAAAGACTGTTGAATAAGCCAGAAGCTCCCTGCGATCCTGGATTCCATGTTCTTGGTAGGAAGTTCTCTAAACTTTCTAAATGTTTTGTATCAATTACACAGAAAAGGATTATATTATAAAACATTGGTGAATCATTATGTCATTTCTGCCTCACAGAAATTGCAAATGTTTCTGAGGCAAGGCAAGGTGGGGACCCAGATGGGGCCTGTGGAATCTAGCCTATGGCTACCTCAGGCCCTTCTATCCCCAACCCTGGAATGCAGGGCCATTCCTCCGGAAGGATGTACAAGAGATAGCAGTTATTCCTGGGAAGGGCTCTAAGCATCTGGCGTGGTGACAAGATTCACAATTTATTGTGTGTTCTATTAGGTACTTCAGTTTTTTCTTTTTGAATATAGTACCTTTTAGATTCCATGAAAATGACTTTAAAATATTGTCATTTATATTATCCAGCAAAACTGTGTTTTTGTTTTTCCCTATGTTTTGTAACTTCTTAATCTCATGTGTCTGGGGACTGGGATGGAAGCAGAAGTTCCCTTAAAATACACACACACACACGACTTCTTTCTTTCTCTAACTTGGCCTCTTATCTGGACTTCAGAACTCCTGATTGTACCTTGTTTTCACATGAGAATTGAAAATAGCTGAGGGAGAAAAAGGTGACCCATCTTGCTCATTTCAGGGACTCTGAAAACGTTTGGTAACAAGGTAAAATAATATTTCTAGTTGCTTCACAGGACTGAGCCACTAAAAGTACAGAGATGTTCACCAGATCACGTGGGGTTGGCTCTCTGCATTCAGTGGACAGCTGGGCATTCCAGCAAGATTAAGAAGTCGCATCCCTGAAAAAAGTCAGGAAGAACCCATCAAATCTGGTATCAAATTGTCACTGAATCGTTCTGCCCCCAATTTCAGTGTCTGTTGTGTGCCTGTACCCCCAGCTTCTATTACCTTTCTTGCCTCCCCCCCCAAAAAAGCAGAACAACCACTTCTCATTATGCAGGGGAAGCTATAAGAGACTTGAAAAACATGTTTCCTTTAAGAGAAGTGTCAGAATTTCATTGAGTGACAGAATATGCTGTTAGAAGAGACATCTCTGTTGTGTAAATGTTTAGCTGTACGTTTCCCATGGAAGTGACACAAAGGGCATTTTGCACAGCTTTTCATGAAGACTTCATAGGCTCACTTCTGAAGGCAGGCATCAGATACGAGTTTGATGTGGCAGGGAGGGGATGCGGTGGGGTGGACAAGCTGCAGGCCCTGTGTGTAAGCTCTGAGGTCTTGGACTCTGCTCATCCCTCTCCTAACCAGGCCCACTTCCTCCCTTTTCCTGGCGACTGAGTGAAATCACCTAGTTCAAGCCCTTAGTACCTGGAATGCATTCCAGAAATGGTAGTTAGGCTATATGTTTTAAAAAATAGGAAAAAGCTAATGAAAAACTTACAAATGGCTCATAGAGGTTTTTTTCTGAGAAATTTATTTGAACTGATGAACTAAAGAAACAAAGTATCATAGTTCACATGTATTTGGAAGGTGGGAGAGGTAAGGGCTCTCACAATATCTCATTTTTTTCAAATGTGATTCAAAACTCCATGTATGTACAGATTGTTTTTCTTTTATTTCTCAAACAAGTACTTTCAGTTTCTTTCCTGAGAAGTCAAGTCTTTACTTCTAAGTGTGCTTAGTCTGAGTCCTGCCTTTCAAAGTCCATTTGACCTCAAAATTCCTTATGAATTCAGATAATCTAGTCTGCATTAACAATCTGCAAAACATAGAGGGAAAAGTGGAGGCTTGACTATTTAAGAAGGCAGGTCTGTCTCTCAGATTGAACCTGAACTTTGAAAGAATATGATGGCTGTACCATCTCCCACCCCTTTGTTCACACAAATTTTGTTCTCTCATCCCACAAATTTTGTTCACAACTGGAGACATCACTGTCAAGGTAGTAAGGCCCTGGGGACAGATTTTTAATAAGTGCTGAGTAGCCTGCAGTAGGAAGAAAATTGAAGTTCTTAATGCACATGTAAATGCTCATTACCATGCAGGATGCTGAGTTTAGTGTAGTAAGCTGACAAAAGCTGAACAAAGTTGTTCTTGATGGCAAAAACTTCCAATTAAGACCAAATAAGCATCACTATGAAATGTGAATAGGGTCTCAAGTTATTAATATTTCATCAACTTCAAAGTTTTATCGAAAATATATGCTATTTCCAGTATCTCTTTTTCTCCTTGAATGATTTGAAACAGAACCAAAGGCCAGTAGGCCTCCCAAAGACTCCAGGAGAAAATTGGATTAGAGGCATATTTACCATAAAACAAAATGAAACAGCTGACAGGTACCACTGATAAATTCTAGGTTGGTTACTCTGTCCAGAGGAAATGATAAATAGAAAAAGAGTATGTGAATCACATTTTAGGGTTTTTTTTTCCCCTCACTTGTTAATCCTTGTGTTCTTAATCGTGGAGTTTATTAGAAAAGAGAAACCCACAAATAGAATTTCTGTTTCTTGATTACAAGGAAGTTGAGTCGTTGGAAAGACATTTCTCACATTGACAGCACATCTAGCCAAGTGGAGGACAATTAAACTCTGAAGTGTGTTGTCAGATTATATAATTGCTGCAGGAATTTCATGGAGGAGTATGTGGGGGCTGGGTGACCCTGACTTCACTCTTCAGAAAAGTGTGCCTGCATGCTCTGGGTAGTACATGGGTGGGCAGGGGTTAATGAGCAGACTGTAAAGAAAGGTAATACTCAGGAAATATAAATCTGGAGGCCAGCCTGGCCAAGGGCTGCCAAGAGAATTCTTATTGACTTCCCGCCCCCTTCTCTAACTCTGCCTTCAGTACACCCCACTAAGAAATTATTTATCTTGTGTTATCAGGGAATGCCATTTCTCACAAGTGGATTTTCCAGATAACTAAAAAGGACACACTTTTTTTCTAGATTTTAGAGTTAAAAACATAAACATGAAAACCCTTCTTCAGCATTTGGAGAAATGGTCAAAAGGAGCTTGAGGCTTGTCCAAAGTCAGGAGGGGCCAACCTTCACTCAACTGCATGGTTTTGGAGAAGAAGTGCCTTCTTAGCAGCCAAGGTACAATGGTCCTGAAGGTGCAGGAGTATTCAGGGATTTGTGTGTGTGTGTGTGGCATATTTTGTCTCTGAGTAGGTTAGTTCCCGAGTGGGGTGGGTCTCTAAAAAAACCATCTGCTGCTGTCCCCCTCTGCCACCTTGTATGTCTGCCCCCAAACTCTCTTCCTCCACTTTAATGTATGTTTTGAGAAAGGATGCTTATTTTAATAGCAGCCTAAGACAAACATCACTGGAAAGACGAAAGAGTGCAATGCTTGGAAGGCCTGTTGGGCTGGAAGGTAAGGGGGCTGGAAGCTGGTACCCCACAATGCCCATGGCTGTGACCTCCACCGGCTCACCGGATTTCCCAGGGCCTGTCCTCAGCTGTCACATGAGGCATGCTTGGGTCTGAGATACAATCTTAAAAACTATTCCTGCCTCTCATAGTCTGTTACCGGCCACAAGAAAATCGTAGGCCGCTCAAAAACATCTAATATATGTTATTTTCTGAATGCATCAGCATCAGAAGCAGGGCTGGCCTGATGCTAAATCGTTGACCCAAATGTCCTTGTGTCGCTGTTGATTGGGAGCTGGGCTCATCCTAAGTGCAACTGGCCGGTGGGGTTTTCATGTCCTCAGCTGGCACGAAGGCATGATGGCCATACTAACAGAGTGCACGTTACTGCGTATTGAGTCATTGCACTGTGCATATTTGTTTGAGTGTGTGTGCACATGTGCGCTCATGTGTGTGTGTGTGTGTGTGTTGGTAGTTTTGGCTTAAATCAGGTCAAGTGTGAAAGAAGCACGTTTTTTTGCTGTAGGTGCACATTTACTGAATACCTTCTGTGGTCTATACCCAGAATTAGAGCTTATTAAGAGCCATAAAGAAACAGAACTGATTGTGCTTCTGATCCCATGGGGAGGGAAAACATGTAAATAGGTCAGCTTGTATGCTACCCTGAACTAGCAGTTTCTTCCAAGAATGTCGAAAGTGAAGATGTGGTCAGAAGGGTCTAGGATACACGGGGAAGTGCGAGTTTTGAGAGGTTTTGAAAGGATGTTGGAGACTTGGTTTGGTGAGGGCTGTGTTTCGGGCACAGGGCAGGAAGGAGGCTCTGGGTGGTGCGATGGGTCCTGGAAGGCCGTGTTTCAAGGCCTGCAAGCAGACCGGCGTGGCTGCACGTGAGACTGAGCTTGGGAAACTCATACAACCAGGAAACCAGTTTCGGAGGAAAAGTGGATGGCTTGATGGAGGACACTGAATGATGGAGATTTCCTGCCTGTCATTCATCTGGAGGACAGTCCAGGAAGGTCTGGCTGTTGTGTTTTCTGTTCACAATCAATATTTTGTAGATCTGGAAAGTGACAATGTGACAGGTACTGCTTGGGACAAACACCTAAATCAGATCTCTGTCCCTCTGCTGTTTTTTGGATGACAGCAAGTAGTATGTACATTTACACATGTGACTGACTTGAAGTGTTACAGTGAAATTTAAAGTGTTATGTTCATTTTCTTTCATATTCAGTAAGTTGGACAACCACCACACCCATATCTCCGAGAAACTTGATGCTGTGTTTGCCTATGGTCATTTTTAAAGAAAATTAAGGCCATAAATATATATTGAGCAGCTATATGTCGGTGCCTATTAAAATTCAAGCCATTAAACTTATTTGAAAATAAAATGTTTGAAAATATATTGAACTGAATGTGAAAACTCAACTCGGGCTCCTTGCATAAAGCATCAGAAAAATGCTTTTATCCTTTGTGAATTGCAGGATAAATAACTTCTAGTCTGAGAAAAAAATGTGTTAAGTGACCTTTGAAATAATGGGTTTGATTAACTGATGTTTATCCATATTTATTAGTAAAATCAGTATCAAAAGTGCGTTTAAACTCATTGATAGAAAGTAATTTTTTGGAGTAACTACGTTAGTAAACATCATGCCAGTAAAATTTACATTGGTGCAATCTCTGCTCCATGTAAATCAAAACACTATCTTATAGACCATACTAAATCTTTCTAACAAGTGTTACCTTAAGACTTTTTAACAAAACCAGCTTTTAAATCTCATTTTCCTGAGTTCCTTTTGTGAATATAATTGTATCTTACCCATAAGAGTTT
Source organism: Smutsia gigantea (assembly GCA_032199065.1). Classification (NCBI taxonomy): domain Eukaryota; kingdom Metazoa; phylum Chordata; class Mammalia; order Pholidota; family Manidae; genus Smutsia; species Smutsia gigantea. Next base: position 21,699 of record JAVSCE010019516.1, read on the forward strand.
ATACAGCAGAATATTTAAAGTACCCTTGCAATAATCATTATATTTGTAGCAAATGAATTCTTGTAGCAACATGAATTTTTCTATAATATACTTCTGATTTAGAATTATATTCTGTACTAGAGTCTTGGTTATGGAAGCTAAACATTTTGGACCTTTGGCAAAACTGACCAAAGAATACACAAAATTCCTTTTTGTTAACCGTGAAATGAGGTTAACACAAATAGAGTAGGATTTCTTTGCAAAGCATCTTTTTTTCCCCAGTATTATTTAGATATAATTGATGAAAACATCTTGAGGTGTTTTTGTTTTTTTTTTTCATAATATCCTTGGAAGATTTATAATTAAATATCAGTTTTATTGCCAACTGCCATAATTATTGATGGGTGCCAATGACTTTATAATTTATTCTGTAGCTACACATTGCTAAAATTAGGTTAGATTCTGAATTTTAAAATAACTATTTAAAATGTTTGGCAAGAGAAAGAAGAGAAAATACAGTATGCTTTTCTTAGACTGCCTATTTCTCTACTGGATGACATAAAGATATTCTTTCCAATAAAAGTGACCCCAAATTATCCGTTGCATTTCCCCTCAACAAAGCTTCATGCTATTTGGCAGGTCTAATGGAAAAAGAAACAAATGTTCAAAACTGATGATGTTGAGTGTATTTTCTGCCACGTCTTCACAGGGCTGATAGCTCTGGCCCCAAAATGCGTGTGCTACTTTTGCATGGGGAGCTGGAGGTCACCAAGCAGAGAATCGACGCACTCTAGCCAACATATGTTTATTTCACTACCCACCTCTAATCGTGTCACATTAAAAGAGTCGAAAAAGACCCTGAAATGAATCATATGACAGGATATGAGCAGAAGGCCTCATTCACTATTGGGTAATTAACCCTGGAGTTACTTTAACGGCAATTTTTAAACAGTATTAAAGCTATTTTCTCATGAGTGATGCTTAAATCTGTAATGATTAAATAAAAATAGTTGGTGGTTCTTAATGTGTTCTGAGATAATAACTTCTTTGAAAATCTGCTTAACATTTCTGGACCTTTCTCCTAGAGCAATTCTCATAAATCCAAGATTTTGCATATATTTTCAAGAAGTCTACTGACACTTTTTCCTTCCAAATTATCACTGGACCTTGGGGATTTCTTGTAAAGCTATGGAATCCTACTTGAATTCAATACCTAGCCCTGTCTCTGATAGCTTGAGGACTCTGGGAAATTCTTCTAGAATTTCAACAACTTATTTATTTATTTATTTAGTCAGTCTTCCCTATGAGACATCACGTAGGTTTGTGGATTAAACAGAATGGTTCATGTAAATGTGTGCAGCGCTGTGCCTGCCAGACAGTGGGTCATTTTTATTTTAAGTGTAATTGTCATGTGGAAGACTGCGTTCATATTAGTTGGTCAGCAGATTCAAGTCTTCCTGGAGGAAAGGCTCCCTGAGACCTTAGATGAAGATCATAAGATTTCTTGGGAGAGCTCAGGATCAGAATAGCCAGAGTTAGTGTGTTGATGTCTCTAGTGTCAGCTAACTCGCAGCTGGTATCTATCTCCATTCCCTGTAAACAATAGCACAGGGCACATTTTCCCTTAGAGATATATTCACGAATTCTCCCAGATTGTCTTCTTTTCAAGGATGCTAAGCAGACCACTGCTGTTACCACAGCTTTCTTCAAATGAGCTACTGTAGAGTAAATCCTAGAGCCACTTTCTGGTGGTCATTCCAGCCACATACTGTGACCACACCATAGTCGTGTGGATTGGACCATGTCTTCTACCGAGGGCTAACCTTGCTGCCCATGGGCTATTTTAATTGCCATGTTATGGGGATTGCTGCTAGTGTTTTGTGAACAGTCTGCAATATTGTTGACTCTAGTGTTATGCTTCTATTTAACACAGACTCAAAAGGCTTGAGTAGTGTAACCACTATGCACATGTGGGGACTGCCTTCTATTGGTGGGAAGACCTCAGGCTTTATAGTCAGATAGCTCTGTGTTGGGGTCCCTCTCTGCCATTTATTAACTTTGAGCTCCGTCCCTGGCATAGGTATTATGGGACATCTATCCATGGCCTTGCACGAACACTCACGATCTCTTCCTTGCTGGCAGTTACCATGATGGTGACACTCCCTGCTTCTGTTAGTAACGCTGCATGTTCATGGCCTGGAACCCTGGCTTTGCTCAAAAAAGTCCATCTGATCTTTTGATTTGCTTTTGACAAGTGACCAGTTGAAGTGATTTTGCACACTTCAACTGTACAGGGATGGAAGGAATAATCATCTACTATCCCTTATAGAGGTTTGTCATCGGATATATTACATTACATTCCTAATTTGACCAATTAATCCAACCGATGGTAAAGTTCCTTCTGGAATCAGTGTGTTCTGTGGGATGAAAAGGAATGTATACATAGAGTGGCTTATGTGTTTGGGTTATTTGTTGTGGAATTAAACATTTTTTAAGATTTCTTAGGAAATGAGAACCTGTTGCCCTAGTTTTTCTCACAAGGTTCACCTGTTAGGTTGGTTTTGCAAGTCTCAGCATCATTCATTTTAGGTTAGTTAGTACCACAGTCCTTAGGCATCTGAAGTTGATTGTAAACTTAAGGCAGAAAATGATTGTTATCTGAGAGTTGGGTCAGACCCTAAAAAATCATTATTTGGGTCTGTCTGGAATTAATTAACCCAGTCTCCCTGCTTTCCTTGTATCGCATCCAAAATCAGCCCTGGATAGTTTCTCCCAGATTAGTTCCTCCAAACTCTTCTCCCAAAGACAATGTGCCACATGTTCTGGAGCCCACAGCCAAACCTCACCAAGTGAGGTGAACCAGTGACTGTCCTTAGTTTTAGAGCAAAAGATGTTCACAGGTTTTCCAGTGTGGTTTCTAAAGCATTGATGGTTATTTTCAGAATGACAGTATTGCTTTAGGGACTCTGTCACCCCATTGGTAAAATGAATTAGTAGTCCACGTTAAAAACCAAATCACATTTCAAATAAAGATTGGCTCTTTGTCATTATTGTCAGTTGCTGTATTCTCATCTCTAGGCATAAATTCCAAAGGATAGACTTTGGAAGTCATAGAAAAATTACACACTGGAGAAACTGGAATTCTTATGCACTGCTGGTGGGAACGTAAAATGGTGCAGCTGCTGTGGAAAACTGGTGGCTCCTCAGAAAATTAAACAGAATTACCATATGATCCAGCAGTTCGACTTCTGGGGATGTATCCAAAAGAACTGAAAGCAGGGACTTGAAGAGATTTGTACACCCATGTTTATAATAGCATTATTCACAATAGCCAAAAGGTGGAAACCACCCAAGCGTTCATCAATGGATGAATAGATAAAATGTGCTGTATGTGTACAATGGAATATTATTCCAACTTGAAAAGGAAGGAAATCCTGACACTTTCTATAACTTGGATGAACCCCGAAGACATTATGCTATTTGAAACAAGCCAGTCACAAAAGGACAAATACCGTATAGTTTCACTCATCTGAAGTACCTAGAAGAGTCAAGGTCATAGAGACAGAAAGTAGAATGGTGGTTGCCAGGGGTTGGGGGGAGGGTGGTGTGGGAAGTTCGTGGTTTGATGGGGACAGAGTTTCAGTTTGGGAAGATGAAAATCTTCTGGAGATGGATGGAAATGTTGGTTGTGCAACATTATGGATGTATTTAATACCACTGAACCATACAGCTACAGGTGGTTTAAATGGCAGATTTTATGTTACATATATTTTACTATAATAAAAAGTAAAATAAAACCTTAAAAATGGAGCCAACATTTAAGCCAGGAATAAAAGATGAGTCACTTCTTAAAAGAAGATTGCAGTGAAGGTGTCTGTAAAGGGAAGGATCCTCACTGATCAATTATAATGTAAATAATAACTGCCTAATTGTTGGGGGTTTTCTATCCATCACAAAGCCTTTGTTGAGGATTTTCTACACAATATATATATATATATTTTTTGTAAGTGAGACAGGGCATCTTTGCATGTAGGTAAGTAGATGTTCCTTCATGTGTTGTTTCAAGAAAAGAAATACACTGCTTCTTTGTATCAGGTGCAAACGGAAGAGCAGTGTGTTTGGACAGCTACAAAAGGGAGAGGGAGTTGGGATGGGGTCAGGTTTTATTTATTTTCCCTCTGTCATGTTTAAGCCACTCAGTCTACATTTTCCCTGGTCCAGCTGCACTTGGCTTTGGCCATGAGATGGTTGTATTTGAGGGTGGGTTCCCCGGGCTCTTGGCCTGACTCATCTGCTCACCAGCCATGAGCCTTTGGGCAGCAGCTTCTCCTCCAGAACTGCGTTTCCATTAGGTTATAGCCGAGAGGCTGGTGAGCTTCAGCACGTTAGGAACTCCCTGGTCTATTACTTGGGGATGTTAAGATTTTGAAACATATTACTCTCTGCTCTTGATCCAAATAGCTTTTTTCTAAATTCTCTACCCCAAAAGTCCCCAGAGATTGATTCTGAGTGAAACATAGGAAACCCGGCAGACTCAGTGAACATCCCAGAGCTGAGGAGAGCCCAGGGCAGAGGTGTAAGGGCATCTGGATGTCGGAAGGTGTCCTGTTACATCATTCTCAGTGTTATTTATGGAAGCAGTGATGTGAAAACTGCTCTTCATCACCGGACTCCGGTGCTGATGGAATCAGTTTTTCATTCACTCTATGGAGTTCTGCAGCTCTTGCACCACTCAAACAACACCTGGAAAAATCAGAAAAAGAACATGAAGGGATGGATGGGATGAAGGCTGGGGTCGCTATACTGAACCTATTGGCTTGGAAATTAAAACTGAAGTTTTTCCAGAAAACAAGAAATGAAGTGGCCATCTCTAATGAACAGTTTTAGAAAATCCTTTAATTTCATACTTATCTAAAGTTTCAAAAAGCTTGTTTTCGTGTGCTGTACCATTGTGATTCTCATAATTTAGGGACATGCTGACACACAGTGCAGTCTACATTTGTGTTGCCAAAGTATTTCCTTTGGCCACAACTTGTTTCCTGATTGTTCATTGTCTTGGTGTCATTTTCTGGGAGAGGGTAATGCTGAATGCGTTGGAAGAACAGTTATTTGGTTACCAGTTGAAAAGTTAAATGCTAATAAACTGAATGTTAAGTGTTTATGGCAATTATATCATGATTGTTAGTCTTACTAATAAATGGGTTAAGGGAGGTTTTCTTTGACTAAATTGTGATGGGTCATTATTTTCTATAAATGTAACATTTATAAGAAGAAAAGTTCATGGTGCTTTCATGCTGCCTTTCGTATGTTGTCCTAGACTTCTCCACCAAAGACTGACACCAACTACACTTGTATGCTGATAGTGTATCAGTAATCCCCAGAAGAAATTAATTTATCTTCTCTCCCACAGGCAGAATTCTGGTATTAAAATGTGGGCAGGATTTTGACATAATTTAAAACCCATCAGTATTATTCTAAATATTACTCTTCTAAATTCTCACAGTTCTATTATAAATTAACTAAATGATTATGCTTATACATTATATTTTCTTTTTTGTATTATGGAGCTATTATTGAGTAAATCACTGTTCATCATCTTGTTACAATTGCTGACCTGCCATAGAAATTCATTCATTAAAAAAGTATTTTTTGAGGTCCTACTATGCACCAGACACTGTTCTAGAAGCTTGGGGTACATCAGTGAACAAAAGACAAGATTGTTTCAGGGTGTGGAATAATGAAAATAATAAGCAGAATAGTATGTCATATGTACTGTGAAAAATAATGGAGAGGTGTTGGAGAATTAGGGCTGTTAGGGTGGGTAGGGATGGTGGTGCATTTTATATAGGGCAGCCAGGGTTGGCCTTACTGGGAGTGAAATTTTGAATAGACTTGATGGAGGTAAGAGAGTGCACCATGCAAGTAGGTGGGGGAAGAATGTGCTGAGCAGAGGGTACAGCTAGTGCAAAGGCCCCGAGGTAGGGTGTGCCACTGTGGCTGGGATAGAGTAAATAGTTGGTGACATTGGGGTAGTGAGGGGCACATGGAGTGGGGCCTTGTAGATCATGGTAATGACTTGCCTCTTCCTTGGGGAAAATGTTTTGAGCAGGAGAGTGACCTGTTCTGACCTATGTACAATCAATCTGGCTGCTTTATTAAGAACAGATGGTAAGGGAGCAATGGATGAAGTAATTGTTATGATTTTTCTGATGAAGTCTCTTAAAACTTCACCAGCTTGTCAAAATTTATTGAAAAGAAAATGTTGAGCATTTCTAAGGAAATTTGGTTGCATTGTTTACTAGTACATTAGGCTAGTGCACTCTAGTTGATTTGCCATTAAAGTATCAAAATTTAGGGGTCTACTTACGTCTGCCTTAATGAAAAGATGAGCCATTTTAAAGTAGAAAGTATACATCATGCAACTTGCAAATGTAAAAGTGATTGACATCTTGTGGTGTTCCTGGTGGCCTATGGAAACACACACACACACTCTCTCTCTCTCTCTCTTTCTCTCTCTCTCTCTCTCTCTCTCTCTCTCTCTCTCTCTCTCTCTCTCTCTCTCTCTCTCTCTCTCTCTCTCTCTCTCTCTCTCTCTCTCTCCCTCTCCCTCTCTCTCTCTCTCTCCTTCCTGTGTGATATTAGATTAAATTCCCATTAATTAACCTAGGATTCAAACAGATCCGAAGGGAGGGGACTACGCAGGGAAGAAGAGAGGAAACACTCCCCAGGTGGGCCTCCCTGGGCCCTCAGAGCCAATGCGGCCTTGCAGCTGCCCAGATCCTAGTAAGTCAGGCTTCTCCGAGTCCTTGAAGCTCAGCTGTGGCTACGTCATCTGTGTTCTGGGGTCTTACTTTGCTATTTAGGAAGAATTTATGGTAACTACTTTTTCCTTTCTGATGAAGGGAATCCTTACGAATACCAGACTCTTGACCTAAACCCGACATCACCAGAGCCGTATTACCTCGGGCAGGGTGTGGTGGGGCGCAGAGTGGGGGTGCAGCAGGGAGTCCTGGTTGTGGTGTCCCTGACTGATGGCTCTGCCTCCAGCTCTCCAGCATCTGGGAAAGCCCAGTTCTTCCCTTCCTGTGTTGGAGCAGCTAGGGTATTCTGTATTTCCCTAGCCATCTTCATTTAAATTTTAAAAATTATGACTAATATATAATCATTGTGGAAAATTTGGAAGAAACAGAATTGTAAAGAAGAAAATAACCACCTGAAATGAGGCTTTGAGAGAACTATTGCACTGTGGCTTATATAATTCTTTTTTTCTTCAAATATTTTAAAAGTAAACGAGCAATATCTCAAATTATTGGGGCCCCAAAGAAGAAAGTTTAGTTTCAGTCATATATATCTATATATAGGTATATGTGTGTGTATGTGTATATATATAAGAATTTACACATAGTCTAATGCCAAAAGTATGAAGTCAGCTTCCAAAAGTAAGATAGAGGGGAGAATCTAAAATGATATGAAATGATAGGCAGCTAAAATGACATAAAACACAGCTAAATGATGTAAAGTGATGTAAAAATAAGCTAAATTATATAAAAAAATATATAGCTGAAGTGATCTAAAAATAATCCTTCGTTTACATCCCAAACTGGGATGTGGCCATGAATTTCACAAGGCATACGTTATACTTTACTGGTGTGACTACCAGGAGGCGCTATTTGGGGTTGGCACTTACACTAATGAAGCCTGTGGTCATTTGGAACCTGTCTGGCTTCTTTTTAACTTGGCAAGCGTGCCTGCAGGAGAGCTATGCAGTTTTTCTAGTGTTTGTACTCGTCTGTCTGTATTTTTATTTTTCTAAAAGTTAGAAGTGTGACATTCTTTCTCTCTAACCTTAGCCCAATGCCAGTTCTTCTGGAACATTTGTGATTCTGTTTTGGTTGTTTCTAGTATACTCAGACCAATGAAGGCACAGAAAGCATGCCGATTTAACCTCAGAATCAACATTATTTGCAAATGTTCTGAAAATCATTAAACCGAACTTATGTGTATTGCTTGGGTAAAAGACAGGAAAAAAGAAACCTCAACTCACTGAAACTTCAAAGCAAAACAGGCTATAAGGATCAGCCTGCAAGAAAACAAACTTTTTTTTTCCTTTAGACGTCCAAGAAGTTAGGTGTCATTCTAAAATACAATGAGGTATTAGCATCTATTTGTTCAAGGAATTTAGAATGGTATTTGATACACATCTGAGGTATCTGATGATCATTTACCTAGTCAGGATAAACTCTGGGACTAAATAATTTTCTCTTGACATCAGAAGTGTAGCACTACATATTGTAAACATAAAGGCAGAAAATACAGTCCCCAGAAGTCTCTATCAGAAATTGTACATAAACACATGTTAGAGCTACGGTAGCAGTTATTTCCTTTTTCCTGAGCTCCCTGACAGGTATTCAAAACTTCTGCTCAACTCTGGCTTTTTCAGAAGCATGTTCTTCCTGTGGTTGTTTCTCCACAAATGTTTTCTCGCAGGTTTCTTTTCACTTGATTTATAGTTGGACGCATATCAGTATCAAGCCTGTATAATTTCAATAGTTAGGTTAAGGGCCTTTCAACTAACTAGAAACAGAGTGCCCATTCCCTGTAACACTGCTGCAAAATTAAATCTTTTCCAAAGATTTGGTATTCAAGATGGACATACAAACACAATTTGCAGATTTTACTATTAATATCCTTACTTTAAAAACTCTCCTTCCATTGATTTGATCCAGACGCTCCTGGTCTTTTCTATCCTCCCATAGTTTGGGATCAATGAGCTGGAAAATGGGAAGAAAGGAAATGATGGCGCTGGCGAAGAAGGTATGCTTACTTGGGTATGCATTGTGAAGCTAATTAGTGGTTACACCTTCCAGGCTGGCAGTTGTACATCTGCAGCCGCTAATTGGGAGGTTTTGAGATGTGTGGTCAGCTACTGCCTGATGGCTGTTCTCTCATGCTGGAGCCATGGGTGGAACGTAAATTTAGGAGTGTGAACTTAGGCACTGGGAGGCTCCCCATGTCTAGCTTTCCCTGGCTGTCATCACACCGTTGTTGTCTTTTTTTTTTAAGGGCCATTGTTCAGCCTCTGGGAAAGGGAGATGAAAAGTAGGGTGAGTCGCAATTCAACATTCTACTTAAGTTTGAATGATGACATCCTTGCACCCACATTTTTGCTGTGCATGCCACCTTTCAAAGGTCAGGAAAACTGTACTCATGTTTAAGTATCTTCTGGAGTTGTTGCTTCCATCTTCTGGAGTGGTTTCTTCTTTCTTGTTTTAGTTACCCCAAATTTCCCACGTGTGTTCTGAACTCAGGCATACAGTTTTCACCAGGGTGATGACCTGCCATCCTGGGACTTTAAAGAACAGTTATGTCTGGGTACACAATATGGTCTGACCCATCATGTTTACCCTCGTGCTAGGTGCCATGCTATTAGGATAAAACCGATTAGTTGCATGTAAAAAGCACTTAACATTTGGAATTCTGAGCAGTAACATTCAGTAACACTGAATTGCCCTATGACATTGGGACATTACAACCTTACTAACAGCATCCAATTTTTGAATGCCATTTTGGCTCTTCTTGACTCATCTTGGATATAAATTTTAAAAATTAACTGGCTGTATTTGGCTTTGCACACATGACTCTGATCTATTTGAGGATAGATCTGGGAGTTCAGGTGGAATGTCCTCATTGATTACAAGAAAAGCACAACTTCTCATTTGACTGTCGGTAGATGTGGTTGTTCGTATTTGATACCATCATTGCAGTTGAAAGTTGCTCTAAACAAGGTCCAAGCTGTCATAGAAAAAGTTTGGTCTGTGCTGTCAACTAATACAGATATTTTGATTGATGGAACTGTTCAGATTTAGAACAATTTGTAGATTGTAGTAATGGGAAAACTGTCTTACTGTGGTTCTTACATGTTCTGGTTTATATACCCAAGGATGTAGATTCTTATTTATTGGAGTTTCATCTACGAAAAGTGCTTGTTGTTCAAAAATATTCCTGGACTATATGGTTGTAGAAAGATACTTCTTTTGAGAACTGTGGATGGTGGAGTAGAATCAGAACGTCAGGGAAAATGCTCCTTACTGAAACCATTGATGAAACTCAGCCATTTACTTCACATCAACACAGCCCAGAGGAGGTAAAGGAAAAGCAAACTATTTAAATAGTTGGCCTTCGCTGCATTGGAATTTGTGTGGTTATTTGTTAAAGTTGTTTTAGGGCTACTATGTCTTTAATATAGATCACATATTGCCTAAGAATGTAACTGATAATTATGAGAATTGTTTTTGAAAGATGATATTCATTACTAGGAGTCAAAAAGGCAAAAGACCATTTGTAATTTTTATGTTGCATTTTATAAGAAAATACTTTCATTTGCCTTTATGTTGAAAAACAGAAATGTTCAAAACAACCTATCAAATAATCATTATTAATTTTTCCTACATTGTTAAAATAACATTACCTGGCACCCTCCAATAAGCATTGCTGATTATGTGGTTCATTACTGGAAAATGGTTCATAATTGGAAAATACTGAGATACACCTAATCTATACAGTATTTTTTTTCCCTGATATGTTGAAATGCTCTCCTTTAGTGAATTCAAAATTTAGAAGGAGCAGGCAGGCAATACAGGATTAACCTTTCTCACCAAGTTGGACAGGTTTGCTCTGAAGGAGTGCTAAAGTGGGGTGAGAAGATGGACTCTTGCTTCATGAGAAGCACTGGTGGGGGTGAACATGGGCTAGGATCCTACATCCTGTTTTTTTCTCACTCTCTTTGTGGTCTTGGGAGTTATTTCCCATCAATGTGCCTCAGTTTCATAATTGAAAAACATGGGATGTAGTGACTGAGAAGAGCTCTTCTATGTTAACTATATTCCAAGCCTCTGTTGGAGGACAGTCTTCACATTGCTGAGGATCTTGAAACAGGACCTGAGTGTCTCCCACCCTGTTCCTCCTATGACTGCTCCCCTCCTTTGGTTGATCTCCCCTCCTTCGTGGTCCTTGGCTCAGAAAATCTACCACCACGTGTGGGAATTATTCTTGATTCTTCTCTCCCTCTCACACCCACAGCTCGCCAAGCCCCATTGGCTCGGCTACTTAAATGGCTTAGAATCTTTCTGCTTCTCTTGGGCCTTACTGCACACTGCACACTGACAGCAGCCACGGTTGTCATCTCTTGCATGTATTTCTCTATTCTTGTGCTTTTTCTTTCCCATTATCCTTAGACTCATATCCAAACTCCTTCCTGTAGCTTACAGGACCCTCCTGATATTTGCCTGTGCCAGGGCTCTGGTGCCCCTCTCTCAGCTCTGCCTCTCCATTGACCTGCCATCTGTGTTGCTATCAGTTCTTTGAAGATGCCATGTCCTTTTGCTCCTGTGACTTTCCCATCCAGAGTTTCCCCTGCCAGGCCACTCTTACCTAGCTTTACCCTCTCCTTCCTCTGCCGGTTTCCATTTGGCTCATTTCCTTCATCTTTTAGGTCTTATCTTGCAAGTTGTTCCCTCAAGGGTTTCCTGACCTTAAGAGACTGTTATTTTCCCGTGGCTTCTTCTGCTTTTAACACATCATGCTCAGATATAATCTCTACTACTTGACTGCCCATCTCTGTTTATTAGAATGTGTTCCACAAAAGGTGGGAATTTGTCCTGTTCTTAGTGGTATCCTCATCACTCGGCATAGTGCCAGACACATAGTAGACGTTCAGTAAATGCTGCCTAAATACATACATGAAAGACAGAAGGAAATAAAAGAAGATAAAACAGAATGTATTTTCCACATGAAAGAAAGCCCAGCAGGAAGCAGCCGTACCTTCTCCCTCCCCTTCCTCACCGTGCCCCTCCCTGCCTCCCACCCATTTCCTTCAGACCCAGGGACCTCCCTACCAGCACATGGAGGCCACTGTCCTTATTTTACTATCTCAAAGGAAGTAATGGCTCCTCCTCTCAGTGACATTACAGACCCTTGCTAGAAATAAAGTTTTTTTTTCTAAGCAATTTTGTTTCCTAAGCTCAAGTTCCTCCCTGCTCTCATTTCTAAAAGAAGAGGTAAGGGCCCACGCTTGACTACCCAAGCTGAGTTCAGATTCGCTGGCAAAAAGCCACCAGGCCAATAAACTTTGCTGAAAGATTTTTTCCATCCCCTTTATTGTCCCTCCTGTGATGTATTTAATAGTAGTGACCCAGAGTGATTCATTGCTAATATCATTATCTTCAGTTCAATATTTATTTCTTCTATCTTAATCTCAGGCCGTTTGGCCCTTCCTGCTCATTTTTATTGGCACAGAAACTCTTGGCATTGAATAGAGCAGGAGATCTTCAAGAACAATCTTCTAGGTATAAAGATGGTATATTGTTTTTAAAAGTGGGTGAAGCCAGTCTGCTCGGTGCCACTGTATGTGTCTTTGCTTTCTCCTCAAGCAGGTCATGTCGCATAACCAATTAAAGAGTGGGTTCTTGAGTCAAAGCCCAGCTCTGGAACCTTCTAGCTGATTGATCTGGAACAAGGTGCTTCACGTTTTTGGGGCCCCAGTTTCCTTATCAATTAAATAGGGATAATAACAGCATTTATGTTGTGTGGTTTTCCTGAGGGTCAAAGGAGGCACTGCCTGTAAAGTGCTTGGTATGGTGTTGTCATTTGTCCAACATAGATCGACCCGTGGAAGTCAGTCTCTGGTGTTAACATAGGACTTGCTTGCTTATAACTATTTGCATAAATGGGGAAAAAGTGAAGAACAATAGTAATTTTAGCTTTGTTGGAAAATAAAAGGTGGTTTAAGGTGCCAAGTACAAAGAGCCTTGGGCTGGGAGCCGGGAGATTGTTTTAACTCTGCTGCTTACCAGCTACATGACCGAGGGTCCAGGCATCAGTGACCTGACTGAGGGTCCAGGCACCAGTGACATGAATGAGGGTCCAGATCTCTGGGTCTGTATTTCCTCATCTTAAGAGGAGAAGGTTTGCACCAAATCAGCTGCATTGTCCTTTCTACTGTCAGCATTTTGTGAGTCCAGGAGGAAGGGATCATTTTAAATACCTGATAGACACTGAATAAATATTTGCTGAGTTGAATGGAATCTACTGACTTTATCTCTGGAATGTAGATGGTTTTGTTTTATGATATGTGTTGTGATATCACAGAAAACGATGATGCTTTTTCAGGTCTAAACAAAGACATAAAATTCAAAGCCAGAGACTGCTGTCACACAGCATCACTACTTGAGTGTCTTCAACAACAGAAATTTATTGTCTCACAGTTCTGGAGGCTGGAAGTCCAAACTCTAGGTTTCAGTCAAGCCAGTTCTTCCTGGAGACACTGAGAGAGGATCGATTCTGTGCTCCCCACCCAGCTTCTGGGGGTTTGCTGGCCATGTTTGGCTTCCGTTGTTGTCGCCCCCATCTCTGCTTTCATCCTCGAAAGGCATCCTCTTTGTGTGCGTGTCTGTGTCCAAATTCCCCCTTTTTAAGTAGTGGTACCTGTCACCTTGGATGAGGGGCTCACCCTAGTCTAGTGTGATCTCATCTTAACGAATTACATCAGAAATGACCAAGGTCACATTCTGAGGTCCTGGGAGTGAGGACTTCAACAGGAATTTTTCAGGTGACACTGTTCGACCCTCAACAGGCTGCTTATCCTTTCCTGTCGGGATAGCCCCCCCTCCCCCCAGCCCCTCTCCCCACCCCACCCCCGCCAGCCCTCCTTGTTGCCGTCCCATGACACTTCCTTCCAGTAAACAGTATTGTGCAATTCGGGTTGATGGATAACAGTTTTATCAGGATTTTTTATTTTTTGCAGAAGGATCTTTGAAGTTTTCCATACATGGCCTAATTCTTGGGAGTCGACCATTTAATTTGTGGATTACTCAGAACCTCCATCTTCATTTCATTCCTTTTTTTTCTCTCTTCGTGTCCCTTGGAGTCTACTCTTCCTAACTCTTTGCTTCTCACTCAGTTCTCCCAATTTGCCTTCTTCCCTGAGCATTTCACTTATTACAAGTAGATATTCTGCCACCAGATGGTGTGCAAGGATTGGGGAAAGAATCGGAATACGCTGGTCTGTGTGGCCGCTCAGCAACATCTTATTTCAGGCAAAAAGGCTGACATAACAAGCCAAACATGAGATTCTGAGATGGAGTAGGTTTTTCGTATCCCTATACATTTTCTCTTCCTTTATTATGGAAATGGAAACCAGAACTGGAAAGCTTGGAAGAAGAGAAACCCATGTGATTTGATGAATAAAGTGACTAGGAGATTGATCTCAGAATAGATTTGACCATAATATTAGGCTGAGATGTGGGAGCAAGGTTCTCAGGTCCCAGGGCCACTTCCTCACACTGGTTAATTCAGAACCACAAAAAAAGCAGAACCCTATTTCGTGCACTAAAGCTGTAGAATGATGGTAGTAAAACGAGGGACTTCAGCTGTTACCTAAGCAAGCAGTCTCAGGTGAGGCCTGAAGCTCACGTGCTGCTCGTGGACCATAGCTGCTCACAATGTGCTTTGTCTAGCTGGAACGGTGTTTTGTTACTGTTATTATTATGAATAGCCAACATTAAAATATTCCCAATATTTTATATAATTATGCAGATTTCAGGCTTCATTTGGAAAAAAAATATCTGGAGACCTGGCAACACTGGCTGATATTTTTTTCTTGCCAACACCTTAGCATGGCTGAGTTATCAAGATCTCTTTAGCTGGGACTTGTGATTTATAGCTTGACTCTTGTCTCTTCCACCCCCTAGTGTATTGCACCGTACCTTTACCCTCATATAAAATGTGACCTGCCTCTGCCCGGCCCGTGAAAGGTATTTGAATGTGTGACTGTGCTCTCCGGTTTCGTAGATGAAGACTTGAGGCTTGGAGAGGGGAGCTGATGACTGCTCAGTCACACCACCTGCCATGTGATTCCCACTGAGCTGTGAGGCCTCCATGAATAGAAACAGGCGGGGAGAGGGTCCTAGTGCCCCAGCACAGAGGGGTGATGCAGCACAGAGTCAGGAAGGAAGGTATAAAATAAAAATTTAAACATTAACTGCCAGTACACAGAGAAAAAGAAACTAGAAGCATGCACACACTTCAGTGCAAAAATGGGGAACCCTAAAGAAACACCTTACAAGGAACTTGGAAAGAATTAATAAGCACATGATCAGAAGACCATTGGTCAGAGGTCTAAAGAAACAAAGGAACCCTAAGGACTTACCTGCAAGTATGGGCTGTCTTTGGGGTAAATTCATTATTTAAGCGCTGGAAAGGTGATTGAAGAGACAAGGTAGCAAGTCAGCTAGAAACTGGATGGTTTTTTATTACCCAAAGAATCAGCAGTATGCCTTTCTTGGTACCTATGAAATGGCTGTTAGAGACTCTTTCCATGAGAACACGGGAACCAATTAGAGGGAAAATGTTGCCATAGGAGTGCAGTGATTCCCAAGGAGGAAGTAGAGATTTTTTTGGGGGGGGTGTCAATGAAGATAAATGGGAGTATAAAGGGGTGGGGCCAATTCCTGAGTGATTTATTAGCAATTGCAAGCATTTCCTGAGAGCTTACTCTGTGCTAGACTTTGTACAGGAGGTTGACACAGGTATGATACCATCACATCCCACCAGCATTACTGAGGTCATTACTATTGTCATCCCTATGTTGTAGAGGAGGAGACTGAGGGCCAGAAAGATCAGGTAACTTTTCTACTTAGTTTGTAAGGGACCAAGCCAGGATTCAAATGCAAGCGCCAAGCTCCCCATGAGCAAAGTCTTCCCACATATCAACCAAGCTGCTCTACTTCTTTCCACCCACTGGCAAGTATGGGGATTGGCCTGGTGATAAATGCCTGGCATGCCCTGAATCAGATTTGCACTGCCATAGTGGTAAATGCACAACATGCTCTGGACCAAATCTGAAACAGTGGTTGAGATACACTATTTTGGCTGGATGACATGTAACAAGTTTTAAAGAACTAAAATTTTAATTTCTGGCATGTGCAGCAAGGTTGTTTCAAAGGGTCCCTAAGCTAGAGGACTGGCAAATTGTCAGTGATCCTTCATTTTAAAAACAGGTATAAATGACTTGGGAAACTGTCATCTGGCACATCTTGTTGCCATCTGGGGCATGCTGGTAAAATCTATAATTAGGGTAGATCACTGAAAGCTTAAGCAAATGACCTTTGTAGAGAGAAGGCAACTTGGTTTACAGAAGAGGGAACTCTATGTCTGGAGCCCTTTGAGAAGGTGAATATGAGGCTGGTAAAGAAGCAGTTGATGCCCCTTTTTTCCGTCTAATAGGGACTGAGACCAAAGTGAGATGCTTGAGAGACAGCATCCCTGAGTGATGCACTTGTGGCTTTTTTTTTTAATTAAGGTATTATTGATATACACTCTTATGAAGGTTTCACATGAAAAACAATGTGGTCACTACATTTACCCATATTATCAAGTCCCCCCTCATACCCCAATTCAGTCACTGTCCATCAGTGTAGTAAGATGACACAGATTCACTCTTTGCCTTCTCTGTGCTACACTGTTTTCCCCGTGATTCCCCACACCATGTGTACTAAACATAGTACACCACAATCCCCTTGTACCACGCTCCCCACCCACCCTCCCACACCCCTCCCCTTTGGTAACCACTAGTTCCTTCTTGGAGTCTCTGAGTCTTCTACTACTTTGTTCCTTTAGTTTTGCTTCATTGTTATACTCCACAAATGAGGAAAATCATTTGGCACTTGTCTTTTTCCACCTGGCTTATTTCACTGAGCATAATAACCTCCAGCTCCATCCATGTTGTTGCAAATGGCAGGATTTGTTTCCTTCTTATGGCTAAATAGTATTCCATTGTGTATATGTACCACCTCTTCTTTATCCATTCATCTACTGATGGACACTTAGGTTGCTTCCATATCTTGGCTATTGTAAAAAGTGCTGCAGTAAACATAGGGGTGCATATGTCTTTTTGAAACTGAGAAGTTGTATTCTTTGGGTAAATTCCAAGGAGTGGGATTCCTGGGTCAAATGGTATTTCTATTTTTAGGTTTTTGAGGAACCTCCATATTGCTTTCCACAATGGTTGAACTAGCTTACATTCCCACTAGTAGTGTAGAAGGGTTCCCCTTTCTCTGCATCCTTGCCAGCATTTGTTGTTCTTAGTCTTTTGGATGGTGCCCATCCTTACTGGTGTGAGGTGATATCTCATTGTGGTTTTAATTTGCATTTCCCTGATGATTAGTGATGTGGAACATCTTTTCATGTGTCTGTTGGCCATCTGAATTTCTTCTTTGGAGAACTGTCTCTTTATATCCTCTGCCCATTTTTTAATTGGGTTATTTGCCTTTAGGGTGTAGAGGCATGTAAGTTCTTTATATATTTTGGATGTTAACCCCTTGTCAGATATGTCATTTACAAATATATTCTCCTATACTGTAGGATGCCTTTTTGTTCTGTTGATGGTGTCCTTTGCTGTACAGAAACTTTTTAGTTTGATGTAGTCCCACGAGTTCATTTTTGCTTTTGTTTCCCTTGCTCGAAGAAATGCATTCAGGAAGAAGTCGTTCATGCTTATATTCAGGAGATTTTTGCCTATGTTGTCTTCTAAGAGTTTTGTGGTTTCATGACTTACATTCAGGTCCTTGATCCATTTCGAGTTTACTTTTGTGTATGGGGGTTAAACAATAATCCAGTTTCATTCTCTTGCATGTAGCTGTCCAGTTTTGCCAACACTAGCTGTTGAAGAGGCTGTCATTTCCCCATTGTATGTCCATGCACTTGTGGCTTTCCAAGCAGGCCTCACCGCAGGAGATTGGGATAACTGTTAAAGGGCTTATCCCTACCTGCAAATAGAAACTGTGGGGTCCAGACCAGTTGCGTGTAACGTTCTTATAATTGATCTAGCAGGGAGAATAGAGCAACTGGGTCTCTCAATCTGTGGATGTTCTTAAGCTCTTCTGTTAAACCAGTCAGGGAAAGCTGCCAGGTCTAGCAAATAACAAGTGCTTGTTGAACCTACAGGACTAGCTGCCATTTCTCAAAATTCAACAGTTTCACCAATATTTATTGAGTCCCTGTTAAGAGTAAAGAATAACATTAGGCACAACTCAGGAAGAAACACGCAAAATGATAAAGGAATTAAGAAACCTGTTGTATGAAAGAAAGGAGCTGAAGAGGTAAGACCTTTACTCTGCAGGTGAAGGCTGAGGCGGACATATATACTGTCTTGTTAAAACATGCAGGATATTCAGAATCAGCAAAAAATTTCTGTCAATCCTTTCTCCTTAAAAATTGTATCAGGAACATTCAAATTCAGGTCATATATGCCCTGAGGTAAAAATCAGGACAATATTAAAATGTGTTACTCCACCTGGAAGCTAGTAAACAAATGACACTTGTATTCCATGAGCTGATGACAGGTTGAAGAATAAAACTGCATTAAGTCAAATGATAGTTCATAATGGATAGTTTAGAACAATTAATGAATTTAAGGTTTTTCCTGTAAACTTTTGAGTTTAAGGTTGGGAGGGAGAGAGAATAACAACATCTCAAAATATGTTTTTTTCTTTTAAATCTGCCTTTTGTTTTTTTCCGAATATGTTTTTAACGTCACTGTCAAATATAGGTACTCCACTGCTTCTTACTGATTTTTTAAAAATTCCTTTTTAATTTTTTAATTCAAGTAATATATATACAGTTTTAAAAAATCAAATAGGGCTAAATAATTTGTGAATGAGAAACAACAGCTCCTTTCCTTTCCATGTTCTTCTCCCAGAGGCAATTACTTTCAATAATCATGGCCTTTTTTTTTTTGGCATTAACCTCTATATTTCTAAATAATGTGTTTATACCGGTAGTTTTCCATTCATCATTTTTTTTTTTTTTACATTATCTCCCAACTTCAAAGTAATCGAGCGTTTACTTCTCTTCTCTTCACCTGCCTCCCTCCCCTGGCCAACACACACACACTTCCTCTCCTCTGGAGCAGAGTTTATAATTTTTTTCCACTTGCCTAGTTTCCTATGTATCTATCACTGTTTTCTTCCCCAATACCCTAGAAGATCTTTCAGACAGTTATCAACAATTTTTCCAACTATGCATAGAAATGAAATGATCTGTAGATCCTATTCCCCTCCTGTAGCCCCCACCACTTCCATCTGGAGTGGGTGCTTTCTTGGGGGAGGTGTATGGGTATCCTCTGGACCTTGCTTTCTCCACTATTTTGCTTTGGGAGGCCTGGTGCCCTAGATAACCATAGCTAATTCTTTCTTGTGCTGATGCCCTCATTTTTATGAGAAACGCCTTTTAATGGCTTCCTAAGAAAGATATACTGGACTCAAAGTCCTTTTTAAAAATCTTTTTCTCTGTATTTTTAGTCTTTGAATGGGTGAGAGTGCCAAACATAGCTTCAGACTTTCGACTTGACTGAAAATGTGGCTGGATGTAGGCTTCTAGGCCCCCAGCAGCTAGGATTATCCACGAAGGGGCGGGGGCTGTTTTGATTTCTGATCCACTGAGTGTATGCTTTCTGTTCTCCTGCAACCTCTTAAATGCCTCAGTATGCTCTCTTTGTCTTGAGTGTTCTGAACAGTTTAAAATTCACTGTGCTGGGCACTTGATGAACCTTTCTAATCTGAAGTCTCATCTCATTAGACCTAGGACATTTTTTGAATTATTCCTTTGAGATTTTCTTCCTCTGCATTACTTCTGTTCTACCTTTCTGGATATTGTACCTTTTGTATGGACCCTCTAACAATCTTATCTTTTCCTCGAGTTTCCGTGTGTTTTTCTGTTTTGTTCCAGTTTCTTAGCAAATCCTTTGACTTTAGTTATCAATGCTTTGTAATTCTCCAGAGTGTTTGCTTGTCTCTTTTTTTGGATAGAACCCTGTTTTGTATATTGATATGGGAACTCCATCTTCTTTTAACTCTGAGCATATTTGTGTGTGTGTGTGTGTGTGTGTGTGTGTGTGTGTGTGTGGTTTAATAGTTTGCTCTGCTTCATGCTTTCTTACTGCATCCAGTGCTTTCCTTTTAGTTCTATCACTTTTATGTTAGAGACTATTTCAAATATCTGGTGATCCTCAGCTTCTGCTCATATGTAAAAGTGGGGTGTGGAAATGCTAGCAGTCATAGTCAGGTTGCCCAAAAGAAGTAATAGAAGCCTTAAGTACATGAGAAGGACAGCATTGCACAAATCTGAGAAGCAGATTTGGTAGCACCTTGTCATGTGTACACAGCATCAGAGGTTAATGCCAAAAAAAAAGGCCATAATTATTGAAAGTGATTGCCTCTAGGAGAAGAACATGGAAAGGAAAGGAGCTGTGGTTTCTAGTGACTGTTCATTACAGATTCTGGAGACAAAGGAAGCCATACTAAGAGGTGCTACACCTGTGCAGCTCTGCCAGGTTCCCATATCCTTGAGTAAAGCATTGGGTACATGTTACAAGGTTTGTGTATGTGTGTGTGTGTGTGTGTGCGCGCGCGCATGTATGTATGCACGTGCATGTATGTGTGTTGTGTGTGTGCTCACTTAGCCGTAGTCCTCTGGAAATGCTGCAGGCAGGCGGTCATACCAACTACTATAGGTAGACCTTCAGCCAGTCTCCCTGTTTGCAGAACTTTATTTATCCCTTGTCTTCTAGGCCCATGGCACCCCCAAGTGTTGCTATCAGGAATTTTCTGGGGAGAATTGGCTGGTTTCTCTCTGGAATCCACCTCTTTAAATAGCACCTTCCCCTCTTGTGCTAAGTCAGTTTTTCACTCTTCGGTCCCCTTCCATCTACCAAAGATTTGTTGAAATGTCTTGACTGTTATCACCTCCCCTGCCACTCTGTTAGTCTTTGAGGGTTAAGACATTTAAAAAAATTCTGTTATTGTTATTTTAGTGGCATTTTGGGAAGTAGAGGAGATAAAGACCTGTGGTTAATTCAATGTATTTACCTTGATATTTCTTTTGATACTTCATCACAATTATAAGCTCTTCAAAGTAAAGGACCAAGTCTTACATTTTTAAATGCACATAGTAGGCACTCAGTAAACATGGGCTGAATGAATTAATGATTTTTGCTTTAAGGTCATTCTGCAATGTACTTATTTGAGCTGCAGATAGGATTATTTCCTCTGAGATCATTTCAAGTTGATTCTTGCAATGAGGGAAGGGTATTTGACTGCAAGATGAAGGGTTTTCAAACTGACACTCTAACTGAGTAAGGCATAGTCTTCCATTTTACTTCCTCATTTAATTTGTCCACATATTAAGGAAACAGAAGTTTGAGTTCATTCCTGGTTCTGCGGCACCTTTTGGTTTTTCATAAGCATACTTAGCTCTTTAGTCTCACACAGCCCTCCTCGAAGGTCAGCTTTCTGTTTACAATGCCATGGTTTGCTACACGCAGAGGCCCACTCCAATTAGTTGCTTCCCACACTTGGAAAAAAGATTATATGAGTATTTTCCCTGGCACCCAGCATTCTCTAAGAGTTTAAATATTAATACTGAGCAAAAAGCTCAGTTTTATTTTTCTGGTAACACTTCCTAACTGACTAGCCTTGTGTGAAAACATTTTTTTCCTTGCTCTTTACCTGTTGTGTATGACCTCTTCACTAGGCTCAGGGGCTTCACTGTCTCCTTCCTTGTCTTCCTCCTCCCTCCTTCTCCTCCTTTTAGCCACAATCAACAGCAAGAAATGCATTTCACACCACTACCCAGTATACATACATGCAATTGGAACAAACGTTTTTTGGAGCACACATCCTTAATATATGTGATTGCTCTAATCTGTTTTGTTTTGTTCTATTTCATTGAAAATATGCTGGTTGTGATCTACTGAATTTATGACAGAACTCGTTGTATTGCAGCTGCCCTTGCAAACACAGTGCTCTCAGTAATGTGAATAAAGCCTAAACTATAATATAGGCTGACGCTTCCTCCCTCCCTCCCTTTCTTCATTTCACTGTCCTAATTAAATAACATTGTTTTGAAATTAGAGAAAAATAATTACTAAGGCCCCCCATCTTAACATGGCATCAGTGATGATTTTTGTATGTTTCTTACCTACCGTCTTTGTCCTTACGCATATGTAATCCTATGGCCAGGAGACAGGATGTGAACCTAGCTTGTCTGGTGACACAGTACTCCAGGGTCTCTGAAGCAGTGTGCAATCCCCTTGAGGGATAGTTTTATTTGTTGAAAGCATTTTGATATTTACTAAGTATCTGGCCTTCTGATAGAAGGCTGCCTGATTTTCATTGAGCTCGCTAATACTCTTTTCATTAAGCATTTTTTCTGATTAAAGAATCACATATGAATTTTGGGAAATCCATGCAAGTGCAAAAAAGAAAATAACATTTATAATTCTACTCTTCCAAGATAAATACTATTAAGTTTTTAGTATATTTCCTTCATCTAATTTCTATACAAGTATAATGGTTTTATATCATTGCTATAATATTCCATGTAGTATTTTATATATTCTTTTAACTTAACTCCTTGTACCATAGGCATTCTCACTTACTGAAATCATTCAACAAATACCATTTAAAATGTTCTCTATTATGGGCAATATTAGGTATTTTCCAGTTTTATTTATTTAGTGTGTGTTTACTATAAAGAATTACAGTAAACATATAATGCCTAAATATTTATCTGCATTTTAAGGCACATCCTTACGATAGATTTTTTTTTATTAATATACAATTACATGAACAATATTATGGTTACTGGACTCCCCCTATTATCAAGTCCCCAGCACATACCCCATTACAGTCACTGTCCATACGATAGATTTTGAAAGTAGATCACTGGGTCAGAAGGTATGGACACTTTGGGACTCTTAAAACTGACTGCTGGGTCACTTTTCAGGAAGGTCGAGACTCTAGAAAAGGCTGTTGCGCTTTTAAAGATGTGAGAGACTTGGAGTTACTCAACAGCTACAAGTAAGGAGTTTCAGAAGAGCAGGCAGAGACCAGGAGTGTCAGAATGAAGATTCTATTTTCCTCAAGAGGCAGGTAAGGGTTGAAAGCTAGAGCAGAAGATGATGTGTTCCCTGACGTGGGAAGAAAAGAAGTTGGCTGGGGGTGGTGTGACCAAGTTTGTGCATATGGGTGTGCAGGTGTGAGAGGAGCTGAGGAAATCCTGCAGAATGATTTTTTATCTTCTTGCCTTCTATCTTCTCAGAGTCAGGATGTAAGGATGGAGATAGGTCATCTGAAGGCCATGGTGGTGACATGGAATAACCTATGTGGGAAATGGAAGGGGAAGTTGCCTAGCAATCTTTTACATGAAGAGGTACCTGGAAAGTTTTCCACGTAACACTGGAGATTCAGCTGAGCCAGACCATCCTACATTTATGCTAGTACCACTCTGCAAAGTCCTCTGTGGTTTTTCTCAAGTGTCTGATACCTCAGTGTAGAAGCAACGATGAGAGTGGGTGCGCTGGTCTGGGTTGGGAATTTGCTGAGTGGCTGCAGAGGTCGGGAAAGAGGCTGAGGAGAGGACCCTAGCAAGAGTGCTGTTAAGTGATGTACCATGGGATCTGGGCCACCAGACGAGGCCCTCTCAGGTGTATGGCATCAGAGGGAAGGAATAGAGGCTGTGTATTTTTATTTTCAGCTCAGGTCCTAAATACAAGCTAGTCCTGAGCAGGGGTGTTCATGGGATGCCAGTGCCGGGAATAGGAAAAGGTTTCTGGGTACCGCTCTTCTCGGTTACGGGTCTACCACATGGGTTCAGGTCAGGAGCAGGGAGATCTGCAAACATTAAGAAACAAGGCTGCTTTGGAAGCCTTCACTGTTTATCTTTAATTCGAAGGAAGATGTGAACACTGGTTTAGAGCAGCAGACAAACTAGATTGCACTGGTCTGCTTTGTGCGTCCTTCAGAGGCCTAATGGTGCCTCTCTGGAGGTGCTTCAGAACTATAGGATTAGTAAAAATACCAAGAGTAGTTTGTGTTTTGGGCCAAACCGAGTATCTTTGGCTGTGCCCAGTTAGGTCAAAGATTGTTGTAGTGAACACACTAAAGACAAGGAATGCTTGGATTTACCTAATGTGTTTGGATTTGAAGGATCAGCTGGGAGATAACCAGCTCCCTCAAAAGGGCTGCTGACAGAAGTGGTTCCTTCTGGGACGGGGATGGGAGATCTTGGTGAAGCCGGGGCCCTGAGGCCAAAGCATGTGGGCCAGATGTAAGAAGTCTACCTTGGAGATTTTATGGTTGTTTCTGTAGTTGGTGTATTTATTACCCATCAGCCCCTCCACTACTCCTTTCATCTCAGCACGGGTTTGGTAGGGAACGTATGGGTGTTGTCTTCTGAAGTCAGATGAAGTTGTGTATGTGACGTCAACTTGAATTTAAGTGGGCTCTTTGTAAATACTGAAAAAACTTCCAGTTGCCCTTTCTCCTTCCCTTAAGCTAATGTTAATCAAAAACAGTATTTGATTAACCTCTTGAAACATATTCGAGTATGCCTTCAATGACTAAACTGATAAATTGGATAAAATAAATTGCTGGAGGTGATGAACTCTTGTGAATCACTCCAGTTCATCCTGCTGGTTCTCTCAAGCTACAGCGGATGTCACAGACAGCAGACACCACCCCGCAAGCTAGGTTCACCCTCAGAGGACTAAATCTGTCAGCACTGCCTTATACAATGCAATTATGGGATCAAGTTGAGCCTCTTTGCTTCTTCTTTTGAACTTGGAATGCATTTTTATATTTTATATGGGCTTTATGGGTGTGTGTATTGTGTTTCTGATCATCTCTCTCTTTGAATTCATTGTTAGAATGAAAAATTGCTCTTTGTTTATTATCCTACACTGTTGATCCATGTTTAAGAAAACAGGCACCTGATCTTGAGAGAAGGTGGCAACATGGAACTAGAAAGCAATCCATGAGTAAACTCAGAAATAGTTACAGCCTTTCACTGGAACTTTGGACACAGATCTGAGTGCCCCAGATTAGAAGTTATATATAGCCTCGGGAGAAATCCTAGAGGAGACACAACAGTGAGGATTTTTGAGGTCCAAAAATAGAGCCAGTAAGGAGAAAATGTGAAACCAGAGTTATTTTCTTCTGGAAGGAAAAGACTTCAGGATAGACTTAAAGGCTGTGATAAGTTAGTTATTTCCAAGGATAGCGATGTATATGTCTGTTAATATACTTTGTGGACTGTAAACAGATTGGTTTTTGTAAATTGTAACAGAAGAGATTTAGGTCAGATGGGAAGAAGAAAACTTTCTGACAAGAAATGCAAAGTGAACACTAAGAAAATGTGTAGATTTCACTTATCTAGTAAAAGTCTGAGCATTCGCTGGACACTGGATTGCACACACTTATTCACTGGTGGTGGTGCAGAGCCTGGCCTTGCTGTCAAGATCCTGAGGTTTGGTTTCTATCACCATTCAATTTTGTACTTTTAGAAGGATACCCTTATGATGAACTCTTCTTGGAAGCAAAAAGACCTTTCTAAGTGTGATTCTGAGAAAACAGTAACTGTGTCCTACTATTGGAGTATTTTATACGTGCACTGATAGTGAAATGGGTACGTAGAAACATGTTGTGCTCTAAGCCAATATTTAAAATTCCAGACTGAGGGTGATTTTTCTTAAAGCTGTTAGATGAGCACGGTTTCTCTTCACTTGTGATATCTTGGTCCTCAAGTCTTTGTTGTAACAGATGTTTCCTTTCTAAGACAGAAGCGTATTAGGAAGACCTCAAATTCTATCGGTTGGCAGTAGGAGAAGCTCTGAGGAAAGAGCCTGGTTTGTTTTAGCCCTCAGAGATCACTGCCTACTGAATTTTTATTGACTTATGCTGAGACATTCAGAGGCAAACATCTTCAAGAAAAAGAGTTGAGTATTTTATTTACAAAGAGTGCTTAAAATTTTAATTATTTTGGTTGGCAGTCTAAATTGTTCCCTCCATGACACAATTAACCTCTACAATGAGTTTTATTTAAAAAGAAAAACAAAGAACAAGAACCCAATAAACAAAAATAAACAAGACAAAATAAATCATGATTCTAAACCTGATCTTCTTATACTGTAGATTGAACAAGCTTGATCTCCCATAAAATAACAATCAGACCATCTGGCAATTACTGAAGAGCCCATCTACCATACTTCTAAGTTACCAAAGCAAATTTCTACATGTTGCAGCGTCTTCCACTCAGTTAAAGCTTTAAAAAATTCATTAAAATATGAGCAGTCGTTTCAAAAACACACGTTGAAACTTAATTGAAAATAAGATTATTTCTAACGTAGCCAACCCACTTTTTAAATTGTTAAAAATCTATTTTGAGGACAAAGACTAACATGAGAGGATTGATCCTAAAGCTCTCAGCCAAGAAACCCATAAATGAAGAGCTTTCATTTAAGACTTAGTTTGATCTTGAACAAAGGTGCTGAGAACACCCACTGGGGAAAAGACAGTCCTTTCAATAAGTGGTGTTGGGAAAACTAGCTATCCACATGCAGAAGAATGGAATTGAACCCTCATGTCACTCTGTACACAAAAATCAACTCAAAGTGGGTTCAACACTTAAACATAAGATCTGAACCTGTGAGACTATTAGAGGGAGAATTTAACGTTTTCTCAAAAGAGTTGTATATTTCCTTGATACATTTTTCTCCCTATCATGTGACTCCTAAAAGGAATCATTTAAAAAATCTTATCTTTCCCCTATAATTTAAATAAATTATGTTTGTGATGTACACTTTCTTTTCTCTCAGATGGGCTAAATGTACTTTTCAGATGAGATCATTTTCATGCTAAATATTTTTTCATCTGTTCAGAATTATAATCCTCGGTAAATCCTCTCACTGAATCTCAGGTGTGTGTAGCATGATTTGCTTGACCCAGTTCTGTTCTGTCCTTTATTTCTAGATACATTTCATACTGCTTTTCAGTCGACAAGGGAAATTACGGCTGCAGAAATGGTACACTACTCTCCCTGACAAAGAAAGGAAAAAGATCACCCGGGAAATTGTCCAGATCATTCTTTCTCGTGGTCAGAGGACAAGCAGTTTTGTTGACTGGAAGGAGCTAAAACTTGTTTATAAAAGGTGTGAATAACTTTGTGAGAAATGAATTTGCCATGACTGCTTTGCTTCGTTTAATTCTGAACATTTCAGACTGCAACACCAATTCCGTCATTTCCTGGAATCTTTGAAGGCTGGAGCTCAGATATTTGTACCAATAGATTTACTAGAAAAGAACGCTCATTTGTTGAAAGGCATTTCATGTGCCAGGATGTATTCTAGGCACTTAATCTACATGTTGATAATGCACACAAGCGTTCCAGAAATGTCTTAAGAACGCCTGTTTTGTTCCTAGCAGTATTCTAATGGCTGTGGATACAAGAGTGAACAAGACAGAACATTCCTGCTCTTGTGGAGCTTACTCATTTGTTATGTAAACAAAACATTTATAACAATTATAAATTAATAGCAAAAGCTGTGGGGAAAAATATAGGTTGATGTGATTGAGAGATGGCAGCACTTTTTATTGGTATTATTACCCGTATTTGCAGATGAGGCAACTGAAGCCACAAAGAGTGTAAGAAATTAGTCCCCAGTCACAGTAATGAGTGGCAGCTGGCAGAGCCAGGCTCCAAATCTAGATCTTCCTGACTTATAGTCTCTCTTTACTACACTTGTTTGCCATGGCAAGACCATGCTGGAAAGGAACCTCAGTTTATGGAAAAGGAAACTGAGGCCCTGAGAAGTAAAGCAATTTTGCCTGTAAGGACCCAGGTAATTGGTGCCTAAGCCAGGACCACACTACAGCCCGCCTGACCATGCATTCAATATCCTTCTGCAACTCCTGAAGGAAAACATGTCTTAGAAAGGGTCTTGCAAGGAGTACTTATAAAACCTGAAGGGGAAACACAGAGGGAACCTCCAGACTATATTTAATATAGTAAATTACCAGACAGTGCCTGGGTAAAACTCCTTCTGCTGGGTCCAAGGTCAAAGCTTTTAGAGCTAGCATCCTGAGAGGTGCCAGCAAAGGCCCTCCATAATGAGCATCCCAAGGATAGAAAGGCCAAGTCCCAGGAAGTGCTTGCCAACGGAAGCTTTCCCCTACTCTCTGCCTGCTGGTTTTCTTAAACTCTGGGTTCATTTGTCATTTAAGCCATTGTATAAAGAGTAGGCTTCAGTGGTTCTCTCAGTAGATATTTACAGCTACTGGGTATGCAATGGTGAGCAAGGCCGACTCAGTGCCTACCTTTGAGAAGCCACTGATCTGGTAGAGGGGTGACAGACCATGAAATGGGCAAAGAAGAACACTCACTCTGATGGGGGAGCAGAGGAATGCATAGAGAGGATAGAGATTTCCTGCAGGAGGCGACATTGGAGCTCAGAGCTAAAGGAGAAGCAGGAGTTGGCCACACGGATGGGGTGGGGGAGAGTATTTTAGGCAGAGGAAGCACACGGGAAGGGCACCCAAAGCAGGCCCAGGATGGAGGACACGTTCAGAATGAGCACTACAGTGCACAGGAGAGGGCGGCCACCGTGGGGCCCCACAGCCTTGGTCAGGGGGTTGATGTTTAGAAAGGCCAGTTTGCAAGCCGGGGAGGGACATGAACAGACACCCTGATTACTGGAAGTCAAAGGACTCTCTCTGTCTGAGAACAGCTCCTCAGGGTAAAATTTGGTGGAAGGCCTTTCATATAATCAGTGGAAATCATCCAAATGGCAAAAACCGTCCTCAGGTTGTTTAATATGTCATCATATTTTACTTTTTTTCTTTTCAAGGTATGCTAGTTTATATTTTTGCTGTGCCGTAGAAAATCAGGACAATGAGCTCTTGACACTAGAGATTGTTCATCGTTATGTGGAGCTTCTGGACAAATACTTTGGAAATGTAAGTATTGTTCTGGTTGATTAGAATCAGTCAGTTCATCAGTTCTGTCTTTCATCACATTCCTTCTCTCTCCCAAGTCTAAAATAGGACTTGTATTTGTACCAAGGATCAGAATACAGGGCTTTCCCCCTTCCTGTAACTCTTACTAAAGGAAAGTTCAAAAGCTTTCAGGAGCAGGGGTATGTCTGTCTTCAGCCCACAACCACAAGAAAGACGTTTTTTCCACAAGAAAGACGTTTTTTCCATGAACTAGAGTTTAATTGTGAAGGAGCCCTTGATATTTTGACTTATTCCTTCTTGACTTATTCTTTATTGATATTCTGACTTACTCCTTTTGACTTATTCCATCTTTCTTTTTTTGACTTTTTACTAAGCTCCAAGTATTCTTTTTTTTTTTTTTTTTTTGCCATTGAGCAGTTAGAGTTTATTTGAAGATTTAGAGTTGAAAGGAAGGAGAACGTATGTAACTCGAGAGCTGGGGCTGGGCAGACCTAGAGGGGGTCGCACCCAGGGAACAATAGGGAGCTTTTTTTATATAAAGAGAGATAAATATTCGCTAAGTGAGATTAGCTTTCAAAGAGAACAGGTGGCGTCTTCCTGGGGTTCGGGCTTCTTCCGCCCTCAGGTCCAGAGGAATTTTTGACTGTGTTTGGTCCTCAGTCAGAACTGTCATGGTGTGGGGAGATGTGTGTTTTTTTTTTATTAAGGTATCATTGATATACAATCTTATGAAGGTTTCACATGAGCAAAATTGTGGTTACTACATTCTCCCCTATTATCAAGTCCCCCCATATGCCCCATTACAGTCACTGTCCATCAGCGTAGGAAGATGCTATAGAGTCACTACTTGTCTTCTCTGTGCTATCCTGCCTTCCCTGTGCCCCACCACACTGGTCCAAGTAGTCTTCAATATTATTTGTACATAAGAAAAAACACCAAACAAATAAACAAAACCAAATCCCTTGTCTTTCACATTGCTCTTTGATCTCCGTGCATTTACTGCCAAGGAACGTCACAATCCTCAGAACCCGTTCACTTTGTAGCAGCTTGTAGCTAGGCTCCTGCCTATACTGCTCCAAGGAAATCATAAAGCCACCATCGACTCCACCTTCTTTAATCTTCACCTGCCTTAACCTCTCTGCAGGACTGAATCCTGGCTCATCACAACTTCCTTTAAATTGGCTCCTCTTTAC
The DNA here is from genome assembly GCA_032199065.1 of Smutsia gigantea. Taxonomy (NCBI): domain Eukaryota; kingdom Metazoa; phylum Chordata; class Mammalia; order Pholidota; family Manidae; genus Smutsia; species Smutsia gigantea. The sequence continues at coordinate 51,715 of JAVSCE010019516.1, forward strand.
TTAGCCATGACGCTGAGTTCTGCTGAATCTCATTCTAGGTTTTAGAAGGCCCCTCCTTGGTTTCTGCCCTGAGCTCCCTTCCTCCCCCTGTCCTCTAAAGGTCCTCCTGCTCTTTCTGCTCTCCTTTTGTGTCTCCAGGACTTTCTCTCCTGGAATCCTTTACCGGATGACTCTTCACTTCACTGATGACGTGAACTTGGCTTCTCATGGTCATCGCAGCCAGAAAGTGGCCCGAACAGAAATCATCTTCTGACAGCCTGTTCTGTCTTGTGCTTGAATTTATTATACCCCAAGATCCTTCAGTGCAAAAGGACAGTGCTTCTTTCAGCTTTACTCACCCTTTACTAAGTCTGCCTCTGCCTGTTCAAACTGGACTGAAATTCATCTCCTTTCTAGTCCCACTAGTAAAAGGTTACTTGAGATTTCAATTTTACTTTTCCTTTTAAACCTCATCTCTGGCCCTTTCTGCCTCTGGACTCATCTCGGCTTCCTTTCCTGGGACTGTCAGTGGCCCTCTTCCTTGCAATGCCCTGATCTGGGTTGCCATTGCTCCTCAGTTACTCTCCAGCATCTATAAAAAATAGAAGTCAAACTTCCTAGCCTGGAATCTAAGCTCCCTAACACTGGCTCCAGACCACTTCTCTAACCTTCTGCTTTTCTCTTTTTATCTCTGACATATTCACTACTCCAGCATCACTGAACAACCTCATACTATCCTTAACTTGTATAGGATTGGCTTGGTCACCAAGCTGCAAGTCTCTCAAGATCATGACCTGGGACTTACTTGTTTGTTTTTTCAACACTCATAACCAGCTCTGGGCCAGATTTTAGCAAATGTTCCAAAAAAATTTCATCTAGCCCACAGGCTCAAGAAATAAACTGTTGGATTTGGAAAATGTTTCCTCTCTTTCCTATTCCCTTGCTCACTGGAAGTTCTTATTAAGTGTTAGGAAAATTTGCTTTCAGAAGAGTTTCTGTGTTCTATTTAATAGAATGAGCAACATTTAGAGTATTGACTGGGGTTTTATCAGATTTGTTGTAACACTTTGCACTAGAAGTGTTCTTGAAAGGTTTTTGAAAGAATTTTGCCTCCCTCCCTTTATACCCCTTTTTCTTCTGTAAATGATGTTTAAAGACCCAAAGTGTTACTAGTGATATGAGATTGTTGGCCAATACACAGAAGTAAGAAGACAGCCAGACTATTTTTCTTTCTCTTTCTCCTGGTTCACCAAGTTTATTTTCATCTTTTAGAGAGAGATTTACAAATACATAATAGCATGTTTTCAAATTTGATATTATTCAATTTTATGCTTTCTATTATTCAAATGAATTATGACATTTCATACTTTCTTTTAAAATACACTGAAGTCTTGGCCATTTGCAAAGACCTGAAGTTTTCCTCAGGCCCATGCTTTCCCATAACCTGCCTTTTCCTCCCCATTTCTGCATCTGGGTTGACCTCTTGTTTTCCTGTATTTATCCAACTGTGATAAAGTGAATTGAGGTTAAGTTTTTATCTCAATCTTATCTGACCACATTTTGGATATTTTAGACCATGCTGCTTTCTTAAGGGAAGCTGAATCACCTTCACCAAGTTAAAGTAAAAGGAGAATCAGAATGAATTCCTATTTCTCTAACATTAATTTTTCATCCTATTCCAGCATACTTTTAGAAGCTCTGTCTTTGTCATGGAGCAAAATTTAATTCACTAAAAAATTCAATGAATCTTTTATTAAGCTAAGAGCAGCTAAGAGCAATTCAAGACTGTATGCCTAGTAGGTGTTCAATCCTTATTAACTGTGATGAGCAAAACTTACCAGTACTGATTCATACTGATGTCGTCTCAGGAATAATATGTTTCTCTTTGGTTTTCTTTTTCTCTAGTGTTAATACCAAAGATTTCCTTGAATTCTGCCCTTATATTATCCAAGAGAACACATTGTAGTGAACTTCTCTTATAACACTGGAAAATATTACTTTCCTATGAGAAATAAATCAAAATCTCTGGCTACTAATCTGTGTATTTTTTTTAGCACTTTTCAATTCCAAGGAGATTTACAAGGATTAACTAGTTAATCTTTCCATCTCCAGTAAGTAGCATTGACCCCAATTTATAGAGGCTAAGAGACAATGCCTCCCAGTCTCACAGTAGATAAGGGTCTGTTTGAGGATTTAGACAGCTGCCATGTTTTCCCGTTGTAGATGGTTGTGTGGGTTTTTCCTGATGCACTCAGAGGGGGGCAGATGTTGCATTCCAGGAGAAGTTTGTTCTTAGCTTACGGAGTTTTATTCTTGAAGGGGAGCAGTGCTCTGAGCCCTGCTGGGCCCTGGTGTCAGCTCACTAGGACTGACCAGATCCATGATGTGGCTCATCATAGAGTTCTAATTTCAGATAAGAAAAATGACCCTCAAAAAGGGCAATAGAAATATTTACTTTGCTAATCTCATGGGGCTGTTGTGAGGATCAAAGCAATAGTATATGTAACAATACTTTATGCGCTGTCAATTGCTATGTATTTATACCTTGCATTATAATTATTATTATCTATATAGTTTTATACATTTACTGTATATAACTTGAACACTTAAAAATTTACTTGAGAACAGAAGTCAGTAAGGTAAGGTCCATCTTAGACTGTATCCAAGAGGATTGAGTTATTGAAATGGTAGCGATAATCTCACTACATCATGTATTCTGCTGTAAGAGAAGACCTGGAAGCCGAATTATAGTAAAGCACAGGTGAGGAGATCAAAGAGAGTTAAATTACCATTGTTTCTGCCTTTAATAAGCTTTCTTCTGGAATATAGATACACAAGAAAATGAGGAAAAAATAAGTCGTGTTTATCAACACCACAAGTTGTATGCTTTGCATAATTAGATGGAACACAGTCATTTGAGCATCAGAGGCACGTTTGTGAGGTACAGACAGGGTCAGCACCCTCATGGTGGAATGAAAAGTTCTTGAATAATTAGGCAGTAGCAGAAGAAACCTGCATGTGGTTTAAGGTTCTCTGTTTTTACTCTCAGATACAATAACCCCTTGGGGCTGGGCTCCACGAATAACCATAGAGCTGCATTTTGGGGTTGCTCTATATGTAATAGTTGCTAATTTGTAACATCTTCTGTAATTCCCATAGAACTTGTACATCCATTTCCTTTATGATCAAGAGATAGTAACTCTATATCCCAGTTGCTTGTGTGTGTGTGTGTGTGTGTGTGTGTGTGTGTGTGTGGCTGGCTTTGCAGATCACCTTATGTTATTCCCATCCCTTAAAACTAGGTGCTGTAAGTTAATTGCTCCTTGGCTGCTGGCGAGCCCTGCGGGTTGGGGATGGTTGCCGCTCTGAGAGTGGAGAATGAGACGTTCATAGAGAATGTGCACTAGTGTCTGCCAGGTTCAATTGCAGGATTCTGATTGCTGGTTACTCCTAAGGAAGCTCCCACCTTTATTGGATTCCTGGTCTACACCTGCCTTGAACTCTGAGGTTCTCCAGCTCTTTCTACTGCAACTCCTGATTTCCCGCCTCTTCTAACCTCTGGTAACTGCCTACTTCTTGTGCCTTCTTTCATGTGCATGGATGTCTGATCTAGTATGCTTTCTTTTTGTTTATATTGTTTAAAATTGCCAAATAATGCATACTTTTTACATATCCTTCTAGACATGTGCAATTAAAAAAAATGGAATCCATTATGCATATTATTCTGCACTTTATCTTTTTTTTTTCTTTCACAAGTCTATCTTGAAGCTCTTTCCATGTCTGTCCGTGGAAACCTACTTCATTCTTTCCAACTTCTACATAGAATTCCTGTGCTATCGTGGGGGTATGCCATACTTTATTTAAATAATTCTCTATGGATGGACTTGGATGGTTTCCAATTTTTATTAAAAAGGATGCTGCCATAGTTTTTGTTGTACATATATATTATTGTGTCCTAGTCTGAGTAGAGCATAGGAATAAGTTCCTGTGGACCTATTGGGACCAAGGATTTGTGTATTTAAAATTGATACAATTTTACAATAAAATTGATTATAATCTGACCCTTCAAAATGGCCTATACAATTTTGTAAATTCTACCAACAGTGAGTGCGGGTACCTATTTATCCATACTCTCACCAGCAATGGTATTCTCTCTCTTTAATTACCAGATGAACATTAATTAAGTTTGTAGTTCCCTGATTACTAGTGAGACTATACATCTTATTAGATGTCTATATTGGCCTTTTCCATTTCTTGCCTGGTCTGTGAAGTGCTTCTTGATAGACTTTCTGTTGTGTTGTTAGGGATTTGAAAGAATTCTTTCTGTATCATCAACACTGTCCTTTCCCCCATCATATGTGTTGCAAATATTATCCCCACGCTGTTGCTATACTTTTAATCTTATTTTTGGTACGTGGCCCACACCATACTCTGATTTCTCCTTTGCCTGGGGAGCTTGGTTCCACTGTCATTCAAATTCCTGGAATAAGAATATTTTAGAAGTAAAAGAGTTCATTAGCTGAGAACATGACTTTTTATGATACCAGAAGATGCCATGAAGCAGAGACAGAGTGACAGACAGCCTGGGAGGGGAAGCAGGGAGGTAGATGTAGATATACATGCCCACTTGTTGATTTGATGTGATTTTCTAATGAATAACAAAACCATAACCTTTCCAGGTGAGTTAGAGGAGTTTTTCTGAGCTGACCATTTATTTTAGTGGTATTGTATTCATTTGTTTTTATGCTTCTAGATTCAATTGGATCTGTCAACATAAATCACTTCCTTGTGGAGTCTGCAAGTTTACTGACCTAAATCCTAAATACATGGAGCAATTTGCTAAAATATTGACATCCATTTTATGTAATGTCATAGCATTCAGTAGGCTCAGAGAATTGTTGATCTGGGAAGCCATTAATCCCCAGAATCATAGAAACAAGGCCTATGTGAGGGCTGACTCCTTTATTTATCCTGCAAACACTTATTGCATCCCACTATATGCCAGATTCGAGGGATGTGAGGATGACTAAGACAAGGTCTGTGCCTGAGCTCATGTTACAGGAGAGTGACTGATAAGTAAGCATACCAGTGTCCCCAGGATGTAAGAGGGAACACAAAGGAAGTGGTGTGAAATCTGATGGGGGACAAGAGAATATGGGGGAATCGTTGTGCCCCTAACTTTTGAGCTTGGCCTTGAAAAATGAGTTTGATTTTGCTAGTGGAATAAAGGAAAGGATATTGGGGGACATCCCAGGAATTTGTGGAATGTGCAAAAGGCAAAGGCATGAAAGAACACAGTGAGTTGGTGGAGGGTATGGCCTTCACTCACATGGGGTGTGGGCTGACCCAGGGAGCCAGAGGGCAGGGCCCAGGCTCCGTGGTATTTGCCATCCTATTTGCCATGTTGAGGATTTAAAACTTTGTCCTGAACATAAGACCTTACACAGGAGAGGAACAAGTTCAGCACTTTAGCAAAGTGTGAGTGGTTATGGCCTTTGATGGGGATAGACACCACCTAGTAGGTCATAGCAGTGGCCCAGAGAGGCCTGAGCAGCGGCAGTGAAAATGGAGCATACAGGAGGGGTTAGGTGGTTTATAGATGAAATCAGTAGGAATTGGTGACCAAATTGAGAGGGATAAGACCAAGGGAGGAGGGGGAATGACAGGGAAGGGGAAAATAAGTTGAACTGTAGACAGTATTCAATTGAGCCATTAAATAGAGGTTGCAGCTACCAGGCAAAATAGGGACTGAAGGGAAAAGAATACCCTCGACTTCAGCTGGGACACAGTGACTTGGATTGAGGAGTATCTAAGCAGAGATGTCTAGTTAGCAGGTGAAACTATTGGACTAATGCTCCAGGAGATCAGGGATAGACATCTAAGTTTGTTAAAACACTTGCACGCTAGACACAGCTGTTGAGAGTCAATGAGATTGTCTAGGAGAATGTGTATATTGCAAAAAGAAGAGGCTATCAAGAGAAAGACCAATATTTGGAAAGGTGGCAGATCACTGGAATGCAAGCGACATGGAGCAGAACTGTTTGTTTTGCTGAATCATATGTCCCAAGCACTCCATAAACACTTCTTAACTGGATGCAAAGTAGAGGGGAGATAAAATCGTCTAAGGAATCCGAGAAGGAATCACAGAGATGGAGGAAAACAGGAACTGAATGGTATTGCCAAAGTCAGGAAGGAAGGGAGAAAAGATTTTCAAGAGATTGGTGAAGAGTATCCAGTGCTGCTGAGAGAGGTAAGGGTGGGCGAGGACTGACAATTTTCAATTAGCAGACCTGCCAGAGGGTATAGAATGAGGAAATTGAGTGTCAGTGAGCTAAGGAAGAAGTGTCAATGGAACAGCACAGTGCCTGAGTAGCCGTCTGGGTGAAGCCCTGGAAACGAGTCTTGTTTGGGTGCTCTTGCCCCTCGATACACGTAAACACCCAAATCCATTGGCCTCTGCCTTGGTCTGTAACAGTGGCGCTCTACGCGTGGGCTCCAGGCCAGATCATTAGAATCACCTGGGAACTCATTAGACATTTGCAGTCTCTGGCCTAACCCAGACCCACTGAATCAGAAACCCTGGGGTTGGGTCCAGCAGTATGTACTTTGCAGAGCCTTCTGGATGATTCTGATATACTCTGACATTTGAGAGCCACTGTCCTGTCACATAATTTTGAGAAAAATCAGCACAGTTGAAGAGTGAGCTTCTGAAAGTCCTAAAGCTAGATTTACGGACCAATGGAAGGGAGAAACGAAGTGTGGCCCGCATGTCTGAAATGCAATGTGGAGCTCAGCTTTCACTGTGCAGATGGAAATAGGAACCAGGGTTGCCTCCTTCTTCTACTGAGCCTCAAATTTCTTGTGACATAAAAGAATGTTATCTAAGGATATCTCTGCTCTCATTGAATGTGGTTTTACTTTTATTCAAGGCCTAGAATTCCCTAATTCTATTTTTCTGTCCTTAAAATGCCATCTGGTATTTGTATCTTTGGTATGCCACATGAATGTTACCATGGAAAACCTTGAGACACTGGAACATGTTTCCCTGACACTCCTGCAAGTTTAGGAAAACATTTGCTTTTGCCCTACCAGGTCTGCGAGCTGGATATTATCTTTAATTTTGAAAAGGCTTATTTTATCCTTGATGAGTTTATAATTGGTGGAGAAATTCAAGAAACATCCAAGAAATCTGCTGTCAAAGCCATTGAAGATTCTGATATGTTACAGGAGGTCAGTACAGTTTCTCATGCTGTGGTTAAAGGTGGTGATGGTGGTGGTGGTGTTGGTGGTGGTAGTGGTGGTGATGGTGGTGGAGGTGGTGGTGGTGGTGGTGGTGGTGGTGATGGTGGTGTTGGTGGTGGTGATGGTGGTGGTGGTGGTGATGGTGGTGGTGGTGGTGATGGTGGTGTTGGTGGTGGTGATGGTGGTGGTGGTGGTGGTGGTGGTGGTGGTGGTGGTGATGGTGGTGGTGGTGGTGATGGTGGTGGAGGTGGTGGTGGTGGTGTTGGTGGTGGTGATGGTGGTGGTGATGGTGGTGTTGGTGGTGGTGATGGTGGTGGTGGTGATGGTGGTGGTGGTGGTGATGGTGGTGGTGGTGGAAGTGATGGTGGGGTGGTGGTGGTGCTGGTGCTGGTGATGATGGTGCTCGTGGTGGTGCTGGTGATGGTGCTGGTGATGGTGTTGGTGGTGGTGGTGGTGGTGGTGGTGATCATGGTGGTGTTGGTGGTGATGGTGGTGTGGTGGTGGTGATGGTGGTGGTGGTGGTGGTGGTGGTGGTGGTGATGGTGCTGTGGTGGTGGTGGTGGTGGTGGTGGTGGTGGTGGAGGTGGTGGTGGTGGTGGTGGTGGTGTTGGTGGTGGTAGAGGTGATGGTGGTGGTGGTGGAGGTGATGGTGGTGGTGGTGGTGGAGGTGATTATGATGGTGGTGGTGGTGGTGATGGTGGTGGTGGTTTTGCTGGTGGTGATGGTAGTGGTGGTGGTGGTGATGGTAGTGGTGGTGGTGATGGTGTTGGTGGTTTTGGTGGTGGTGATGGTGGTGTTGGTGATGGTAGTGGTGGTGGTGATGGTAGTTGTGGTGATGGTGGTGGTGGTGATGATGGTGGTAAATATAAGCCAACACTTATTAAGTGCTTACTCTGTGCTGGGTTCAGTTTCTAAGCAACTTACACATATTAACTTATTTAATTATCAGAATAACTTTTACCCTCATTTTAAAGATGAATAAACTGAGACACAGGTTAAGCAGCCTTGCTTAGCATCACACAGCTAGTTAGGTGTGGAATAGAGATTTGAACCCACATAGTTGGGCTCCAGAGTCTTTGTTCTTCACGTTTGACTGAGCTTTTTAGTGAAGGTACCTCACTGTCAAAAAGATGTCAGAAGTTTGGTGCTATTCTTTTCAAGAAATATGATAGGCATAAAAAGACTGATTAAAATATCTGTGCTACCATAGAGAAGGAGACTAGCAGGACATTGTTATTTTATTTGCCAGGGTTATTAGAGCTTTACTGATGATGGCATTTATTATTTTAATTAAAATTTCTTACATCTCCTGTGGTGGGGGCTTTATGTGCGCTCCTGTTTGCATAAATGGGAATACCATGGCTTGCTTGCCAACATGTAAATCGGCCCTGAAGCATCTATGTGGTCACACTTCTGACTCTGTGATACTTACATAAAATACATTGGGACTTTTAGAAGCAGTTCAGATTTGCATTGTACGTACTAAGGGAACTTACCTACATGAGGTCCTATAGCCCTCCCAAGGACACTGTGAGATAGAAAGCATTTCCCCCCATTGACCTTTGCACTCCCTAAGGAGATGATCTGACTTCCCAGCTCAAGCATGCATCTTAGAGTCTGACTTATGTTACAGCTCTGCCACCCCTGGGCATTTCTTCCCACAGCATCATTGGGCCTTTCCATTTTCCTGTTTTCATAAAAGCATTTCAAGAGATTACAGAAGACTCTAAAGTATCTTTTAAAAATTGGCATTAAAGCCTTTCTTCCTGCTGTTTGGAAATAAGAGACTTATTAGGTGTGATTTCCAAGCAACTGTTTTGGCACATGTGAGAGCTGATTACTTGCTCCTGCCCATCTAGGGAACCGTCCTCAGGTGAACAGATGCTGAGAAAGAGGTCTGAGGGGGTGCCCATCAGTGCCTGCATGTCCCTAGTAGGAAGCTGATCCATTTATTACCAGAGGTGTTCTCACCTCAAAAAATGCATTAAAACTTGCTGAGGTTTACTTGGCTCTCTCCAAATGCCACAGGAAGGGAATTTTACAAGGTACTTGAGAAATCAGTGGTTTGGAAATTCCATAAAATAACATTTCTTAAATTATGCCAGGGGTTATTTATAAATCTATCCTCAGGGCCCTTACTGTGGAATCTCTTTGTAGGAGATAGAAACTTTTTAGCAGGGTCTTTGGCATTTCAGTAATTAAAGCTCCTTGAATTAGGGTCAAAACATGCCTGGGTTATTTTGCATTCCACCCACTTTGTGAGAAATACTGTTTTAAAGAGCTTGCAGTATATCTGGTGCTTCTAGTTTTATTTAAATCTGGGAAGCAGATATTTTAAGAGCGAGCCCTTTCACAATTAAACACAATGGGTAGTTCCTGTCCCTGGTGACTGAGTGGAAGGTCTTAATGGTAGGTCTCAGGGGACCTTCCATTTAGTGCCTGTGTCCCCCTAGTGAACAGGCAATGTCATGACTACCTTCTAAATCTTGTTGCATTAACAACACCTGCCACACAGAGCTGGGTTATCAGTATTCCCTTGGGCTCTGGTACTTCAGCTAATTCAATGAACATTTGGGAAGCTGGTTTAAAAATTGACTTTGTATATCTGATCTGCTTTGTATATTCAGCCAGAAAAGTTTAGAATGAATGAATATAAGTGCACGGAGAAAAAAAATACTGCTTTCTTTTTTTTCCTGTCCTTTAACCCTAAGCACATATTTGTAGTACTAAAGGTTATGGGAGGGCTTTGTAATGTTGCTTTCACTTTTAGCCCCTGGATCTTTCCCCTGATCCTTATCTAATAAAAGTTTCCTAGAATACAATGTCTATCCTTGCATATTTAATAAGAAAATACATGGTCATAAATCTCTCAATGCTCAAAGCTTATTCTGAGTGTACTGGGTCTAGACATTAATAATATGGAAATAAAGAAACAGTTTAATTGGCTGGGGATGACTTTAGGGGGTACCTTATTTTGAGGGGAACAACTAAGGCCTATATGGACAATAGTGCAAAGGGATTAGAAGGAAAAAGAAACTGAATGGAAAAGACAGTGATCATTAACTGGTGAGGTTTCAATTCCTGGAATCATCAGTGAGGGCAACAAATGAGAATTTGACTACAGAATAAGAAATTAAGAAGGTAAACTGGTCCCTCATTAGCTCAAGCAATAAGAAACCTTGATTGTGTTCGTGTGGATGCATGAGAAATGGCTAAGTATACTCCAGCACCGTCACCCTAAAGCACAAACCATGTTAACAGCTAAGCTAAACTATAATGCAGTGACAAACTGTAGCATGCATAGTGCCTACTGCATTTCTCTTATCAGACATTTATTTTATGATCAAGCTTAGCTTTTTCTCTGTTGAAAGTTATTGAGTTCCAGCCATATGGATGTGCATACAAATTGTACTCAAACTTTGAATCACTGTTCTTGAATAGAATGCAAAGATGAATGTCCATACATATTTTCAAAACTTCTTTCAAACTTCAAAAAATGGCTAAATAAATAAATAAACATGAGAAAGGGTTCACAGTCTGCTAAAGGATGTGGTTTAAGGGAAAATTGTTCTAATTTATTGTTCCCTTTTAGACAATGGAAGAATACCTGAACAAGCCTACGTTTTAACTATTCATCTACTTGAAGACAATGAATGCTACATGTTGTGAATCTGTAAATAAGCAATGCCTCGCATCCAGCTATTGACAGAGCCTCTGGAACCATGCCAAAAATAACTTAAAAGGGATTCTTTGTTAACTAGCAAAAATTAATGTTGTTTAACATAGTGTATTTATCATTACATGTCTTGTATTATACTGTATATGACTAGTTATTGTAGCTCTGGATGTTAAAACAACTGCATCATAACTCAATAGACAATGGTTGCAATGTTTTAACTCCATGTAATTTTTTTCAAGCTAATTTAAATAAATTTGTTGCAATATGTTTTATTGCATTTGTTCCTCTACTGACGGGCTGAAAATTGTATTGTAGTCATGATTTTGAATGTAAAATATACCTTGTACCAATAATACTTTTCTAAATGCTTAGCTTTCTAAATTGTATAATAATTCAACATTATGTTAATAGTTCAGAGTTCATACATAATGCTAGATATTTTTGACACATGTAAGACTGTAATTTCAGTTCAGATACAATGTATCTGATTTTAATATCCTGAATTCATTTATTTTTTTCAGGATTGGAATTAAGAAGATAACCAAAGATTGTGTAGGACTTATGTTTTTGGTGCCTTGGCAGCTGCTATCTAGGCTGAGGTTTTAATTTTACCTTTTAATTGAATATAAGGGCATTTCAATAAGGCTGCGTTTTCTACATACTCTGTGTATTTATTAAGGTTATGAGACATCTGGAGGTGCAGTGTCTGTGACTTCCCTTAGTATAATAACAGTATAGTGAAGATGAATAGCCATAGCAGTAATTACTACTATTTTAATAATCCTTTATGTTTCAAGCACTCTTAGTTGCTTGATTTTGTTTCAAATATATTTTAATGTTTATCTAATATATTTTGAAGGCATTTTTTATTAGGCTAACTTAGAGCATTTACTGTTTTTGCAGCCTATATTGTCTTTCATTCCCCAAAGAAAATATTTGCTGCTGACCATTATTATTATGAACATATTACATTCCTGCTTCTGGAATGAAAGTTCTATATAACCAGGTAGTAAATATGATCAGGTATTATAGGATATAGCTCCCAGGGAGATATAAGGAAATGTTTTCTCTTAGGGCCCCACTTTTGATGTCTTACCTGTGCATTTTCAATGTTAGTTTTGAGGTTCGGTACCATTTATATTGGAGGGGTTGGGGACCCTCTGGTGCTGTTCCTAAGAGAAGAGTGTATTTGCTATTTCATTCTCTAGGAGATCCGATATGGTGGGCTTTTGAGAACGTGAGGGAAAAATGTACTTTTTGATTAATCTTTCCAGATACATTTAGGAAAGAAAGCCAAGGGCAGAAGAAGAGAATGAAAAATTGACCAATTCCTCAGTAGAACCATTGCTGAAAAGAAATAACTCAGATTAGTATATAAAGTAATTACTGGTCTTTTAATATCTAATATTTCCTCAAATTAATCATAGAATTACAATGATGGCATCAGATTGAAGTTTACTGTCATTTTGATAAATGTCTTCAGGTTTAAGGTTTAATTATTTTTGTTGATAATATGGTGGGACTCATTTAAAAAAAAAGTTTTGTGAAGTTGAGTTTTACATAAACCACAGTTTTTCTGGTTCATTTGAAGTTTTCTGCTGTATTTGGTTGAAGGTATTTCTTGAACCTCATTCAGATATACACTCTCTTGGGGAATTCCATGACAGACACTGTCTAGCTCTAGACAGGGTTTCTCAGACTTCATGTCAGCATCACGCATAGAAAATAAACATAATCATATATAGCATCTGGGATAAATTCTAGGGATCTGAGGGACATTTTACATGGGCCATGGTGAAAATAATCATTATGTTTTCGTTATATTATATAGTTATAATAAAACTACCAGGTAAAAGAAAAGATAATAAATATTAAATTTGTATTAAAACTTCCAAATAAAATGCTTTTAAATTTTTTAATGAAGAAGTGGAGTGTGCTTTTATGAGTATAATTTGTAAAAATCAAATTTTATGCTTGAAATTCCACCCGTAATTCCCAGTGAAGTCCCTTTAATATGACCTCTTCATTTCCTTGGCATTTACTATCCAGGAGCAGCTTCACAAGCAGGTGACAGCAGATAAAAGAACACTTATTGCTTTGCTCTCATTGACTTCCTTTTCACCAGTCACCCACATTTTGAGAATCTGATGTCTGCACGTAGTTAATGATGCAGTCATTCTTTAGACCTAGTAATTTTTTCTTTCATTAACAAATGTAAAGTTGGCATTTATTGTGATAAAGCAAATTAATTTTTAATTCACTCAAACTTTTTTCCGTATCTTAAAAAAGAATCTGGAAGTTTCGTAAAATGATAAAAAATTTTTATCAAACATATACAGATTTGGTCTTCTAACCCTAATAATTCTTCTTTAGGATTCGTGATACCTATGAAACATCACTAATGAACTGTGTTTCACTTTACTTTTCTAAGGTTTAATCAATAATTATTGGTAAATGTTAATATACTTTTTCACATGGTCCCTGCAATTTTGGATTAGGTTGAGTCAGATGCTGGAATGTAAGGAAATCATTCCAATGACTATTTTTTAATGATTTGCAAAGGGAGGGTCATTAGAATTTTTTTCAGTTCTTATTTTAACTCTTGCCAAACTCTTGAAAAAACTCTGCCCGTAGACAGAGTGTACTGTTGAATACTTCGGTATTCAAAAATAATAATATATTTTTTCAGATAAAGCTAAAGCCATAAAGGACTGTAACAGATTCACATTTGATAGTACTATTTAATATGGAATTCAGAGCTACAGATATACTTTGACTTTTGATAATTTTTTATGAATAAACGCACCTACTAACTGAACCTCAGGGTTTTCTCTGCATCTGGGCCATCAGTACATAACTTATGTCGTGTTTCCACCATAACTTAATTTGTATCAAAGTGTTAATTTACTATTTTGTTAACTGGTTTGTTTTCTTACAGAATAATGTTATAAGCATTTCTCTTCAGAGATTAACAGCATAGTTCTTAAGGGTAAATTAATCTGAGATGATAGATTCATGATTTAATTATCTTCTAGATTAGAATTGTTTCCATGTCTTTGACATGTCCTCTATTTATTTACCAATAGTATTATTCAAAATTGGCACTTTCTTTTGCTTTGGAAAGTGTTAAGTTTCCATGGAGGCTGGTGAAATGAACAGTTCTGTAATTGTGTGAGTTATGTGGGCTTTTGTTATTGTGAGCATGACCTTACAACTAGCTTTATGAGCTACACCTGATACTGTTATAATTCATAAGATAACCTTGCTTCTTACTTTGTTCTTCAAAATGTTTAAAATGTTAGTTAATCTTGTGGGTTTGCCAGCATAATTTTCTTGGTAATGTTTTGAAGTAAATAAGACATTTACTCAAGAAAAGGAAGAATTATGAGGATAGTTGGTTCCAAGTGTGAGATAATTCTCATACTGCTTCAATAGTGATTTAAGCTTCTATTAAAAAATTTAAAAATTTTCCTATTTTGGGGGGGAAGAGAAATCTGTTGAATTTGTGAAGTCTCCAATTTCAATAAAAGTTTTCCATTGTGGAAAAATACCTGTAAAATGTAAGATTATATAGATATAAAGAATAAAGCACTAATGGAGTTGCAGGGAGGGTTTGTGGTTAGGAATTAAGTTTAAAAAAATTTAGGTCATTTGCATTTTAAAGAATGGTATTAAACTAAATTGAAAAATTAAAGTATAATGAAAGCATAACCGAATATTTAGTCCAAACTTGAAAGTATTCAAATATTAACCTTGACTTAATAAAATAATAAACTTCTCAAAAAGTCTTAAAATATAAATATTACTTTCATTTACAAGGGAGTAAATATACTTTGGAGAAACTAATGGGTTGATTAAATTATGTTTTTCTGTTTTTAGAAATAAGCATCTTTATATTTCTGGAAATAAACCTTCAATGATTTTTACCAAAAGTCAGACCTTGGCTAATTATAACATTAAAAGCCAAATTGAAACAATTTATGGATGAATGAATAAACCAAAGCATATAATAAGAAAAACAAATAAAATCAGTTCTGTTCTAGATGGAATACCTAATATCATAGGATAATAGTAATAGTTGTAAAGAAAGCAATTTGTAATACTTTCTCTATTAGTTGAAAACTCTTTAAAATAGAAAAGCACAGAGAAGATTAAGTTAGAAGAAAATTTAAATCTTTTGCATATGCACAGAGAACATCAGGAATGATAAATTATAAAGTAAACATCACACTAACTCATGATTTAGAAAGTGCTACATATGTAGACACTTTTATTCAAGACCTCTCTGCCCTTTTTCAGTGGATCTACATTCAAAATCTTATGAGCCAAAATACACAATTTAGTTATTTTTCTGAGGCAGCTATCCAAATACTGTTCAAATATAATTTAAACTCTTGTGAACTTTTGAATTGGTGGGAAATAATAGCTTAAAAGTGTTTTTTTTTAATCCCTATGATTTTCAGCCATCAATCTCTTGGAGAAAACAAGTGGACTCAGTTGTTGGGACCATAACTCACTGTTGGGATGTTCTGAGTCATAAGACTAATTATCATATTTGTGTGCAGAACATTGAAATGGAATAGGAACTGAGGACCTCCGTGCAGGTCCCGGATGTACCACTGAGAAGGCTCATGAACTTGCTCTTTGGAATGGATGGAATGTTAGGGTCAGATGGGATCATGGAAGTGAGCCAGTCTAAACCACTCATTATATAGAAGAGGAAAGACTAGTGAGTATTTTAACATCTATGCTTTGATCAGGTCTCAATGTCAATCACTTGTTTAATTAAACCTTGTCTTGATCAAAGTATTTGATCATGAATACTCATGAAAGTATTTGATGAGCTTGTTTTCTTGACTTAACCTATGAGCTAGTGACATTCAGGTGTGTTTTTGACCCTTTCAGGTGATACAGATGAAGTATATGAGTATAAGTGTACTACTCTGTTAGAGGAGCAGAGAGAAAAATTCCTGGAATGCAGGTAAAGGGTGAATTACCAAGTTTGTGTTTAATTTTAGGGGTGGAATTTCTCACATATTTCTGAGGGAAGGAGAGAGGACAAGTATATATATTTTTGGTGGTATTGAGTAAAAGGGACTAATCTGGAAAAATCCTTATATTCTGACTATTTTCTGTATTTGGCTAAGACTTACCATTTCAACCTTGTTTGTACCTAACTATGAAATAAGACCTTCATGTTTGATTCTGAGCTGAGGAGCCAGTGCTGGATGAAACCAGACACCACTGGAAAATGAGGCAGATACCAGCTGTTCACTTACCAGATCATTTCCTGTTACCTCCTTGGCCTAACAGCTAGACTTCATTGCCCAGCCTCTCTTGCAGGGTGGTTTATCCGTGGGGTAATTATGGCCAGTAGAATGTGGGTTGAAATAACATAGGCCCAACTGCAGGTCTGACTCATAAAACATGCCCACATGAGACCCTTCGTTCTCTGTCTTTCCCTGTTTACAACTGAAGGAAAATACTCCAGCAGTTGGAGAATGCAGAGCCAGGAGACAGGTACCTAAAAAAGGCTGGCAGGAAAGCCAATCAAATAGGAACAGCCATGGTGAACTTTTAATGTGTGACAGAAATAAACCTCCATTGTGTTAAGCCACTGAATGCCTGGGGTTGTTTGTTACAGCAGCGAGCCTACCCTAATACATGGAACAGTTACGGGCTACCATCAGCAGGATCAGGTTATGCGTAATCAAGCTTATTTTCAGAGAATGACAAAATAGAGCACCCTTTAGAGCCAACACAAGCAACTAAGTATCTAGAAGAAGGTGGATAATAAATCTGATTGGGAGGTTAGGCTGCTGAGAAGTAGCAAGATTATGTTACCATCCACACATCATGTCCATTTTGTGGAGCTACAGATTGGGTCCCATAGGCTCCCCTGAGTCTGTGTAAAGTTTTGTTTGGTGCTCACTGTATAAAAATATTGAATCAGTTGTGTGATTTCATATAAAAATTAGATTTTTTTTCTTTGCTTGGAAAATTGTAAGAACTGGTCACTTTGGGTTTCCACTTCTGCCTGGCTGAATCAATGGGAGGTAGAGGGCATTCTCGCTGTTTCCTACAATCCCTCCACTATACCTGCCCACCTCACTGATTTATGTACTGGCCTAGCCCTTGAGCATTATTGTCTTGATGCCTGTACTAAATTTTTCCCTTGCTTCTGTGGTTGCTGATGCAGCTTCTTAGTCTGGCTCTAGAGACCTCATGATCTGTCCACTTTTGAATTTTTAAATCACATATCCCATGCTCCTTCACACATCCGTGCATTAGGCTTTTCTTCTTGGCTGTTGCTTGTTCTATTTGTTCCTTTAACGGAAACATTATTTGCTCCATCTCCCTAGATCTAGATTCTTTAATACATGACTCCAGTGCCACTTTCTCATGACTCTCCTGTTCTTCCATCCTTTCTTCCTTTTTTGAAGATACTTGGCATTGCATACTTGCCTCCCAGGGTCCTTACCACTTTTAATATTATAGTGTATTTACATAGATGTCTTATCTCTGGCTGATATGAAAAATTCTTGAGAGCAGAGTGTGTGTGTGTATGTGAAAGAGAGAGAGAGACAGAGAGAGAGACAAAGGTAACTTTTTTGAATCTCCTAAAAGACCTATTAATGTCTTGAATACATTGAAACAGTTACTAACGTCTATCAGATTGGAGTCTGAAAACCTCTCCTTTGAAAAGGTATATATTTTCCTTAACATTCCCCAGACCGAAATGTTTTTGAAGAAGCATAAGAAGTTCATTAGACTAGCAAACAGTCTGCTCCTTTCTGGAGTATATCACCAGAATAGTTCATTTTTGATCAAGAGGCTATTTCCTATCTCTCATATTGTCTTGAGTTCAGAAATAACCTCGAAGCCTCTATGTCTGAAGCACAACAGGACCCCCCCATTTCAGGTGATATCGCTGTTCAAGACTTTTTCAGCTTTGTCCTCAGCTGGGCCCTCAGCACCCCTACCAGAGCCGGACACACAGTAAAATATCAATAAGTGTTGGCTGAATGGCAGTTGAATGATAAAAGACTACAGGCACCATGGCAATTAATGCGCTAGAGTGTTTCTGTGATAGCAGTGAAGTGATCAAAATTAAAACCGAGCACTTGGCAGTGGTACCAAAAGAATAGGTTTTGTTGCTTGTGGAAGAAACAAGCAAACAGATGCGTTCAGACGAGAAATTAAGCTACCACATTGCCAGACCAGCCTTGGTTCAATACCGTTTACGTGAGTGACACACTAGACCATTGTATGGAAGCCTTTCATCTGTGTGGCAAACCCATCGACAATAGTTAGCATGATGAAAGAGAACTCAGCCGTTTGTCACTGTGGCAGTACAAAGAGAAAGAGCCTCCTAAAATATATGATTCACTTCTACCCAAAGATATACACTTTCTTTTATTTTTAATTGTGTCACATGGACTATGACTCCACTAGATGATGATTACAGGGCACAGCTTTTTGTTGGGATGGAAGGTCCCTTTTTGATTATTTTTTTCTAGCTCATGAAGTGGAAAGCAGCTACGTGCTAATTCCCATCTGTTTCTTCAGTCTTCTTTTGCCCTCTGTTACAAAAAAAGCGTTGACTTGCTTGTTAGATATGATGTGAGATCTGTACAAATGCAAGTAACATGAAAACAAAGCGAGGAAGGCACTTTTGTAAACAGAAATGGAAAAACACCTTTCCAAGATGCTCCCTGTAGCAGAAGGTGATATTTGCCAAGGGAATGATTGACTACCAATTACATTTTGCACCAGACCTAGCTAAGATATGACTCATAAGGGACAAGAAAGGCAGTTGCTATTTAAAGATTTTTAAAAATTTAAAACAGATGAGCCAGTAAGGAAAGACAGCAGTAAAGGAGAAAGTGATGTTTCATGTTGGTGAATGTGAAGAGTCTCCATTTATTGGTTCTCTCATTTCATGCTCCTGTTTATAGATGGAAAAGTAGTAGAACAAGGTTTTAGAAGGAACAACAATTGTGAAGGAAGCCTGAGAGCCAAACTGGATTATTTTCTTATGAGCGCCATGATGTAAAAAGGTTGGAAAGCTCTGCCATAGACTAGCTGGTAACAACTAGCTTTACAAACTTCACAGAGAGGACTTAGATAAGTAACCTTCTTAATATAACAGTCCAGAACCCCAATGCACCAAGCTCTCCCATCTCTAATGCATGTGCTGAGCCCTTGGCCTGAAATATTTTTCCTTTTGCTTTCCTGTCTGAAGAGTACCCTGCTCACAGTTGACCCAGCAGTTCTTGGTAAACATCTAGGCCTCACTCAGGTTTCAGCTCCCATGAAACTAGCCCGGTCCCTCTTTCCCCCCAGTAGTAATGGATTAGCCTGGGGTCTTAGGAGCAGAGGACATTGTGGCTCATCGATAAGTGACTGTAGATTGACAACAGGGTGCCTCTTCCTGAAGATGGCGGGCTTCTTCAGGGCGGAGGCTGTGAGCTTCATACTGCTATCAGATAGCTAGTTAATGTTTGTTACATAAATAAAAGGTCATACTTTCAAACTTCAGGTGGAATGAAAAAGATTGAAACCTCGCTCATGGGGTTCCCACCTACCCACTACATCCTCCTGGACACAGTTGACTATATATTCAGGGTCCCACTTTCCCTTTTTGTTCCTTGATATCATCATTTAAGGAGATAATCTCTTTTTCTCTGATCACAACTTGTACAAGAAAGGGTTAAGTCAGCACATCTCATTTGTTCTAATCCTGCACATTCTAAGTCAAAACCTGCCTCCAGAATTGGCTGGCTTTTGGGAGATAACCTCTGAGCCCATAGAATATCCTGAAAGTCCTGACTGGGAAGGGTATTTTCACGTGCCAAGATCTTGGACCATTCTATGCCAGTGCAACCAGATAAATTTATCCCAACAATGTGATTCATGATGAATACTATTTTTTTTTGCTCTGGTTGAAGGCTGGAGTCTGAGTATCCGAGGTCAGTCACATGGGCCCTGCATACCTACATGATGGAACCCCAATAAAACCCCTGGGAACAAGACTCAGTGGGCTTCACTGGTTGGCAACACATTGCATGCGTCATCCCCACATCGTTGCTGGGAGAAGTAAGCGATCCTTGTATGATACCACTGAGGGGGATGCCTAGAGGCTAACATCCTGTTTGTCCTAGACTTTGCCCACGTGCCTTTTCCCTTTGCTGATTCTATTCTATATTCTTTTATTGACATAACCTATAACTGTAACTCTAACAGCCTCTGAGCCCCATGAGTCCTGGCGAACTGTGGAGCCTGAAGGTGGTCTTGGGGACCTCTGGCAACACACCCCAATTCAGACACCATCACTCAGTAGCATGATAAGGGAATATAGTTACAGAAGCCAGGGAGGTGAGAGACTGGGAAGGCGTTCTGAGGGGCAGAGAGCCACAGTTCTGTGAGAAGGTTGGGTCTTTCCACTCTACTGGGCGTATGTGGTCAGAGCTAGAATTGTCATGGCTGGGATAAGACTCTCGGCTTTGCTTCTTCTGACACAAAAGGTATCTCCATGTTCCCAAGGGAAGGGGATGAAAGAAACAAAGAGTAAGTATATATAGTTGGCAATTTTGCAGAGTTTGGGAGTTCTAACTCTGCTCAGGGCAGCCTGTTCCAGTCTTGCTGGGGAGTGGGAAAGGCCAACCTATGTGGAAATGAGGGAGGAGATGGGCCTTTCTCAACCTTGCTGGCTGTGTCAACCCTCTAAGACCAAGGGAATCTCTTCACATATTCCATTTTATAAACTCTCAAAAGAGTACCTAGCACCTCTGAGTTGGTTAGTAAGGTGGGATTTGGACTTGGAATGTCAGGGGTCATATCTAGAAGTGCTACTTGCCTGCTGTGTGACGTTGGGCAGGTGACTTCTGCCTGCCTCAGTTTCCTCATCTGTGCGTGGGACAGAACCTGACACCTAGGAAAGCTCCATGAACGCTAGCTGCTGCTTTTGGTTTGTCCTCTGGATCCAACTGACCAGCAGCAGCAGAGCTGTCCTATGTGTGCTGTCAGGAAGGGGGCCCATTGCCTAAAATAACTTCATGGGGCTAAAGCAAAGAAAAGGGACCAGCATGGGGTCAGCATGTATGAGCTGATTATAGAAATTTTACTTGAACACCATTTCTTAGATATTCTATTCAAGGAAGAAAGAAGACGATTTCTTTATGGCAAGCAGGTTTCTGGGTGTGCCGCCAGTGGTCTTCCTCCTCCCTCTCCCCATGGACCCCTTTCCTGATGCCTGCCGGCGGCTGTGATGGGGGCTATAAGCAGGTAGCTGGCCAGGATGAATTTCTTGCTTCACTGGACAAAATGAACATGAGGCTAATACCACCCCTGAGGTGAAGAGGACAAATCTGACAAAATAGGAACTTTAATCACAAACTCTAGGTTTAAAATAGTCTCTTCCTTTGACATATTCAGGATAATCTGCAAATGATAAAGCTCATTTTCACACAGATTTGAAAAGGCACAGGCCAGTGTTTCCCAGAATATAATATCCTCAGTGGGCTGAGGGTCTGATGCGACAAGGCTACCTTATAAGATACAGCTAAGCATTCCCCCCACAGGGCAGAAAAAAGGCATAATGAGTCACTTTATTTCTCTAGGGCCATGGGCTTTACTTCCAAACTCTTCAATGTTTCAGTAAGATTGACATGCTTAAAGAAATGATTAAGAATTCCTAGCAAATGTTTTGTCATTAACAAACGTTCAGGTAACATTCAGCAAAAAATGAAAACTAAAAATAATACCCAATGTCGGATGACCCAGGTCAACAGCATACATTGTTGAAGAAGAATTTGTTTTTTTTTTAAATATAATTTATTTTATTATCATTAATCTACAATTACATGTGCAATATTACAGTTATTAAACTACCCCTTCATCAGGTCCCCCCCACCCACCCCATTACAGTCACTGTCCATCAGCGTAGTGAGATGCTATAGAATCACTACTTGTCTTCTCTGAGTTGTACTGCCCTCCCCATGAACCCCCAACATTATATCTGCTAATTGTAATGACCCTTTTTCCCTCTTATCCCTCCCTTCCCGCCCATTTTCCCCAGTCCCTTTCCCTTTGGTAACTATTAGTCCGTTCTTGGGTTCTGTGAGTCTGCTGCTGTTTTGTTCCTTCAGTATTTTTTTCTTTGTTCTTATACTCCACATATGAGTGAAATCATTTGATACTTGTCTTTTTCGGCTTGGCTTATTTCACTGAGCATAATACCCTCTAGCTCCATCCATGTTGTTGCAAATGGTAGGATTTGTTTTCTTCTCATGGCTGAATAATATTCCATTGTGTATATGTACCACCTCTTCTTTATCCATTCATCTACTGATGGACACTTAGGTTGCTTCCATTTCTTGGCTATTGTAAATAGTGCTGCACTAAACATAGGGGTGCATCTGTCCTTTTCAAATTGGGCTGCTGCATTCTTAGGGTAAATTCCTAGGAGTGGAATTCCTGGGTCAAATGGTATTTCTATTTTGAGTTTTTTGAGGAACCTCCATACTGCTTTCCACAATGGTTGAACTAATTTGCATTCCCACCAGCAGTGTAGGAGGGTTCCCTTTTCTCCACATCCTCGCCAACATTTGTTGTTGTTTGTGTTTTGGATGTTGGCCATCCTCACTGGTGTGAGGTGATATCTCATTGTGGTTTTAATCTGCATTTCTCTGATGATTAGCGATGTGGAGCATCTTATCATGTGCCTGTTGGCCATCTGAATTTCTTCTTTGGAGAAGTGTCTATTCATGTCCTCTGCCCATTTCTTAATTGGATTATTTGCTTTCTGTTTGTTAAGGTGCATGAGTTCTTTATATATTTTGGATGTCAACCCTTTATCAGATACGTTTTTTATGAATATATTCTCCCATACTGTAGGATGTCTTTTTGTTCTACTGATGGTGTCCTTTGCTGTACAGAAGCTTTTCAGCTTGATATACTCCCACTTGTTCATTTTTGCTTTTGTTTCCCTTGCCCGGGGAGATATGTTCATGAAGAAGTTGCTCATGTTTATGTCCAAGAGATTTTTGCCTATGTTTTTTTCTAAGAGTTTTATGGTTTCATGACTTACATTCAGGTCTTTGATCCACCTTGAGTTTACCTTTGTGTATGGGGCTAGACAGTAGTCCAGTTTCATTCTCCTACATGTAGCTGTCCAGTTTTTCCAACACCAGCTGCTGAAGAGGCTGTCATCTCCCCATTGTATATCCAAGGCACTTTTATAAAATATTAATTGACTGTATATGTTTGGGTTAATGTTTGGATTTTCTATTCTGTTCCACTGGTCTGTGGGTCTGTTTTTGTGCCAATACCAAATTGTCTTGATTACTGTGGCTTTGTAGTAGAGCTTGAAGTCAGGGAGTGTAATTCCCCCTGTTTTATTCCTCCTTCTCAGGATTGATTTGGCTATTCGGGGTCTTTTGTGGGTCCATATGAATTTTAGAATTATTTGTTCCAGTTCATTGAAGAAAGCTGTTGGTAGTTTGATAGGGATTGCATTGAATCTGTAGATTGCTTTAGGTAGTATAGCCATTTTGACAATATTTGTTCTTCCTAGCCAAGAGCATGGGATGCATTTCCATTTGTTAGTGTCCTCTTTAATTTCTCTAGGAGTGTCTTGTAGTTTTCAGAGTACAGGTCTTTCACTTCCTTCGTTAGGTTTATTCCTAGGTATTTTATTCTTTTTGATGCAATTGTGAATGGAATTGTTTTTCTGATTTCTTTTTCTGTTAGTTCATCATTAGTGTATAGGAAAGCAACAGATTTCTGTGTGTTAATTTTGTATCCTGCAACTTTGCTGAATTCAGATATTAGTTCTAGTAGTTTTGGAATGGAATCTTTAGGGTTTTTTATGTACAGTATCATGTCATCTGCAAATAGTGACAATTTGACTTCTTCTTTACCAATCTGGATGCCTTGTATGTCTTTGTTTTGTCTGATTGCTGTGGCTAGGACCTCCAGTACTATGTTGAATAACAGTGGAGAGAGTGGGCATCCCTGTCTTGTTCCCGATCTTAGATGAAAAGCTTTCAACGTCTCGCCGTTAAGTATGATGTTAGCTGTGGGTTTGTCATATATAGCCTTTATGATGTTGAGGTACTTGCCATCTATACCCATTTTGTTGAGAGTTTTAATCATGAATGGATGCTGAATTTTGTCAAATGCTTTTTCAGCATCTATGGAGATGATCATGTGGTTTTTGTTCTTCTTTTTGTTGATGTGGTGGATGATGTTGATGGATTTTCGAATGTTGTACCATCCTTGCATCCCTGGGATGAATCCCACTTGATCATGGTGTATGATCCTCTTGATGTATTTTTGAATTCGGTTTGCTAATATTTTGTTGAGTATTTTGGCATCTACGTTCATCAGGGATATTGGTCTGTAATTTTCTTTTTTGGTGAGGTCTTTGCCAGGTTTTGGTATTAGAGTGATGCTGGCTTCATAGAATGAGTTTGGAAGCATTCCCTCCTTCTATTTTTTGGAAAACTTTAAGGAGAATCGGTGTTATTTCTTCTCTATATGTCTGGTAGAATTCAGAGGTGAATCCATCAGGCCTGGGGGTTTTGTTCTTGGGTAGTTTTTTGATTACCAATTCGATTTCGTCGCTGGTGTTTGGTCTGTTTAGTTTTTCTGTTTCTTGCTTGGTCAGTCTTGGAAGGTTGTATTTTTCTAAGAAGTTGTCCATTTCTTCTATGTTTTCCAGCTTGTTAGCATATAGATTCTCATAATATTCTCTTATGATTCTTTGTATTTCTGTGGGGTCCGTCGTGATTTTTCCTTTCTCATTTCTGATTGTGTTTATGTGTGTAGATTCTCTTTTTCCCTTAATGAGTCTGGCTAGGGGTTTATCTATTTTGTTTATTTTTTCAAAGAACCAGCTCTTGGTTTCATTGATTTTTTTCTATTGTTTTATTCTTCTCAATTTTATTTATTTCTTCTCTAATCTTTATTATGTCCCTCCTTCTGGTGACTTTGGGCCTCATTTGTTCTTCTTTTTCCAATTTCAGCAATTGTGTCTTTAGACTATTCATTTGGGAATGTTCTTCCTTCTTTAAATAGGCCTGGATTGCAATATACTTTCCTCTTAGAACTGCCTTTGCTGCGTCCCACAGAAGTTGTGGCTTTGTGTTGTTGTTGTCATTAGTCTCCATATATTCTTTGATTTCTGTTTTGATTTGGTCGTTAACCCATTGATTAATTAGGAGAGTGTTGTTAAGTCTCCATGTATTTGTGAGCCTTTTTGAATTCTTTCTAAAATTTATTTCTAGTTTTATACCTTGGTGATCTGAGAAGTTGGTTGGTAGGATTTCAATATTTTTGAAATTACTGAGGTTCTTTTTGTGGCCTAGTATGTGGTCTATTCTGGAAAATGTTCCATGTGCACTTGAGAAGAATGTGTATCCTGTTGCTTTTGGGTGTAGAGTTCTGTAGATGTCTGTTAGGTCCATCTGTTCTAGTGTGTTGTTCAGTGCCTCTGTGTCTTTACTTATTTTCTGTCTGGTTGATCTGTCCTCTGGGTGAGTGGTGTGTTGAAGTCTCCTAAGATGAATGCATTGCTGTCTATTTCCTCCTTTAATTCTGTTAGTATTTGTCTCACATATGCCGGCGCTCCTGTGTTGGATGCATATATATTTATAATGGTTATATCTTCTTGTTGGACTGACCCCTTTATCATTATGTAGTGTCCTTCTTTATCTGTTGCTACTTTCTTCGTTTTGAAGTCTATTTTGTCTGATACAAGTACTGCAACACCTGCTTTTTTCTCTTTGTTGTTTGCATGAAATATCTTTTTCCATCCCTTCACTTTTAGTCTGTGTATATCTTTGGGTTTGAGGTGAGTCTCTTGTAAGCAGCATAGATGGGTCTTGCTTTTTTATCCATTCTGTTACTCTGTGTCTTTTGATTGGTGCATTCAGTCCATTTACATTTAGGGTGATTATTGATAGATATGTACTTATTGCCATTGCTGGCTTTAGATTCGTGGTTACCAAGGTTTCAAGGGTTGCTTCTTTACTATCTAACAATCTAACTTAACTTTCTTGTTAAGTTATTGTAAACACAGTCTGATGTTTCTTTATTTCTCTCCCTTCTTATTCCTCCTCCTCCATTCTTTCTATAGTAGGTGTTTTATTCTTTGCCTTTAGTTGGTATTTGGATGGTCTGCTTTCTTTGCTATGATTTTTTTTTCTCTGGTGACATCTTTTTAGCCTTAGGAGTGCTTCCCTCTAGAGCAGTCCATTTAAGATATCCAGTAGTGGTGGTTTATGAGAGGCAAACTCTCTCAACTTTCGTTTATCTGGAAATTGTTTAATCCCTCCATCATATTTAAATGATAATCGTGCTGGATACAATATTCTTGGTTAGAGGCCCTTCTGTTTCATAACGTTAAATATATCATGCCATTCTCTTCTGGCCTGTAAGGTTTCTGTTGAGAAGTCTGATGATAGTCTGATGGGTTTTCCTTTGTAGGTGATCTTTTTCTCTCTCTAGCTGCCTTTAATGCCCTGTCTTTATCTTTGATCTTTGCCATCTTAATTATTATGTGTCTTGGTGTTGTCTTCCTTGGGTCCCTTGTGTTGGGAGATCTATGAGCTTCGGTGGACTGCGAGACTACTTCCTTCCCCAGCGAGGAAAGTTTTCAGCAATTATTTCTTCAAAGACACTTTCTATCCCTTTTTCTCTCTCTTCTTCCTCAGGTACTCCTATAATGCGAATATTGTTCCGTTTGGATTGGTCACACAGTTCTCTTAATAGTCTTTCATTCCTAGAAATCCTTTTATCTCTCTCTGCCTCAGCTGCTCTGTACTCCTGTTCTCTGTTTTCTATTCCATTAACAGTCTCTTGCATCTCATCCATTCTGCTGTTAAGCCCGTCGATCGCTTGTCTGATTTCTGCATTGTCTTTCCTCAGTTCCCTCACTTCCTCCCTCAGTTCTTGCACATTTCTCTGTAGGTCCATCAGCATGGTTATGACTTTTATTCTGAATTCTTTTTCAGGAAGACTGTTCATTTCCATCCCTTCAGACTCCCTCTCTGGGGTTGTCTGGTTGATTTTGGTCTGAACCATATTCCTCTGTCTTTTCATGGCTACAGAATTGGTCACTGATAGTTGCCACATATGTCAGCTGGGCTCTTTAAGACTTTAAGAAGAGAAGAAAAAAAAAGAGAAAAAAAAAAGAAAAAAAAGAAGAAAGAAAGAAAGAAGAAAAGAAAAAAAGAAAGAAAAGAAAAAACAAAAACAAAACACAACAAAAAAAACAAAAAAAAATGACCACCGGACGTAGATTCTGTGGGAATGCTGTAGGTGGCGCTATTGCCCCACTATTCCACAGCTGTGGCTGCGCGGCTCCGCAGGGCCCTTTATCACTCTGGCAGGGGTGGGAACGCCTAAGAGGCTGTTGATCTCAGTGAGAAGTGTAAGTATGGCTACGCTTCCCCAGTCGCCAGCTAAGGCATCTGAAACTCCCCAGGACTCCCAGCCTGCTGGGCTGAGTGTGCTGGGGCGATCCGGCTCCTCTGCTGGGCTGCTGTCTCTTTAAGACTGCTGAAGGAAGCGCGCGCTTTTTTTTTTTCCTTCCCGGGAGCCGGCTGCAAGCACTCTGGCGCGTTCCCCGCTCAGATCCTGCCCCTCTGTCTCTCCAATCTCCGCTGCACTGCGCAATGTGGGTCAGCGCTCCCCGCGCAGATCACCGGGGCTGGCTATTTCGCGGGGTGTACTTCCACTCCCTCCCGGCTCTGAATCCTCTCCTCCCGCCGGTGCGCTGGGGTGGGGGAGGGCTCGGGTCCCGCCGGGTCGCG
>JAVSCE010019517.1:0-235654 GCA_032199065.1 Smutsia gigantea
TCTATATGCTGCTTACAAGAGACTCACCTCAAACCCAAAGATATACACAGACTAAAAGTAAAGGGATGGAAAAAGATATTTCATGCAAAGAACAAGGAGAAAAAAGCAAGTGTTGCAGTACTTGTATCAGACAAAATAGACTTCAAAACGAAGAAAGTAGCAAGAGATAAAGAAGGACATTACATAATGATAAAGGAGTCAGTCCAACAAGAAGATATAACCATTATAAATATATATGCACCCAACACAGGAGTGCCAGCATATGTGAAACAAATACTAACAGAACTAAAGGAGGAAATAGACAGCAATGGTTTCATTTTAGGAGACTTCAACACACCACTCACTCCAAAGGACACATCAACCAGACAGAAAATAAGTAAAGACACAGAGGCACTGAACAACACACTAGAACAGATGGACCTAACAGACATCTACAGAACTCTACACCCAAAAGCAACAGGATACACATTCTTCTCAAGTGCACATGGAACATTTTCCAGAATAGACCACATACTAGGCCACAAAAGAACCTCAGTAATTTCAAAAATATTGAAATCCTACCAACCAACTTCTCAGATCACCAAGGTATAAAAGTAGAAATAAATTTTAGAAAGAAATCAAAAAGGCTCACAAATACATGGAGACTTAACAACACTCTCCTAATTAATCAATGGGTTAATGACCAAATCAAAACAGAAATCAACGAATATATGGAGACTAATAACAACAACACAAAGTCCCAACTTCTGTGGGACGCAGCAAAGGCAGTTCTAAGAGGAAAGAATATTGCAATCCAGGCCTATTTAAAGAAGGAAGAACATTCCCAAATGAATAATCTAAAGACACAATTACTGAAATTGGAAAAAGAAGAACAAATGAGGCCCAAAGTCACCAGAAGGAGGGACACAATAAAGATTAGAGAAGAAATGAATAAAATTGAGAAGAATAAAACAATAGAAAAAAATCAGTGAAACCAACAGCTGGTTCTTTGAAAAAATAAACAAAATAGATAAACCCCTAGCCAGACTCATTAAGAGAAAAAGAGAATCTACACACATAAACAGAATCAGAAATGAGAAAGGAAAAATCACGACGGACCCCACAGAAATACAAAGAATCATAAGAGAATATTATGAGAATCTATATGCCAACAAGCTGGAAAACATAGAAGAAATGGACAATTTCTTAGAAAAATACAACCTTCCAAGACTGACCAAGCAAGAAACAGAAAAACTAAACAGACCAATCACCAGCAACAAAATTGAATTGGTAATCAAAAAACTACCCAAGAACAGAACCCCTGGACCCGGTGGATTCACCTCTGAATTCTACCAGACATATAGAGAAGAAATAACACCGATTCTCCTTAAAGTTTTCCAAAAAATAGAAGAGGAGGGAATACTTCCAAACTCATTCTATGAAGCCAGCATCACTCTAATACCAAAACCGGGCAAAGACCTCACCAAAAAAGAAAATTACAGACCAATATCCCTGATGAACGTAGATGCAAAAATACTCAACAAAATATTAGCAAATCTAATTCAAAAATACATCAAGAGGATCATACACCATGATCAAGTGGGATTCATCCCAGGGATGCAAGGATGGTACAACATTCGAAAATCCATCAACATCATTCACCACATCAACAAAAAGAAGAACAAAAACCACATGATCATCTCCATAGATGCTGAAAAAACATTTGACAAAATTCAGCATCCATTCATGATTAAAACTCTCAACAAAATGGGTATAGATGGCAAGTACCTCAGCATCATAAAGGCTATATATGACAAATCCACAACTAACATCATACTTAACGGTGAGACGCTGAAAGCTTTTCATGTAAGATCGGGAGCAAGACAGGGATGCCCACTCTCTCCACTGTTATTCAACATAGTACTGGAGGTCCTAGCCACAGCAATCAGACAAAACAAAGACATACAAGGCATCCAGATTGGTAAAGAAGAAGTCAAATTGTCACTGTTTGCAGATGACATGATATTGTACATAAAAAACCCTAAAGACTCCACTCTAAAACTACTAGAACTAATATCTGAATTCAGCAAAGTTGCAGGATACAAAATTAACACACAGAAATCTGTTGCTTTCCTATACACTAATGATGAACTAACAGAAAGAGAAATCAGAAAAACAATTCATTCACAATTGCATCAAAAAGAATAAAATACCTAGGAATAAACCTAACGAAGGAAGTGAAAGACCTGTACTCTGAAAACTACAAGACACTCCTAAGAGAAATTAAAGAGGATACTAACAAATGGAAATGCATCCCATGCTCTTGGCTAGGAAGAATAAATATTGTCAAAATGGCTATACTACCTAAAGCAATCTACAGATTCAATGCAATCCCTATCAAACTACCAGCAGGTTTCTTCAATGAACTGGAACAAATAATTCTAAAATTCATATGGAACCACAAAAGACCCGAATAGCCAAATCAATCCTGAGAAGGAGGAATAAAACAGGGGGAATTACACTCCCTGACTTCAAGCTCTACTACAAAGCCACAGTAATCAAGACAATTTGGTATTGGCACAAAAACAGACCCACAGACCAGTGGAACAGAATAGAAAATCCAAACAGTAACCCAAACATATACAGTCAATTAATATTTGGTAAAGGAGCCTTGGATATACAATGGGGAAATGACAGCCTCTTCAGCAGCTGGTGTTGGAAAAACTGGACAGCTACATGTAAGAGAATGAAACTGGACTACTGTGTAGTCCCATACACAAAGGTAAACTCAAGGTGGATCAAAGACCTGAATGTAAGTCATGAAACCATAAAACTCTTAGAAAAAACATAGGCAAAAATCTCTTGGACATAAACATGAGCGACTTCTTCATGAACATATCTCCCCGGGCAAGGGAAACAAAAGCAAAAATGAACATTGGGACTATATCAAGCTGAAAAGTTTCTGTACAGCAAAGGACACCATCAGTAGAACAAAAAGACATCCTACAGTATGGGAAAATATATTCATAAAAAACGTATCTGATAAAGGGTTGACATCCAAAAGATATAAAGAACTCACGCACCTTAACAAAGAAAAAGCAAATAATCCAATTAAGAAATGGGCAGAGGACATGAATAGACGCTTCTCCAAAGAAGAAATTCAGATGGCCAACAGGCACATGAAAAGATGCTCCACATCACTAATCATCAGAAAAATGCAGATTAAAACCACAATGAGATATCACCTCACACCGGTGAGGATGGCCAACATCCAAAACACAAACAACAACAAATGTTGGCGAGGATGTGGAGAGAAAGGAACCCTCCTACACTGCTGGTGGGACTGCAAATTAGTTCAACCATTGTGGAAAGCAGTATGGAGGTTCCTCAAAAAACTCAAAATAGAAATACCATTTGACCCAGGAATTCCTCCTAGGAATTTACCCTAAGAATGCAGCAGCCCAATTTAGAAGGACCAGATGCACCTATGTTTATTGCAGCACCTTACAATAGCCAAAATGGAAGCAACCTAAGTGTCCATCAGTAGATGAATGGATAAAGAAGAGGTGGTACACACCTGTGGAATATTATGCAGCCATAAGAAGAAAACAAATCTACCCTTTGCAACAACATGGATGGAGCTAGAGGGTATTATGCTCAGTGAAATAAGCCAAGTCAAAAAAGACAAGTATCAAATGATTTCACTCATATGTGGAGTATAAGAACAAAGAAAAAAACTGAAGGAACAAAACAGCAGCAGACTCACAGAACCCAAGAATGGACTAATAGTTACCAAAGGGAAAGGTACTGGGGAAAATGGGCCGGAAGGGAGGGATAAGGGGTAAAAAGGGGCATTACGATTAGCAGATGTAATGTTGGGGGGGCATGGGGAGGGCTGTACAACTCAGAGAAGACAAGTAGTGATTCTATAGCATCTCACTACGCTGATGGACAGTGACTGTAATGGGGTTGGTGGGGGGGACCTGATGAAGGGGTAGTTTAATAATCGTAATATTGCACATGTAATTGTTAATTAATGATAATAAAATAAATTATATTAAAAACAAACAAACAAACAAAAAAGTACACATCAAATCAAGGCATAGATATAACATTCTTGGGAGGACACAGCTGGCTCTCATTTCCACTGTATTGATTGTTACTGCACATACTCACCCAGTTACGACTGCATCACACAACTTTTCTGTTGTTTTGGTAAACATAAGTGGTCTCCATATCCAAGGCAATTCAACTCAGCAGTCTCTAACATCTATTCTCACAGAGGGAGTGAGTATACAGAAAAAGATGGGAAAATGCTAAAAGGAAAAATAACCAATCTTATAAGTTTATATAGGGTCATTTAGTGTGAAAGACCAAATCTTTATCAATTTAATAAACCCCACAACCATCATAGCCTTGCAGCAGAGCTCACCGGGAAATGGTCATGCTGGTGACACTGAGGAAGAGAATCTCAAATATGAGATTATTGATTTAGGAAGAAGAAAATATAAAATTCTGTTTGGAAAGATTTCTATTCAAGTTAATGCTTTTGAAGCTGACATACAGTACTTCAGGGAATAAACACCCTACTAGAACCAAAACTCATCTCTCCAGGGCAGCATTCGCCGAGAGGGCTATATGGTTACAATTAATTTATTTTTCACTTTTGTAAGACACCGTGACCTTCTGAAATGACGGTCCTGAGCACCATGGCCCTGCACAGGTAGAGCTGGTACCAGCCAGGCACACGCTGCCATCTCAGAGGGTGGGTCTGCCAGAGGGAAGGGACCTTTCAGAGCAAGTCCAGCTGACAAGACCCAGTCAGGAATGAGAGCTGATGGGAGCTGGTGTTTCCATCTACAGAACCTCAAAATAGCCTGTTTTTTACCATAATAGATGTTTAAAAGTAAGTACAATTCACATGTTAACAAACAAAGATGCACAAATCATTTTTTTGGTTAAGGGTCCAGATCTGTCTTGCCATCACCTGATGAAGTTTATTGAAATGCTGACTGTTTTTTTTTTTTATTAAGGGATCATTGATATACAATCTTATGAAGGTTTCACATGAGCAACATTGTAGTTACTAAATTCACCCATACTATCAAGCCCCCAACACCCCATTGCAGTCACTGTCCATCAGTGTAGTAAGATGCTATAGATTCACTACTGTCTTCCCTGTGCTGTACTGCCTTCCCCGTGACCCCCCTACTTTATGGTGTTAATCATGCCTCTTAATCCCCTTCTCCCTCTCTTCCCCCACCCCCTCCCCCACCCCTCCCCTTTGGTAACCACTAGTACCTTCTTGGAGTCTGTGAGTCTGCTGCTGCTTTGTTCCTTCAGTTTTGCTTTGTTGTTATACTCCACAAATAAGTGAAATCATTTGGTACTTGTCTTTCTACGCCTGGCTTATTTCACTGAGCATAATACCCTCTAACTCCATCCATGTTATTGCAAATGGTAGAATTTGTTGTCTTCTTATGGCTGAATAATATTCCATTGTGTATATGTACCACATCTTCTTTATCCATTCATTTACTGATGGACACTTAGGTTGCTTCCATTATCTTGGCTATTGTAAATAGTGCTGTGATAAACATAGTGGTGAATATGTCTTTTTGAATCTGGGATCTTGTTTCCTTTGGGTAAGTTCCTAGGAGTGGAATTCCTGGGTCAAATGGTATTTCTTATTTTTAGTTTTTTGAAGAACCTCCATATTGCTTTCCACAATGGTTGAACTAATTTACATTCCCACCAACAGTGTAGGAGGGTTTCCCTTTTCCTGCATTCTCGCCAGCGTTTGCTGTTCCTTGTCTTTTGTATGTTGGCCATCCTAACTGGTGTTAGGTGATATCTCATTGTGAAAATGCTGTTTTAACAATGGACTAGAGGTTCCTGCCTGAGAAACAAAAATACGTAAATACCTTTCCCTTTATCTTGTTAAAAACAATCCTCCTAGCCTAGAACTGATGACTTTAATAGTGTGTCTACTGTTGTGTAGAAAGCAAAAATGTGAAAGACACCCCCTTAGCATTCTGCTTTGTCTCACTTATTTACTCTAAACCCTCAGCTTTGGAAAATGAGCACTTCTTTATAAATAGTATCAATTGCATCAAAATATCAGTCAAAATCTGTTTTCTCCTACTTTTTTTTTCCTACCATAACTACCCAGTTAAAAAAAAAAAGTTAAATGATGTCACTCTGGGAGCTTACATGGTAAAACAAAAACTAGAAGGAAAATTTTTATTAATACATTTGTTTTTATAAGACAGTCAGAAAACATTGCTGTTAAACTGAATATTAAGCCTAGAATATATAGGAGGCCTTTCTTCTCTGGAGAGACAAACATGACAGCAAACACTGAGAACCTACTGTAGATCCCACTGTCTGTGCATCCCTATACCCTGCAGAGAGAATGCATCATTGAGAAGAAGACAGGTGTAGGTTCCCATAGGACTCAGAGTCTAATGGGGAGAGGGACATATATAAAACTGCCTGACAAACAACACAAGATGTACAACTAGCTCCAGGAAGGAAGGAAAGCAGGTGTACTGGGGAAGCCCAAGTCCCTCTCTGGGCTGGGAGTGGGGAGGGCAGGGAGAGAGGGACCAAGAAGAGGGGGTATAGAAATTAAGACTTCCAGCTCTGGAATCAGCCAACAGACCTGGACTGAGAATCTAGCCTCCTACTTAATAGTTAGTGAGCCTTGGGCAAATTGTCTGTCTTCTCTGTGCCTTTTCTGTGAAGTGGGAGTACTGAGACGACCTTCCTCCTTGGATTGCTTTGAAGATGAAATAAAATCATGGGTGGAAAATTTTAGCTCAGTGTCAGCATATGATTGCTGTTAATAAGTGTTAGTGAAAAGCAAAGAAAGAAAGAGGGCTCTTTCTGTACATGAAGAGACGCTTGAGTTTGACTGAGGGATGGCCAGGTGGACAGAGGGGAAGACATTTCTGACAGAGGGAGCATGATGTCAGAAAGTACATGGGGCAGAACTGTTCAGAAAGAAACCCAAGTTTATGGATCATCTGGATTATAAAATACACAGGGTGAGGATAATAGAGGTGAAGGAGTTACTACTACTAGTGGAAGGAAAGTTTGGTGTCTGGCCACCCGCACTTGCAATTAAGAGGGGAAAATAACAAGTAAAAGAGAGTGATTTATGTGCTTGATAATGTACCTGAGTGTTTAGCATTGTCTAGGCATAAAATAGATGCAGATATTAAATGTGAACGAACTTTATTCAAACGTAGCAGCTATAACGTCATGTTACCACTCAGGCCACATCTTATCCACCCTGTCACTGCCATTTGATGTGAATGATCATTCTTTTTACACTTTCTTCACTTGGGTTCCAGAATCCACATGTTCTTGGTTTTCCTCCTCCTGCAGTGTAAGCTGTGTCTGATTCCCTTTATATTCAACATCCTGGGGCAAAACATTACTGGCAGCTATCCCTTTGAGAAGAATCTACCATACAAAACCCATGGAATTTGAACACTTTCACCTCTTCTCTACAGAACCTCTCTAATGAAGTGCCTACACACAGCTTTCTCTTGTCCCCTTAGCTACTCTGCCATCCTTACTACCATCCACTCATTGCCTGACTTTCTTGCCTCTTGTCCTCTATGTCCTGGACCATTAATCTCTTCTTTCAACATCAGCTGCAGTCTTCTGAATGCCCAACCTAGCCATATAAGATGTAATTTCATAAAAGCAAATGGATGAGAGGATGAAGATGTCCCATGGAGAATAGATGCAGAATGACTTCCCACGGTGTATGCTTCTTACGCTGGATGGATGAGCGTGAGAAACTAGCGGGGGCTGTAGCAGGAAGCTGACCTCAGCAGTCTGCCACAGTTCTGGCTAGTCTTCCTCTCCCACACTGAAGTCACTTTCTAGGATATCAGATTTATAAATTTCTGTTTTTTTAAGCCACCCAGTCTGTGGCATGTTGTGATAGCAGCCTGGACTTCCATCTTCCATGTACACCACTCCAACCTCTGTGTCTGTCTCTCGTCTCTTTGACTTTGACCCTCTTGACCTCTTATAAGGATTCTCGTGAGTACCTTGGGTCTGCCATGATAATCTTCCCATCTCAAAATCCTTAGCTTAATTATATTTACCAAGTCCTTTTGTTCTGTATAAGGTAACATACTCACAAGTTATGGGGATTGGAACATAGACATCTTTAGGTGGGGCATTATTTTATATACCACAGTGTCTTACAGTGAAACACTTAATTTAACACTCAGTACATCCATACTATTTGATAGAAACCACAGGAAGCTTCAGCTTTCCATAGATAACCTTTCACTGAGCAGCAACTATGTGCCAAGCTATGATTTGTTGGGAATTTAAAGCAATAGCAACAATAAAACAATAATGAGAACAAACTCCACAGCTATCCATATGTGAAATATTTTTATGTGCCAAGCAGTTGAGATAAATCATCTCTAAAGTTCACAAGAATCCTGAAATATTTTATCTCCATTTTAAAGTTGCAGAAACCAAGACTCAAAATGACTAAAACTGCAAGGACTGGAATTTGAACATAGGTATTCTTCAAAATGTATACCTTTCCAACTAAAACACACTATACCTATCCCCACTTTTTCTCTCAGGATACCTGAGGACTTTTCCTATGTTAGTGGCAAAAAAGAACTACTTTTATTCATTCATTCAGCTACTGACTGTGTATGGAGAGGTGGTTTCAATATCTCTCATGCCTACCCTCAGGAAAGTTATAATCTAGTCTAGACTGGATGTGAATTTTATTATATTAACATAATTCTTGTCTTCCCCTCTCCACAATTTACTAGAAGATGAAAACACAAATATTTCTTTTCCCTTTCTTGGAAAGTATGAATATTAAAATCTTTCTGTCCTAAGGGAAAGGAGAACAAGGTTTCTAATTGCTATTGAGTCATGCTCTGAGTGTACGATGACATAAAATCTATTGTTCAAATAAGATTTGAGGCCAGAGGGAGTGGTTTGGAAAAGAAAGTGATAAGGAGGAATTTCCTTTTAAACTTGAAAGAGCTGTCCCTGGACCAGTGAGATGGGCATAGTTCAACAAGATGTGTCTGTAATGGAATTTTTTTCTGATCTAGCAGATGGAGATTCTGTAAGGGAATTAGCTTGATTTGCAGACAATAAAGACATGCATTATTCCTTCAGCCTAAGATTTATGACTGATATATTTAAAGAAAGTATTTTTTACTTGATGTTTGAAATTTTAGAAGGAAGTTGAAAGGGATAATACACCACTTCCATTGGAATTTTATTCATATGTTTTAAAAAATTGTGCCTAAAGGTTTGTATTATAAGAATTGAGAGACAAATTGTTTTCCAGTCAACCAAGTTCATGGGCGTGGTATTTGTCTCTCATGCCTAATGCATGTCGTTGAAAGGGAAGAGAGCCAAATGCATGGAAGAGGATTGACTGGTACAGTGGGGATTTGGGCATAAATAGCCGTTATGTGTTAAATTATGTCTTCTCAAAATTCTTATGTTCCCCCACTACCTCAGAATTTGACCTTATTTGGAGATAGAGTCTTTACAGAGATTAAATTAAAATGAAGTCATTAGGATGGGTCCTGATCCAGTATGACTGGTGTCCTCATAAAGCAGAGAAAATCTGGAGACAGGCACGCACAGGGAGAATCCCCGTGAATATCAACGCAGACTGAGGCTACGTGCCTACAAGCCACCAGAAGAGGGGAGAGACATAGAAGAGATTCTTCCTCACAGTCCTTGGAAGGAATCAGCCCAACTGTCTTAATTTTGGACCTCTAGCCTCCAAAACTGAGAGACAATGAATTTCTGTTTAAGCCATTCTATTTGTGGTACTTTCTACAATTGAACTCTTTAAGGAAGAAGTGTTTGATTTAACAAAATCCTAATAAATCTCCATAACTCTGCTCCAAATCATCCTAATCAGGTAACTAGAAACTCTTTCCTCCTTTCCTATCAAATTTTATGATTACTATCCCACCCTATGGCAAAACTCTAAACTTTGAATTTTCAGATCAAAGTCAGTGGTGGTATGCAAAGCAACTGATTGTTCTCTGTGTAATACCAAAATCACTTCATAATGCTGTAATGGTTTTAGTGACATAAGCCTATGGCCTATGCAAACTATAGCAACTGCAAAATTTTAACACATGTAATAGATTGTATCTTTAAGAAGACCATCAGTAAAACAAATGCTAATTGGGCTGTTAAAATTCAGAGCAACTAAAATTTTATACTAATCTGTGTATTAGTGTAGTGAGGTCACAGTTTTCTTCACAAAGCAAATTATTGTTCCATCAAAGTAGCTAAAGCTGTTAATAAGCTTAAGAAAGAAAATACAGATTCAAGTGACCCATTTTATTGGTGTGATGGGATTATGTTCATCTAAGAATAAAATATTAATGGCACATACATACAGTTTTCTAAATCTTGCTTGTAGAAACTGCTTGAGACATTCTACTTAATTTCTGAAGATAATTTGACTTTTTGGATGGAACCCAAGATATATGGTATGGAGGATGTAAATTTCTAAAATGCAAGACTTAAATTTTCTCATTTATATAACACAACCAAACTGAAGATAAGGTGTAGGAAAAATACAAAGATATGGCACTTCCTAGTTTAGAAACTTACGGTATATTGGAAGAGATAAACAAATGTAACTAAAGAATTACAGTTTAAAGAAATCAGTGCTGTGGTGGGACTGGCATAGATGAATGAGGGGCTCCCAAACCATAGTTCAGTCCACAATAAACTCAGTGGTCTTTCTTTTAGCTTGGTGGAGGCCTTGTGAATGATAACAGTCTTTCGACAACTATTCCTATCCTTGGTCTGGGAAAAATTGAGAAGGATCTACAGTTGTCATAGAGCATGTTGAAGACTGTGTTAGGTATTTCCTGCTAATTCTGCTCTTGCAATGGTTGCTCTCAGTTTCACTGATTCTTCTTTGAAGGCCTCCAAGGAGAGCTGTACCAAGACATTCAAACTGGCTATTGGTTCAAACTTGGTGACAGTTCTGAATTTTTTCCAGAAAGGACTATACTGATTAAAGAGATTCATCATTAAAATATTCAGAAGAGAATTCTAAACTCTTGTCAACTTAAAGGTTAACTACTGTCATATATGAGTTGATATTTCTGCCTTGTAATGCTGAAGATTCATTTCAGCTGTGATACATCCATGAAACCAAACCCTTTCCTCCAGTTCCTACCGCAGTTCCTTCACCTAGTTGCTCATGCCACAGAACTGGAAGTCATTCTAGTTTCTTCTTTTCTTTGGATGTTTTCTGCTGTGAGACAGTTCTCCATGGGTATCTTCTATTTCTGCAAGTCTTGCAAGCAAGGCACTGAGTGCCCATTTTTCCAGACTGTCTTTACAAGGGTGTTTACACATTGAAGAGCCTTGGAAGATAGACGTAGTGTCTCTCTCTGGAGCAAAGTGCAGATTTGCTTACAGTATTGGAAGATATAGATAGTGCCCCCCTATCTATAGGGTGAGCATGCTTAATTCTCATGATAAAACTTTCAGGTTCCCGACATTTGGGGTTCTTTTTCCATAACACAACCTATTATGTATGCAGGTGTCACCTGTCCCTTCTTTGTGTCGCCCTGTGGACCTGGGAGCTAAGGGAACTGGCACAGAAATGCAGATACTCTGGCTACTGCTATTGCTATGGATAATCAACTCTCCTTTGTCTCTGATCCCGAAGACTAGTGTCTGCTTTCATGATCCTTTTTACTATGGCAGATTAAATTGTTAGCTTGCAAGTGGGGTAAAATCTCTGACCTTTCACAATTCTTGAAATTTCTCTCACTCACATATCCAACCCTTCCCCCAAACTGGGCTCTGAACTTTATTACAGAGTATTTCCCTTCAGACCTCTAAATTTCTTCTTTTTCTCTGTAACTCAATTTCATAGCTACTTAATAGTTTACCTCAGTAGTCTTGCCCCTCTCTTCTTCCTACTCATTCCTCAATACTATTGCCAGAATGATCTTTCTGAAATAATACATGTAGATCATTCTCCTGATAAAATCTTGCAGGGGCTTCCCCAAGAAGGTGATGATATCAGGATAATTACAAATTCCATGGAGGGGCATCAAAGTTTTTATGAGCCATTCCCTTACCTAATCCTTCCACTTGAACTCCTGGGGTCCGCTAAGTGCATGCTATACTCCAAACTGAACAAACTATGGATTCTTCAAATTCCTAACACTCTTCCATAGTCATGCCTTTGCACATCCTAGGACAAACCACCACACTTCCTACCACATCCTGGCCTGGTAAATCTTGTTCATCCATCAGGAGTCATCTAAAGGTCTCTTCTATAAAATGTTCCCTGACACCCCATTGCCAGTATGATGTAGGTATATACCTCTTGCTTATGGCATCTTAAGCACAAAAATTTTGTTTATAGCATTGGATCAAAATTGTTGGTTTGTTCACCTATATTATCTGATAAGGAAGAAAGACATGTCTTGTATCCCCTGTGTATCACACAGTTCCCAGAAAATGTAGCTGTTCATTAATCTTTTCTTAATACACGATTGAGTTTACAATTCATGAGTGAAGCAGAATGTAGACTTGTTCTGCAAAGAGGCACACACCTTAGTTATGAATATGAGGGTTACTGATGAAGTTTGTCTTTAGTACATGCAGACTGTAGATGAACTTTTCACTGTTTATCATAATTACTGACACTATCTTTACAAGAGTTATAAATATCATCAATGAATTGGCCATTCAATAACTTCTTGGCCTCTGTTGACACAGCTGGCCTCGGTCTATGTTGTTAACTTTATGCCAGTCAGTTTGAAAACATTCAAAACAGTGATCACAACAACTCTACATGAATGAATCCAAGTCTAACAGTAAAAACAGGATCTTCCTGGGTTGCACTGTGGGAAACCTGAGAAGTGCCTCTGGGAAATGTACGATAAAAACACCCAAGTTCCGCTCCTGTTTTACCTCAGAGGATGCCACCCATCGGAAAGAAGGAGTGCTCTGTTCTTCCCACTGGATTTAAACACATCCCTTGGCTACCTCCTCAAAGTTGACCCTATATTTCCAATAAAGGCAAGTCAAATGAAGCAGGAGGCTATCTTATTTGGGACGGGACTGCCACGTAAGGAAAGGCAAGAACAAGACACCACGGAAAGTCATGACTTCAGAGCCCAGTGGAACAATCTGTGACCTTCCTTTACCTGTCTCCTGTGTATATTTTCATAGCCTCTTGGATTCAGTTCACTGGCAGCCTTGGGAATGAATGCCAACTGGGAAGATGTGCTTGGATAAAGAGCTCTGAAAAGTGAAATGCCCTGGGCTCACTGTTTTAACCTAAGAGGCAACTTCACTCACTTCCAAAGGCCGGATCATCTCAGACATCAGCTCACAGGCATGCATTGCAAAGGTACCCTCCAAACCTGGGCACCAGGAGGAACCTGTGATTAGCCAGTGTCACCTCATCAAAGTGCCAATTAATGGGGCTGGCAGGAGTCACTCAAAGGAGGACCATCCAACTAAGATTTCTGCCTGAAACTAAAAGCCCATTTGCTGGACAGGGGTGGACAAGGGGACAGATATCCCCCCTCTGAGACAGCTTTGAAGTTATCCCTTGGTAAACAAGCCTCCCCTCCGAGCTGTTGCACACACACTGGGCTACCACCCACACTTCTACCTCTACCACCCAAAAGAAACCTCACAGGGAATGACCCCCTCACACCGAGGATGAAGAGGAGAACATTGGGGATGACGTCCTGGTGTTGGGCACCGGGGACTGTGGTGCTGACTGCCCACTGCCACAGAGAGCTGGTGTTGGAAGGGTCTGAACCAAGGTTGAACCGGCATAAAGTTTTTTTAAATGAAATATTTATGACAGGAAATCAGGTTAGACATTCCTGAAGCTAGCAAGAGCTTATGAACATACTCTCCTATCCTCCCTGGACATGTAAATGCAGTTAATTTTTTGAAGGAAGACTCCTCAGATCCCTCATTCCTTTACATTTAACCTGAGCCACTGGAGGAATGCAAACATTGATTTGGAGCCAAGCCTCTGGCAAAGGGTCACCGTATGTGGGCCACACAGGGAATTCCTCCTTGCCACCAGAATTTATACCACAGAGTGACCTATGAATAGAAAGTTTGTGCTTGGTTATGAATATGGATAAAATATATCACTCATTGCCGGGTAATGGCAAGCGAAATTGAAAACACATATTTTGGATCACATAACTATTTTCAAAAACATATTTAAAAGAAAATAAACACAGATTGTGTGTGTTCATTTACCACTTGAAGTACCTTTGGGAAAAAGAGACATCA
Organism: Smutsia gigantea; assembly: GCA_032199065.1. Taxonomy (NCBI): domain Eukaryota; kingdom Metazoa; phylum Chordata; class Mammalia; order Pholidota; family Manidae; genus Smutsia; species Smutsia gigantea. The sequence goes on from JAVSCE010019517.1 coordinate 14,317, forward strand.
ACAACTTTCCTTTCCAAACCATTCACTTTTCCTTGTGCTTTTTAACACAGAGCTGGACCCTCTGGGAAGAAATAGGGGTCTTATAGAGTGCATGGTAATAGTTTTACTGTCAGGCATTATATTCCTTTCCTGTAGAAGACGAGGTGTTGAGCCTTTGAGCATGTCCAGGAAAGCCTGTGTGTCTTGGGGAGATGTGTTCAGCTCGATCCTGTTAGTATTAGTTTACTCTCCTTCAGATTCGGAAGGATTTTGCTGGCTTCTGCGTTTTGTGCTACATCTTTTTCCTTGCTATTTATTCATGATCATCAAGACTATATTTATGTTGTTAAGCATCCAAGTGAAAACTGAAAATTTGCCATTTCATGTCACCCTTAGAGGTCTGGCCTCTAGCAAAATTAAGAAAGAAGAAAAAGTGGTTTGTGTATCTACCTCACTTTGACAATTACACTCCATTATAACAAGCCTCTCCTCCTTCTAGCTACCCAGTCTCTTGATGTTATCTTTTTTTTAAGTTTATTTTGATATCATTAATCTATAATTAAATGAGTAATATTATGGTGATTACATGGAGGTTCCTCAAAAAACTCAAAATAGAAATACCATTTGACCCAGGAATTCCACTCCTAGGAATTTACCCTAAGAATGCAGCAGCCCAGTTTGAAAAAGACAGATGCACCCCTATGTTTATCGCAGCACTATTTACAATAGCCAAGAAATGGAAGCAACCTAAGTGTCCATCAGTAGATGAATGGATAAAGAAGATGTGGTACATATACACAATGGAATATTATTCAGCCATAAGAAGAAAACAAATCCTACCATTTGCAACAACATAGATGGAGCTAGAGGGTATTATGCTCAGTGAAATAAGTCAAGCTGAAAAAGACAAGTACCAAATGATTTCATTCATATGTGGAGTATAAGAACTAAGGAAAAAAAAAACTGAAGGAACAAAACAGCAGGAGACTCACAGAACCCAAGAACGGACTAATAGTTACCAAAGGGAAAGGGACTGGGGAGGATGGGTGGGAAGGGAGGGGCAAGGGGGAAGAAGGGACAATACGATTAGCAGATGTAATGTTCAGGGGGCACGGGGAGGGCTGTACAACCCAGAGAGGATAAGTAGTGACTCTATGGCACCTCACTACGCTGATGGACAGTGACCTGATGTTATCTTTTTATGTGCAAAGAATCACACATTTACATGCCACCCAAACATAAGCTCTCTGGATTGCATAGCTTCCCCTTCTCTCATTTATCTTCCTTCTCGCCAACTAAATTTACCTGCTCTTGCACTATTTACAATAGCCAAGATATGGAAGCAACCCAAGTGTCCATCAGTAGATGAACGGATAAAGAAAATGTGGTACATATACACAATGGAATATTATTCAGCCATAAGAAAGAAACAAATCCTACCATTTGCAACAACATGGATGGAGCTAGAGGGTATTATGCTCAGTGAAATAAGTCAGACAGAGAAAGACAAATGCCAAATGATATCCCTCCTTTGTGGAGTATAATTATGAAGCAAAACTGAAGGAACAAAATAGCAGCAGACTCACAGACTCCAAGAAGGGTCTAGTGGTTACCAAAGGGGAGAGGTGGGGGAGGGCAGATGGGGAGAGAGGGAGAAGGGGATTGAGGGGTATCATCATTGGTGCACATGGTGTGTATGGGGTCACGGGGAAGACAGTGTAGCTCAGAGAAGACAAATAGGGACTCTGTGGCATCTTACTACACTGATGGACAGTGACTGCAATGTGGTATGGGGGGACTCAATAATAAGGGTGAATGTAATAACCACATTGTTTTTCTTGTAAAACCTTCATAAGAGTGTATATCAATGATACTTAATAAAAAATAAAATAAAATAAAATTTACCTGCTCTTTTTCCTAAGACCTTGAGGCCCTGAAATCCTCTGTAGGATAGCTAATTAGTTTGATAATTTAATGGATTATTCTGTGATTGATTCCACGTATCATATTTCTTTTTCATACTGATAATCACATTTTTCATTTTCTCTCCTAATCACTACCTCTTCCTGGGAAACTCCCTCATTCAGAGCACTTAGCTGCAACAACATGGACCACAGGACACACAATCATGCATTGATGTGTGACCTAGGGAACAGTAATCCATTGCTTGACCAGTACCTTGTGACATCACCCAATACAAAAACCCTGCCTAAATAGAAATGTGTTGTGCCGATTTTATTATTTCTCATGAATTTTAAAGAAGAAGACCATCAATTATTATCATCTGAGTTTGCAAGATCTTAGTGTGGAACATAGATTAATGGATTAATGGTGTGAGTAGGAAGGTTTAGGGTGTTTCCAGTACTCAAGTTTAGTTCACATGAGACCCAGCCATGCTTTGTTTTCTGTTTTTGATTTTCATGATGTCCTGCCCCATTCTGGAGCTTTCTTTGTAAGCAAGGCAACATTGATAAGAAAAATAAGTCTCCTGGATGCTGCCTTCATCCTAGGAAGGATTCTGCCTTATTATGACAACCGCTGGTTCTGCTGCAACACAAAGTGTCAAAGGATTCTCTCGGAGTTCTTAGAATAACTGAGTAGGTGGCAACTCCCTGAGTAAAATGAGTCTGTTCCTTTGTTGGTTAAAAGTTGAAGTTAGTTTATGACTCATGGTCATAAACCATGACATGCAATCTACGTATCATTTCTTTTCCCTTCTATAATTGTAAATCCTACATTCTATAAGAGCAATTGTTGATTAGAAATTAGCTTTGCATAACAATTAGATGTTCCCCTTTTGACCTGTAACAATTTCATCTGCATCAGATAGCCTCCAGAATGCAGAGATACTATTTTTTTTTAACTTGCTTTGTGTGGTATTTGACCTTATGGTTATTCCTATGAATGTGGAATAAAAGTAATTTTAAGGTAGTAATGCCATTGCTAATGTTGATGTGTATGATAACGATGTTGGTAACTTTACATTAAGATATGTCACATATAATCAGTAACTGATACACTATTATGTTATTTTCTGTCTCCCCTTCTAGAAAGTAAGATCCTTGGGGACAGAAACATTTTTGTTACTGCAATGCCTCAAATGCCCAGAACAGTATCTTTTCTCTTCTTTTAAATTTGTGAGCAGCTTTATTGAGGGATCTAGACACAGAGAACTGTAAATAATTAATATGAGCAATCGATGAGATTGGGTATATGCAAACACCTGGGATACCATCACCATAATCAAGGTAATAGACATATCCAGCACCTCCCAGTTTCCTTGTTTTTGTGTATTTTTTGTTTTTGTGTTAAAAACACTTAACCCAAGATCTACCCTCTTACATTTTGAAGTGCACACACTTGTATTGTTAACTATCAGCTCCAGGTTGTACAATGGCTATCTAGAACTCACTCATCTAGCATCCCGGAAACTTTACACCCGTTGAACAACTCCCAGTTTCCCCCACCTGCAAGCAATGGGTGTCCTTCATGCAGCAGACACTTCATAAATATTTGTTGAATGAATGAATGCTTAAAGATAAAAAAATATACTTGAAGAGGAAGCAATTTCCTCTTCTATATCCAAACTTTCATGTTTGGTCCACTGCAGACAAAGTGCTTTTTTCTGTGCTGTGCCAGACCTACTTTTTCTTGACATTAGTCTGTGATTCCTGTTACCCTAGACTTTAATGAAGGGTTGACCGACTTGGTGCGATATTATTATTTTTTATAATGTGGTTTTTTTGGAAGGTGCACACCTGATAATATTTCTTATCCTTGACACTGATGTGGTAACTAAAAAAATACACCCCAAATATATGCTCCTGTTGCTAAGTAATTTGCCAGTGTTTGAATAGGCAGCAAAAAAGGATGTTTTCATAGTATTTAGGAGTAGAGACAGCAAAATAAACTGTCCATTTTCCCCTCTCAGATCTGCCTTATTCTTTTATATATAAATATTGTCTGTGTGTGTGTATATATATATCTATACACTATATGTATATATGTGTGTATATAAATAGATAACTGGAAAAAAACTGTAGTATGTACCTCAGTCTAAGAAGGTTACTATTTCCACCAAACTTTTAGGAAAATTAATTAAGGAAGAAATGTCTTCCAAATTGCTTCAAGGTTACTTGGAAAGTTCCTGTATATGAAAAATGGCTTAAATACTGAATTCAGGTCAATTTTCTGAGTTTTATTTATACAGGAGAGAAAAACCAGGCAAGTAGTAATTTATAAGAAGATTTTTTATTCTGTGTTACGGTTGTTTTTACCTGAGGGAACATTTCTTGAGAACCACTCAAATTTCCAAAACTTAGTAGACTTTACCTCTTTTGCAGCAATTCCAGAAAAGACATATAGTGTAGATACATTTAGAATTTCCACAATAGATCAATCTTATTGAATATCATTGTTTCCTTCCACTGTTTGGAAAAGCATTTGGGAGCAAGAGAAGCAGTATTGTTTGTAACCAGGAAAAGAAGACTCATAAGCAAGTGAAAATTGTTTAAACTATTACTTGTTTAAACAGATGTTATGTGTCTCCTGCAAATATAATAATTCTGTAGTGTGGGATTTTATCATCGTTGGAGCTGTGAATATGTAGTCAACTGATGGCCCCTCACTGGTGCTTTTTGGCATCAAAGGATATAAACACTTCATGAACTGTGACTGATTCTTATTAAAAGTTATGTTTACTCTTTATAGGTGAGAAATAATATTTTCTCAAAAATTAAGGAAGCCAAACATCCAGTTTGAAATGTACATCATACAAGAAACATAAGGTACACTGCTCTGCCATTGCACCTCTCTTATTTCATGGACTGCAATTTTTAGCATATGGAAGAAATGGCTCCCAACAGATCACTTGTCATCAGGTAGGTCTGTTTATTAATAAATTCATCATGATATTTTTTATGTTATTTTTCTTTTATTCTCTGTATTTTCTTTTCACTTATATTGTGGCCTATATTTGTAAATGAATCCGATAATGACACTATCATTAAGAAGTTATAAGTAGAAAGTTGTGAAAGAATTCAGCCTTTTACAAATTTTCAGGAGAATAATAAAATAATCTTTTTTGGACTAAAATACAACAGAACCAAGCCTTCCTGTATAATTAGCAGACCATAACTTCACAGTGGCAGGAACAATGGAAATCTTGCTTATCATGGAATACCAAGGGCCTAGCACAGTGCCTGGCATGCAAAACTTGCACAACAAATACTTGTCGATTCACTGGAACAGGAGGGATCTGTTACTGATGGAAAAAGCAGTTCAAGGATGCATCGTCAGCCAAGGGGAATGTCAGACACCAGCCACACTAACTAGAGGTTCCTTTCAAGGAAATGACCAAAAACACATACGTAATTCAGAGAAGTAAACACCTTCAAAAATTTCAGTAGGTATTTCTATGTCCAACACTATTTGAAGAATTTTACAAGTCAGAAATCAGGGGTTTGAATAAATGCAGAGGCCCAACAGCTCTTTACAGTTTTCAAATGTGCAAAACATTTTTTTCCTCTGAAGCTTCCAGGGCAGACCTGAAGAATCAGCATCATTTTAGGGGCTGTTTTCATGGCCTTACTCTCAAGGAACAGGCAAAGGAGTGCCCACAAGCATGACGATAACAACAACAAAAGCCGGATACACAGACGGGGCTTCAGACACCAAAGGCCCAGGGTTTATGGAAACCCGTCCAAAATGGAACAGTTTTTGGGCCACCAACAACTTCTAATCATAATTGGTAGGGGCCTGTTTATTTTTATTTTTATTTTTTTAACAATTAAAACATTATTATATAATAAAAATCAGGTGTACGATAAAAGGGAAAGACAAACTCATGGGACAGGCAGGGGCTGGAGGATAAGAGAGACTGTTCAGACATCCTGAGAAGGTTAAACTTCAACTTTAGGACAGTGGTGATCTCTGGGGTGGAAATGATAGATGTGTTTTGAGGGGTCTGAGAAGAGACACAGGGAGAACGCTCAAAGGATTCCCCTCCCCCAGTTCAAAGATGGACCATTTCCCAGGGCCTCAGAAGACCTCTGGGAGCCCGAACGGGTACTAGCTCACCTCGCTTCCTCAACCGGAAGTAACCCCTGACCTGTGCTTGTGTCTGTTGTTACATGAACCTGGGCAGGGGCATGTGCAGGTCCCAGGGAATGTAACAGGTGGAAACGATGCTACATCTGCCTGGCTTTTTCTCCCAGGACACTCGTCCTGAGAGCCCAGTTTTCATTCCTGAAATAGCCAGGCCACATGGAGAGGCCTTGCGTTGATGTTCTGGTTGCAGCTTCAGCTAAGCTGCACTGGTCAGCACCAGCAGCGAGCACCTGGCATGAGTGAAAGAGGCTGCAAATAATTCCACTCACAGTGTTCGGTCTTCCAGCCGCGGTTCCTGACATCAAAGAATGAACACAAGCTGTCTGTACATTCCCTACCCACAAAACCGTGAGAGGTAATAAATGATTATTGTTGTTTTAAGTCATGTGTTTTAGGGTAATTTTCCACACACCACTGGAGAATGAATGCACCAGTCACTGTATTCTATAGATTTGGTCTTTAGGTCAGACAGATCCTCATAGATGCACACTCTTAGATCCTGTCCAACTCATATGCAAGATAAATTAGAGATTTCATCTGAACCCTGAAACCATCGTTCACTCTTGAAAACACATTTGCTTTAATGACAAAGTCAATGAAAATGATTTTTCATGTGTTTAAGTCAACATACATTTCAGAAAAACGTGTGTGTATACAGATTTAGAAATAGATTTATATGCTATTCCATATGTGTGTGTATACTACAAATGAATATATATATGTATTTATATAGCTATACATTATACATACATACATACATATATATATATAAACATATATTTGCCCTGGTTTCAGTAAATTATATGTCTTTTCATTTCATAAAAAAGTGATAAATTAAATCTGCCTTTGAGTAAACTACCAATAGGATATATTAATATTAGTTTGAAAATTTGGGAGCTGAGCAGGGAGTGTGCCAACTTGTGACTCGTACATTATAAATACTTTCATACATGGGATGTCCAGTGTTTTCCCTTATACACTATGCTTTTTTGCTGAACAATCTTCAGTCAAGACCTTCTGTTCCATGAATTTGATTTTACTGCTGGGCTGAAGACCACACATGGAGTAAAATGAAAGATTTCCCTTTTTGACCATAGTCAAACTCAAATTCCATCTCTTCTGTACGATTTCCCCAATTACCCTTCATCTCCCTTTTCACCCAGAATCCCTGTTGCTGGGTTCCATGTGATTTAGCCCTCTATTAAATATCATTCATGGCTACACTGCCTTGCCTTCACCTCTGCCAGCTTTCTGGGAGCAAGAACTGCCTCTTACTTCTTTCATATTCTTCAGATACCAAGTTTAGAGCTTAGAACATATCAAGCAGGCCATGAGAAAAATATTTGCTTTTGACTTATTCATTTGAAAACATGATTAAATAAAAATGTTCTTGGAATGAGATGAACATAATAAGGAACTTATATTGCTGATATTTAAAAATGCATTTTTCTTCCCCCAAATTCAAAATATTTTCTCACTGGTCACACAATATGTACACATCAGAATGAATTTCTGATCATAATTATTAACAGGTTACTTGAGTCTATTGCTCTTTAAGAGAAATGTTTTCAAAAGAATTGGGGAATGATAGGCAAATCTATGAAAATATTCCAGAAATGTTGAATATTTTCAAAATGGTAAGCACTTCGTTTAGTGCTTACGAATCATTGGTCCACAAGAAGGCATGTTTTATATGGAAAGAGGGGTTGGGGAAAGATCTCTAAGATCTTTTCCAGCTTTTAACATTCTGACATCTCTTATTGAACAGCAAGGGAAATCTCAGATTTGCTAGTGAGGACCTTTAGGTTAAATATATTTGCATGTATATGCAAGTCTATACATATACAGCTCAACAGCAAGGTGGCATTTTAAATGCTAACCTTCCCAGCTTTACTGATCCAGTCCACAGGAGCACAGGCAAAGGAAGGCTCCAGTATGTCTTCATTTTTCACTGATGAAGGGCTCTCTGAAAAGTGGTGTTTACAAAAACATTCCTTTGCTGATTGTCTGCATCCCCTGCAGGGCTCAAGGGAGGGGTCTAAGAATTTGGGGAGGGCAAAGACAGGGATGGGTGAATGAATCCTTTCTCACCATTCTAGAGGTCATCCTCAATAAGGCTACTCTTATGTGGGAGGTGGAAAGGAATCTGATGGTGCCTGTTTGTTTTGGCAGCCTGTGCCCTGAAGATGCACACATCCAGAGAATGACAGAGAGCCATTTTTCCAGGCCAAGGCTAACTTGTATTTCCATAACACCGGGGGAGCTGCAAAAGCAAGCCACATAGGCCTGTCCCCAACCTATGAATAAATATCCCTCTGCTTCCAGAGATAGCGTCCCGAAATCACCTTTTAACCATTGAAGATTCATTTTAAAAATTAAGGAAATAAAAGGCCAAAGAGGTCTATTTCGTATCCAAATGATCAAGTTTATCAAGGAGATAAAGACTTTCTTTGACATTATTTTCAGCAAGATATCCGCAAGAGCAGAGGCAGCAAGTGACAACTCACATGAGAACGTTCTAGCCCACTCTTCAAGAGATTCTTTGTGATCCCCAGGATGTCGATTCACTGCTGTTCTTGATGCTGATGACCTTATTGTTCCAAGAACCTGGATGAAAATGGCTCTCAAAATGAGTGCTTTACCCAACAAGGAGTATAATTATCCTTTGTTGACATAAGTCTCAGGGTTTAAAATTATTCACAAATCTGTTCAAACCCCCAGTTTTTGAGAATATAAGGTATCAGAATAGTTTGAATCCTGAAGAACATGAAGCAAAGAAGTTGAGAACCTCTATGTTAAAATGTTTAAAAGTCTTTTATCCAGAATGTATAGCCATCTACAAACCATAAACACCTTAGCTCATGAGACAACGATTCTCGAATATCATATGAACAATCTTGAATTGCTTCTGCCTATTTCTTTGTCTCTTTTTCATAGAATTCTCTGATTTTTCTTTTATATTACTATGACTACTTGATTTTGAATGCACATTACATATGTAATCATTATTTTACTTTATTACTAAAATATATACATTATTAGTGGTTTACTAATGGACACTTGCGGCATTTTGTTAACAAAAAAATCTGTTCAGACTTCCATTGGTTTCAAATTAGTCAGTGGGTATGTGTCTTTGAGAAGGGCTGTTCTAGCCCTTCACAAAGAACTATACTAGCCTGAGAAAAACATTTTTTTTCTAAAGAGGGTACATAAAGCATTTTCCATTATAATTATCTCTGTGGTTAGTATAAAAAGACTTTTGTTCAGATTTTTCTGGTGATCTGCTCTACAACTTTATATGCAAATAAATGACATACACATTTTGCATCTCTAAGAAGAATTTTGGTGTAGGGTATTATTTTCTTGGGAAGGTCAAAAATATTTCAGCTCTATGAGGAATCTATAGGCTTGTTTCTACCTGATCAGTGACTTGAGTAATTAAAAACACCTGTATGAGAGCAATGTTGCTACCAATGACCAATTTAGGAAAAATATCTTTTCCAGATGAGCATTTTTCCTTCAGGGAATAGTTTAGTGTCCCCTGGCTCTTGTGTCTCATATTAATTCATCATTAATTATTTTTTAAATGACTCACAGTCCCTGCAAGAATTATTGTTCAATAATATTTTGCTTTCTGCCTAACAAATACAAATTTATCACAAGATGCTTTCTCAAAAAATAGACCCCTGGTTCCTAAAGTTGAAAAGAATATTGCAGCATCTTTAACTGAGGTTTAGATGATCTAACTTTTTAAAGTTTTTGAAAGAATGCTATGCAGAGTCTGTATTCAGCTCTATTGTACATACTAATTGTTTTAGTTAAGCAAACAAAGAAATATTACCTTAAGGTTTTTTAAAATGTATATTTTAAAGGAACATTTAAATGGCTTGTAAAAACTTTTCAATGGTTTTAATTTTTTTACTTTAATAAAGTAACCTTTTAGGATATTAAGTAGCTGAAGAATCCTACTAGGAAACTGAATTCTGGAATGCAGCAATGAGAAAAGACAGACAAGAGCCCAGCCCTCATGGAGTTTCCATTCCAGCAGGGGACAGCAATAGCACATTTTATGTGTGGGCATATTGAAATCATGAAAACTGTCATCCTGATATTTAGTGTGACTATACTTACTTTTTCTCAAGGATAAAGAAGCATAAATGAGGCATGATTTTAAATTACTTACAATTCCTTTGAGTCATTTCCAAATAACTTAGTCAAAAAATGTCAAAACTTTTTTTTCCAGTTGAAAATAAGAAATGAAAGAAAAATTTAAAAATTGTCTTCCTATAAGATATCTTTGACTCATTCTTTGCCCCCACCACTAGGGCTGTCCTTTACCCTTGTTTGCCCTTTTATCAATTTCTAATCTTCATTGAAGATTCTGTTTTGATTGACTTAAATGCAGGATTATGTTAAAATTTCAAGCAATTTATTACTTATTCCTGTTAAATTAAATTCATATTAAATTCCAATTTATTAGTTATTCCTGTTAAACCCTTTTGACCACTGTATAAACCAATTATTTACTTGCTCATCTATCAGTCTGCCTTGATCAGAACACATTAATCTGGTTAGGAGTGTATACCCTTGTTCCCTGAACTCAGAGGCATCATGGTAAGTCTGTTCCTCAACAAACTTGAGCCATTGATTGCTACCCCATCTGTCGTCAGGAGTAAAAGACTGCAGCTGAAGAGTTGGCTGACTATTAACAGTCTCAAACTTTGTTAGAGAGAAGTCAGTATTCAAACCAAGTTGGGCCCCTCAGTATCAAGGAACTGTATCTGGGAATCTCTTTTCTGTATGTGGAGTTAAGTTTGGTGTGTCATCACTCCAGCTGCTGAAAAGAAAAGGCTTCAAGCTATGCAAAGGCTCCACTTGCTCATTTGTCCCCAGGGTTGGCCACAGGTTTAGATGATTGTCTCATGTTCCCTCTTATTAGTTCTAGAGTAAGTTATCCAGCACATTTATTCCCTCAGGCCTTAGAATAATCTAGCTTTTTTGCAAAAGCCAAAGAACTCTTATTGCCTTCCTGGGTGTGCAGTTCCCCACAGGTGGACCAGGGCCTAGCTGTCTGCCCTAAGGGATATATGCAGTTTAAAGGAGTGTTGAGGAGGCCATAAATATTTTAGAGCTATGGCGATCCTTTCATAACTATGGCAGGCTTTCCAAACATCCTCTGTGATCTGGAAAGTCTGGGGTCCATCACATATTCCCATGTCTAGGAGATGACTGAAGACTCAGCCTTCTGTCTACATGTTAATTTGTGGCTAACAACGTGAGTTAGTCGTGGGTTCATATCAAAGCTCCGGCACTAAATAGCTATGTAAACTTCAGCAAGATATTTGCCCCTTCAGACCTCTTACCCATACAATGTTTGCATGGTTATGATGGACATTTATAGAATAATGAATAAATGAAAGAAATACTTAGCTCAGTATTCAGTAAGAGTTGACTATTACAAATTGTGTTAGGTGCAATTCTATTCTGTGCCAGCCTTTCAACTTCACAGTGAATGTTATCTAAAGCCATGTATTTTAAATTATTCATGATATAATGGATAGTAAAAATAAATAATTCACATCAGTAAAGTACAATGGAACATATTGAAGAATATACTGTACAAACACTGTGCCTTTAGTAAATGATACTGTATTGTACATTTAAAAATGTGCTCAGATTAGATCTCATGTTAAATGTTCTTCCTATAATAAAAAGAGAAAAAGATAAGAAAAAAAAACAACACATTTAGTTCCTGGGGAAACAAAATAAGCATGAGTATTCTTTCATGAAAATTCATTTCAGATCATGTATATGGGATATGGTATAAGATGTATTTCTTAAGGTGAGTCGCCCTCCAAAAGACAGAATTAATTTTAGTCTGATAGACACGAACCTCTGTCTTGGTGGAAAGGGGGAAGTTCATCATACAAAATACCAAATGGCCTAGCAGTTTTCATTTTGCTATTGGTGAATGAAATTTGCCAGTAATTTAGTGATTTAAAAATGGAAGAGGCAACATGTAGGAATTATATTTGGTGATTTAGCTTTATATGAGCCAGTGGGTTCACAGATTGGCCCAGGGTCTTTGAGTTCATTGTGTAAAATCAAGTATCTTGTGCCAAATGTATCTCTTCCAAGAAGAAAACATTAAGACATAAATCACATTACACTGTTGAGTCAGTGAAGCTGTAGGCTGCCTGGTTGAAATGTGTGCCGATATACAGCAAGTGAATAAAATGCATTTTAAAAAGTGAACAAGAAAAATTGATTCCCCTCCTCTTCTGCATCTTCATCCTTAAGAATGTGCTGTGTATAATATAATAGTACTGCTTTTTAAAATTGGCTTCAACTGATTTGTGTTAACTACATCAAACAGAGGAAGGGGATTCCTAATGACGTGGTTAAAACCAATTGCATAAACATTTTTGGTACCTAACGAAAACAGTCCAAGAATATAGGGACCTGATTCTTTCACCTTTCCCAGCTCCAGGGAATTAAAAGTCTCACATAACACGGGCCTCGTTCAGTGTTTTCCACCCCAACAGAAGTTTTCTTTGTAAGACTCCTGCAAAGTAGCATACCAATGGGGCTAAAGGAATGACTTTTTAAAAATCTGTTCTGTTTTTTTCTCAGGTTTTTCAAATGTATTAACTTTGGTTTCAGCTCATCTTTCCCACAGAAAAAGTGGGAGGGTGGAGGGAGTGCTTGTTTTCATCTGGCCTGGTCTGTGATGTTTTCCTTCAGTACAGAGAGAAGTTGAGAGGGCATGTGTCTGGGTCACAAAGACAGATCTCAGCTGTGTTTTTCAATGTGCAGGTAGGTGGTCTCAGCTTTCTTGGCAGAACAGTAGTCATATAATAAAATGACTCCAGGGACAAATTACCTTTGTCAACCTGCCACAGAAGACAGTAGTCCCTCCTAATGTGAAAAGGTTGTTCTCTTCAATGTGGCAGACCTTCAGAAAAATCTCAAACCCTTCAGAGTAAAGAATTCCAAATGAGTCTCTTCCTGATGGAAAAATAAAAGCAACAAATGAAAAAAACTCTTTAAGACATGTGCAGACCACATCAGTGATACATGAATTGCATCAGAGCTGCAGAAATATCATGTGAACAAGAATAAGAACCACATCAGTGACCCGTAGCTATGGCGTACTCTCTGTTGAGAGAATCACGTCAGCCACATAAAGTATATATAAAACACTAACACCACACAAGCTAGGTCATATAATGCAACTGATAAGGAGTAAAATTCTGCCAATCATCCTATTCATAGGAATGAAGCCATGACAACCTTGTGATAAATCAAATTAGGTATACTATACCCTGTTGCAGAAATCTTTTACATCATCTATATCTTTAGAGATCTCTGATTATGCAAATTGCAGGCTACAGTTGTTGGTTTGGTGATGGTACTTAGAAGCCTTAATTAGTTCTACATGGAATAACCAATTTATTAGCATATTTATATGATAATGTTTCTTTCATCCTGTGTACTTCAACTCCATTTCCATAATTTATTTATATTATATATGGCAAAAAGAAGCAAGTTAGCCAGATACTGAAATCTTAGATGCTTAGGCATTGCGTGGATAAATGCTCATTAAAGGATACAACAGAATTGAGTTGGAATCTGGGATGCAAATATAAAAAGAAATGGTCACTCTTCAACGTTTAGGAGGGAAGACAGATTGAAAGATGACACAAATAACATTTTAAAATGCTTATATAGAGATACCTAACTCATGTATTTCTTATGGAAGTTTCTATAGCCTAATTAAAAGATGCATTCAAGCAGAATAGAAGTTTCTGGGTTAAATAGCTCCAAGAGTAAAAAATTATCTACTATTTTTAAGCATGAGGTCACTATTCAAATATAGTATCTTTATTGGACATTATTATTCTCTGTATCTTCACAGTCATATTTTCACGTGTACAACATATTGTGATTTTAATCATTTCATGACTAGACTTTGTCATAACAATTATTCAAATTTAAATACCAGCTGTCTTAAATACTGCTATTTGTGCTTACACGAGTTCCTTAAATGGCAATTTAGTTCCACAGTTCATGGCAGGATTAGAATGAAGTCAATGAAAAACAGTTTAGGAGTTCAGTCCCAAGCAATATAATTAACTTGCCTGTCTTCTAGGGCCACAGAGAGCGGCCTTGCTCTGCCAACCCTCTCACAAACGTAGGCCCTTCGTGCCACAGCAGGTGGGGTAGGGAGTGCAGGAAGAGCCCATCACCGATGTTGAGCACCCCACTGGAATCCTAGGACTTAGAAACTGGGTTTTAAGTAAAAACATTTTCATTTTGTTTCATTATCAACCACCTAATGATCCTAGACGAAATACACAGAGGCAAGATATGCCTGCATAATTTACAACTGAAGAAACAGATTAAGATAACAGGCAAAAATGCAAGCACTAAGTGAATCTCTAAGAATCTTAGGATTTGGGGGTAAGATGGAATTTTGCTCTGCCTCTATGTTATACGTGATTGCTATTTTCACTGTTTAGTGTTTTATCTAGTATGTTTTTCGGAGGTTCCGGTGATAAGCTCTACTTAATGGGGATCCCGTGATCCGAGAGATCTCATCAATAGGAAGTTCATCCTGGTGTGGTTCTCATGTTTTTAACCAGACATTTTTGAGGTCTTGATGTAGTCCAACTATTTCTACATGGACCACATGAATTTCATGGGAGTCATTCCATTTGTTTTTATTCAGGGAGGAACCTGTCAGGAATTTCTTTTACCACAGAGCAGACACTTTTGTGATTATTATTTGTTCTCTGTAGAATACTGATGGAGCTTTTGATGTGTTAGAAGTCCAACAGAGCTGAGAATTTAAAGGTCATGGAAGAAAATTTAAATGTTTTATAAAAGAGAAAATAGTTTCTAGCTTGGCAGTTGACAAAATGAAAAGTGATAATTATGAGTGTGGGGTCACTGATTCATTGCTATTTACACAGGTACTTCATTTTAGCTCTATTGATTGGTAAATTTGGTAAAAAATGAATCAATTCACTGAAAAATTATTCAGCTGGGGTTAAATCTATCAGAGATGAAACAGCCATTGATTGATTGATGATTCTTTTTTCACTCTTCTATCATTTGTTTTAACATTTTGGAGATAAGAATTAACCTAGAGTGCTGAGGAAAAGCCAAGTCTAAATGGAAAGCATCTTATTGTATTTGACTATGTTATTGAACATAGAGGCTAAAATATAAAAATATTAGGTCAGGAAATATCATTGGTAGCTCTCTGTATAGAAGCACTAGAATAATATAGAGGATGTTATATTACTTATATCATCAAAAGGGAAAAATAACAATGAGGAAAAGAAGAATTATTTTAAAAAGTTATTTCATAATGATTTTCTCAGACCTCACATAACCTTTGTTCTTATCATATGAATCTCCTTACAGACCTGCAAATGTCCTGTTTATTTTGTTTATTCCTTAGGGTTTTTTATTATTCTTTTTTATTTTCTGTCAAAAATGTTTCCCTTTTCCTCTCTGTTGATAAATATCTAACCCACTCTTCAAGTCGTCATCCTTCATAATATCTCCCCTGACTGTTCTCATCCATCCTGACCTCAACCTTTCCTGCTATGAGCCAGAATTCCCCAAAATAGAATAATTCAAACATGTTTGTCTTAAAACTCCAAGTATTTTTGTAAACCAGGGCCTTTGTTATCTCACAATAAACTAGCTAATTACTAGGCATTCAAAAAACCCTGAGATGATAAAAATGTAAGGGGAGATATAATAATCAAGACAAAGAGCAGAAAGGTGTCAGCCTTGAGTGAGGAACTACACCTGTGAATCAATGGAAAGTGTGGTTTCAAAGGGGCAATAACACAGCATGTCCAGCACACAAAAACTCTGAGACATGCAGAGAAACTGGAAGATGTAACTGGAAATCAAAAAAAAAGAATCAGTCTATAAAAACGAGTCTATCACAGATACTGTAGGTGTTAGAATTATCAGACAAGGCCTTTAAAAGGTAACCATGACAAATATGTTAAAGAGTTTTGTGTATAAACAACTTGCATGAATAATGGGACATTTCATCAGGAAAGTGGAAACGATAAGACAGAACTAAATGGAAATTATAGAACTGAAAATAGAATATGAAAAATGAATTCATTTGATGAGCATAACAGTAGACTGGATACTGCTGAAAAAGGATCAGTGAACTTGGACTTGCAGACAGATGAATAAAATTTATCCATGCTGAAGCACAAAGAAAAAAATAATGCAAAAAAAAAGAGGAAAAAAACAAAAACTAATCAGTGTCTGAGATCTGTGGTACTTAACAGATTCAAGTTTAGTGAGCACCAAGCAAGCTAAATATAATGGAAACCAAAACTATGTAGATTATAAGTCAAACTGCTGAATGCTAATGCTAAAATGATTTTGATAGATCACATTCAAGGAAATACCAATAAGAATGAAGGCTGAATTTTCATTAGAAACAACAGGGGCCAGAATACAGAAAGACAACTTTAAAGGACTGAAAGGAGAAACAGAGAGTATTATATTTAAGATGACTAAAAAAAAAAATCAAAGCTGAGAGAATTTATTTTCAGCAAATCTGCACTACAAGAAATGCTGGAAGTTCTTGAGGTGGATGGAAATTCCAAATGACAGGAAAAGTAAGCTCCAGAAAGGGTATCACCCAACACCAATCTGCCTTTAAGGGGGCTTTGAGACACCTTGAAAACCTCAAGGCACACAGAAAAGGACAGACAGCCAAAACATCAAAAATGAAGGTGGGTGTGAAGATGCAAAGACAGAGATGACTGCAGAATTTGGCCAAAGCTGATAGAGCACACTTTTCCATGATAAATAGCACACAAGATGTTTTTCAAAGAATAACCTCCTATTTACAAGTATGGGATTAGACTGCAGGGACTGCTAAGAGGAGTTTCCCTGGTCTCCACTGGAGGCTAAGGTGTAAGAGCTGGAAAGGCTGAGATGAATGGGCCATCACATAAACAAGCCACATTGATTATTTCTAACCCGGCTTCCCCATAAACCAGTCTCAGCCTAGCAGACAGAATGATCCTTCAGTCTGACTGTCACCCAACTTCCACCTGTTTTTCCATACCTGATCTCAATATAGCTTCCAAAGGGGCCCTTTAAAAACTTAAATCAGATAGTGGTAATCCCATTAAAAAACCTGCCAGTGACTTTTCATCTCATTCAAACCCAAAGCCAGAGCCCTACGAGGTCCTCTGTGATATGATCTTCATAACCTCTCTGAATCTCTCCCCACACATCCAAGATTCAAGAGTGTGGGTAAAATCACAGTATTTCCAGAATCTCTTGCCTGGCCTTAGTGCATCTCCGTATCAGTAGGTGTTTCCAAGGGGTGAAGAAAAGTAGTCCATCTCCATATCAATAGGTGATTACAAGGTGGGTGGTGAGTGAACTTGCACCTGGATTGGAGAGGTTTGGTGGGGCCTTTTGCAGCTTGGCCGTGAGAGACACAGGCGGGCAGGAGTAGACTATGGCTTGTAAGCAATAAAGGGGTTTCTCCCACTTTATCTCTCCCTTTGACTGATTTTGGCTTCAAAGGTTTATTTGCCCTGGGCTGGGAACATATTATCCCCCTGGGGTTACAAAGAGACACAGATGCTTGCTGTCCCTTAAACACTCCAAGCACTCTCTTGCCTCAAGGAACTTTATTCCAGCTGCTCTCTCTCATTGGAAGTCACTGGATAACAATACTAGTGACTTCCACAGTGTTGTCTTTTCTCAACTTCATCTTACCAATGAGGCCTTCTCTGACCAGTCTACTCCCCTTGCATCCTGGAGCTCTATATTCCCTTTTCTTGCTTTTTTACTATATAGCATTTCATACCATCTGATACAAGTATATATTTAATTTATTTGTTTCTTTCCTGCCTCCCTTTATTAGAATTATACTCCATGTTTACTCCTGTATCCTCAGTGCTTTGAATAGTGCTTAGCACATAGTAGGTAACCCATAAATATTTATTGAATATATCAATAAAATAAGAGATTGTATAATTGTTGCATAGGGGAATGGACAGATTTGTGAGTGAGTCAGCAGAAAAATATTCTGCTGTGGGAAACTTTTGTTAAATAAAGTTTCTCCCCTGAAAGTTTATAAAAACTTGTTCAGTCTCTAGTTTTCTGAGCCTCCAATTCTCTATCTATAAATTGAAACTCATAAAATATGTGGGTCATGGAGATACCATGAAAACTGAGTAAAATAAAAGAGCATGAAATAACACCTGGCATGTCCTCATGTAGGGAAGGGGATTTTCAATGTACATTATCCCCTACACCACTTTTATGTCACCCAGGGAAACCCTAAAATTGTCTTGAGAATCACACCTGGGATAATATTATTCTTCTAAGGGAGAAAAACAGCCCATCTTCCATAACCACCCACCAAACAAATAAAACAGTCATTAGTAAAAACAAAGTCTGCAGCTTCCTTTATGCTTGTATTGTTTTGTTTTGTTTTCTCCTCATTTTGAAAAATCAGCTGATCTTAACAAAATTCTAAAAAAAACCCATAAAATTATTTACATGTTGGCAACTTACATGTAGATGTTTGCAATCCATTTTTACATATATGTAGCTATTCTCAGTTATGCATAGAGGTACTCATCCAAAAATCATTTGCTGGATTTCTTAAATATGAAACACCAGTTGGTAACATCATTATCCAAGACTTTGTGAGATTTCTCATTATTCTGGAAAGTGGAAATAACTGCAGAAAGAAAATATAAGTATTATGTTAACTATCCTAATGGGTTATCTACAGGAATACTCTGATGTCAACAAAGCATAGGTGAAGTGAGTTGGATTTTTAACATTCCTTTCCATCCTCAATGAATTAATCCCTGATTTGTAAGATATGTGCTCTATTTACATGTACAGAAATATTCTTCATTTTTCAGGGTCCTCTGAACCTTGATATTTTCATTCCCATGTTCTAGGTTTGGTCCTCGGAAGAGCTCTTTAACAAAATTATCATTTCTATGGAATATCAGAAATTCATTGTCACAAACTTTGGAGCAGATGTTAGCAGCTGTACTCCAACTCATTAAGAGTCCTAAACCAAGACAATGCTCAATACAGAAAAACATGAACCTTTTTCTCTTTTCTTATTTCACTGCTGAGAAGGAAACCAAGTTTCATGTAATTATCCTTCTTTTCTGAGGATATGTTCTTTTCAGTTTCTTTGAGCCCAATAAGAACATCTTAATGGGTAGACCTGACAATGGGGTGTGAGGGAAGCCAGTGTGGTTCCAAAGCACAGGGAGCATCTGGCCTGTCCATGGACTTATCCTTGCTCCTCTGCCATAGTGCCTACTGGCTGCCACTTTGTTTGTTTGACATTTAAGTTCAGAAAGCCAATAGAAATGTTACATAGTTAGCACATAAAGAAAACACAGCAAACACAACCTTGAGAAAGAATTACTGTTAATCTTCAGCATGAAAAAATTTAAAACTAATTTTATGCCTTACACAAGTCAGCTCCTGGCACTCTATCTCCGAATGGCTAAGGACTGACTGGACAGAGAACTGACCAGTGAAGCAAAGGCAGGGGCAGGGAGATATGCTAAGTGAAATTGTGCCAGAATTTTTCTTTGGTATAACTGTATTAAAAGTATTATTCACCTGAACCCTTAGAAAGCTCTTTTTCTTTTCTTTTCCTTGTGTCTTCCCACATCAGAATTTGTCCTCCATATTTCTCCTGCTCTCTGAAAGAATATTTTTTCTACTGGAAGAAAATAAGCAAATACTTCCCAAATCAGTTCTCTTGGATCATTTTATTCCAGGTCCACTTTCCTTCCCTTGCAGGAAGTAGGAATACCGTATTTGACTGAGAGAGATATGTACTGGAAAAAATCTGACCCTTGTTGGTTGCTGTTATTTGGGAATACTTATTTTCTTCTGCATCACTTAGAGGGCAAATCAAATCTTCTGGGAAGTAGTATAACTCCATTGGTTGTATTTAGTTCTTTGAGACACAACTTATAAAGCATGCTGCCTCCTCTTCAAGGAAATTTTACTTTCTCTGTGGTCAGAAGTTTGAATATCGAGGTCTCATTGGGAAATAAGTTAAATGTGAAATGAATGCCGTAAGAACACTAGCTGGTAATTCCGGCTCTGCCACAAGCTATGTGAATCTGAGCAATTTAGTTAAACTTTCTAGGCCTTGCCTTTAAAAAAAGGACTTTTGACTATGTCAAAGTTCATGCTGAGATATAATTTATGTAATTCAGAATTCAGAGAGAGAGGACTGTGTGGAAAAAGACAGCTTCAGTTTATTATGTGGTATTTTTGTAATATATACTTTTCTAATTTGTGACATGTAACCTCTCAAATGAATCCCAATTTTTCCCATTAGGAAAAACTAGAATAATAATATTCATTTCAGAGGGGGTTTCCCCTCCTATATGCACTCTAAGATGATGTTTAAGTACTATAATATGCAATTGACAATCAAGGCCTTAAAGGCAAATAAAAAAATAAATTATGACATTAGAAAATTGCATATATTGCATTTTGTAGTAGATCAGGAAAAAAAAAAAAAGAATTATGTCACATCGGCCCAGTGTTCTCAAACTGCCCTTTTCTTTTATAGGAGATTCTTGGTAAGGAATATATTATAGAAAAACTGAGCCCTAACTGGGGTGTCAGTAAACTGGAATTTCATTTTCTAAACAATACCAGCGAGAAAGCAATGTGTGGGAGCAGCTGTGGGCGGCAGAATCTGTCATACCATTTATCCCAGTGAGCCTTCTCAGGCTCAAAACGATAGAGAAGCACTGAGGTAGGTCTTAGAAGACATGAACAACTGCCAAGAGTTAAGAAGGCTGACCAAAGGCTTGAGACAGAGTCAAGCCCCTGGAAATACTTTTGGCCTTTTTCTTGCTGATTCTTCAATCAGTCAGTTGCTATGGAGATCCTTTCAGAGCTATGGCAGTTTCCAAATATCCTCTGTGACGTTCCACTTTTCAGGTGACTCCAGGAAGCCACCGAGTGATATAATAAGGTTATCTTTCTGTGTGTGTGTGTGTGTGTGTGTGTGTGTGTGTATGTTTCCCTCTCTCTCTTCATCCATTTCATAAAAATTCCTGCCCATTACATCTTTTGGGTCATTTGGCTCAACTCACCATCTTGCATGACATCTGCATCTTGTAAAATTTTCCTAATTGTATATTTTCAGTTTAAATGTGTTCCTGACAGTTGTACTGTCACAGAATGAACTTGTTTCTGATAGCATTTGCCAATTCACACCTGTCTTATTTATAGGATACAAGAGGGCATTCTTCTTCATTTAGATGCACACATCAGGAACCTTCACAGTCTTAAACTGCTCATTATCCACAAAAGACATGAGAAAAACACTGATCCAATATAAATCAACTTTTGATTGGTCAGAATCCAGAACTATGGAATTCAGTGAATATTTAAAAAACAAATTCTCACTGCCCAGATCTATTTCTTAATCTTCCACATATTTTAATAATTCAGGGAGTGAAGTGATTTGTGCAAAGCGTGTGGTTCTACACTTCGCTGAGATATATTTTGTGTGACTGCCTGTATTGGAAGTTAATTATCAAACAGGATAACAGACCAGGGGCTTCTTCCCAGTGGAGTAAGAGATCGGTGTTTACTTGCATGTGAAATGCATTCGTTAATTCAGGGGCCATGTTTGCTCATCGCCTACTATACTTACCAGCCACTGTTGCTTCTGAGGGCACAATGATGATCAATTCAGACATGATCCTTGCTCTCACCAAACTCAAACAAGAATAAACAGACAATTTTAACACACTACATAAACTGCTGGGATGAGACAGTCCCTAGAAGGGATACCTAACCCAGGCTCTGGGGTCAGAAAAGTCTCCCCTAAAGGTGTGAAAACTATATTGAGACCTGGAAAGTGAATAAATGGAAACCAAGTGTTTCGGCTATCTACTTCTTCATAGCAATCAACCCCAAACTTAGTGGCATAAAGCAAATATTTTATTATATGTTACAGTATTATGGGTTAGAAATCTGGACAGGGTTAGACTGGGAGATTCTTTTGCTCCGTGTGGTATTCATACAGCTATATGCTGTTCCAAGCCCGTCAACTGGCTCAAGGCTCACAGAGAATGTTCCAAGAGACTAAGGTGGGAACCAGTAAGACCTTCTCCGGCCAAAGGTCATCACTTTTCAGCACCTGATCACTTCCACACGAGTGAGAGAGAAAGCCCAGGTTCAAGGGGAAAAGATACACAAGATCGTGAATAAAAGGAGACAAGGTCTTTGGGGAGTCATCTATGGAGCTTAGCTACCTCAGCAGGTGGCAGGGAAAAGAGGGAAAGTGACTGACTCTTAGGCAGGGAGTCCATGGCTTTTTTGAGGAATTAGAGAGCTTAGCTGCTCTGCATTCTCTGGCAGTGAAATATGTGCTATTTGCTTCCTTTTCTCTTTATCTGGTATGGGTCATATTTTTCCTTTGGGAGTTACTGTTAGTAAGATTTTTTTCTGATTATGCCTAACCATTTTTCTCCTAAGAAGGCTACACAGCTTCCAATTTCTCAGAGGGAGGAAGAAACCGCAGAAGTCATTGGCCATGATCTGTTCCCATCTGACCCTTCTGATTCAGAAATCTTTTAACCATTCAAACACAGTATTATCAAGCCAAGTTTAGCCTATAGAATGAACACTTTCTTAAGATATGAAGACTGTACAGTCTGTATATGACATCATTACCAACATAATGAGCTAACACTAACTGATGTCTATTCCCCCATACCGTTACCTCTTGGTATAATCTGAACTATTTTTCTTAATTTGAGGCAAGCCTCTAATCTTATCCATTTATGCCTATTCCTCCTGGTGATCAGGGCGAAGGGAAAATTGGCCAAGATCTGAGGAGGCTAAGGGGGAGATATTCCAAATATCATGATTTTTAAAAATAGGTCAAACCTAACCTGGAATAATTCATATGAGATCACCTATTTTTATTGCTAATGGGAGGGAAGGCAGTGTGTTGCCTTCATTTCTAATATTTTTAACTTTTAACTTTGCTATAAAAATGCCCTTTGCCACAGATTTTAGGACCTCGAGGCAAGCAATGTCTAGGATACAAAATAAAACTATATCTAGTTTTGATTGTGCCACAAATGGCCTAATCAAAAACAAAGACTGTTTTTTCCTGTTCTTGGTAGAACAGAGGTCTGTTCTGAGTGGGTTGCACATTAAATCCACAGTTTATATAAGAAACTAACTTCTTGCCTGATAGACAAAGCATTTGTCTGTTGGGTGATCTTTTTTCAAACTTTTAAACAGAATGTAGGGTTTTAAGACCGAGAGGCCATCTTCACTCTCCCGTGTTTCTAGTACCCAGGACAATATTCCTGTGAAACTGCATCTGAACATCAGTTTCTTTTTCTCTACGTGGAGAAGTGCCTGCAAATCCTTTCTGTGGAAGGCATCCTATTTGTCATAAGGCTTTTGGCATGAGTCTAAGGAGCAGAAGGAGAGAAGGGCCATTTTAAGTTTCCCAGTGGAGAGACAGAAGGACATCTTTGGAACCCAGCTACCTAATGTTCAAGTTGAATTTCAATGGAAGTGATCTCCCTTTTCCTTCCATTTCTCCTAATCTTCAGCAACGTTTACTGCACTCAGAAATGCCAGAGTTGAATGGATACTTTTTTAGAAATTAAGGATCTGGGTGTCATGGCTGCTTGCCATACTGCAGACCAGAGATGTATTGCATGAATGTAGGAGCCCTGGGATGGAGATGGCTTTGATGGCTTTGAAATGTGAGCCTTCCGGAGATTTGCAGAAATCATGGGGGAGGAGCTGGTATTTCTAAAGGCATGAATTAATATACAAGCCAATCTTACTAAGGTAAACTGACACCTTTGTTACATGAAAATGGGAATGATGATACAAACTACATGAAAACTTTTGTTAAGTGTGACATCCTACAAAAAAGAAAAGCATATTGTTTTTAGAACACAATTTCAATAAATATATTGAAAGTAATATATTCTTTTCTCTTATCTCTTATCTCTAATAGGTTTACAAAAAAAAAGATGGAAAAGGAAAGAAAAAAATAAGGTCATTATGAAGAATAGCACATTTTTACAAAGAAAATACTAGGTATGACAACAAACAGACCCATCAGGAATTAGTCTCTTTATTGGGTGAGCAATATTTGAAATTTAATTAGATGCAAAATTCTTTCTATTAGTTAAGAACAGCCTCAAACAATGTCAACAACCTATATATATAATATATCCTTCAGTTAATGGAAATTATTTTATAAGTAGGTGTCAAAACAAAATGGCTAATACAGAAATAAAATCAAGCCTTTTGATGTATCTTTCTGTAACAATGTAAAGTACCTGGTCAAACTGTGAAATTACACTGTATAGGCAGAAATCTTTTTTTTTTTTTGGTAGCAGAGAAATAGTTTAATGGAGTTTTGGACACTATATTCAAATTATATATTTCAATGTACCTATTTTAAGATTATGTATCTTCTGTCTGATTATTCACTTGTGAAGATTGAAAGACATGATTAGAAAATAACATAGTATCTTGGTTAGACTCATTTTTCACTACAATTAAGAAAATAAAATATTTTGATTTTAGAATAATTGTATTAGTACAATACACTGACCACTAGATGGAGACAAGCCCTCCTAACTTCACCTTTGATAGTTTTTTTTTTTTTTAATTGTGAGTAGAAACTTGCAACCAGAAGTTAGGTTAATGTGGTGCTGGGTGTTCAGAATCATAACAGACAGATGTTTTAGAAGGTTTCACTTACCTTCACCTCATAGGTCTCAGGAGCTGTTTAATCTGAGGAATATGACATGTGTTTACATAAAAATTTTCTGTTATCATTGGGGGTAATTTTCAAACTAAATAATGATGACAATTATAAAGGCAAGTCCTTTTTTGTTTCTAAATAATTTATCAAAATCTTCAGAATTCAGTGTTTGTTTTGGGGTTTTTTATTGGAAGCAGGGGAGGTTTGTAAAATTTTTTTGATCAAACATCAAAAAGAGTTGGCTGTATCACTATATCATTAGATATATGGTGTTCAAATTTCAAGCGAATTGTGTTGACATAAATATATAGCAAACAATAAGGAAAAAATAACATAAATTTCTACTCAGTGATATTTCATCATGTAACTGAAACAGATTAGCGAAAACTCAGATTCTAGGTGTTAGTTTACATATTAGCATTATCCTTTGCTCTCCAGTGATAAAAATTTGTGTGTTCTACTCAGTGGTCCCCAAATTTGTTCACATGCTTTCATAAAATCATGTACTCTCTCATACAAAGTGAGATTTCCAGTGTCTTGTAAAAAATGACAAAATAAAAATTTTAATTTACTATCATATCATTTTTTAATTTTGAAAGTTATAGCCATATGATCCTCACCATCATTTTAAAAATTCATGATCAAACTTTTCATTTTAATGTTCCTTTTTTTCTCCTTAAACTCATGTTTTTTTCCCCACAGAATATTATCCAAATACATTTTATACTTGAAAGTCTTATTAAACACCCTACCGTATTTTTCTGGCCTAAAAATATGTATCTCTGTCTTATATTTTATATGCATTTGTTATTTAGTTTTTGTCTGCATTTCACCTCCCGGAATGCAAACTCCATAAGGATAGAAATTGCTTTTCTGTTTTGTCACTGATTTTTCTAGCACTTGAGACAGGGCCTGATACAAAGTGGATGTTGACTAAATATTTTTTGAATGAATGAAAGTGAAATTTAAAAGTTTTCAACTTTTCTATACCATAAGGCCCTATGCTTTAAATGTTTTGTTCTAGATTGAATTATCATGACAATTATTACTAACAATTTTTTAAGATTATGTAGTTCATAGTGACACAAATGGAGTTTTCCTTATTTTCATTAAGTCACATATCACTAGGGGAATATTACCTATTGCTAAAAGAAGAGAAAGTTCAGTATCAATTCTGTTTCATTTTTTAATTTTCATAGATGTACACACTAAAAAAACTGAATCACAGCAATAAAAATGTGAAGGTGACTTTTATCACACTAACATTCACTTCCTTGAACCACTCTTTACTCAAGTGTCAAATACTCAAGTTATCTGTCATCAAAAGAATTTTAATGATCCATCATTAAATTGTTATTGATAGGTTCTTCTTCAGTTTTGCTGAAAACCGAGTATTAAAAGTGCCAGCCTGGCAATGTTATCTAAAGACATCATTGTTTCAAAGCCTTTTTCCTTGACATCCTTGAAGTATGTACCCCACTGGATGTGCCTTTTTTTATAAAGTGAAAAGTGGGCAATCATAAACCAGAAGGGGGCAGTAGTGAGCAGACAGGAAGGGGTGTGCTGGTCCCAATTCCATCACACAAGCTTTCTTGGGTCCTCAGGAAAGGGTACAAATGGAATTAAAGACCTAGAAGTGTACTGTCTTAAAAGCGTGACTTCTACTATCAATTTTTTGTATACACCCAGGTTATCCCAATTTAAGGGCCATAGTTCTTGGCCACCATTTAACTCTGTTGTGACAGCGTGACTCACACTACTCTGACCTGATGCAGCTCAAGCACAGTACTGTCTGTCTGATGATAATGGAAACTGCACCAGCCTGAAATACCACACAATAATGATACACAGCAGTTCCTGCCAGGCCCATAAATGAACAGCCACATTAAGCATTAAATAATGATGCACATATCTGACTGCACAGCCTTCCCACCCAATGAATGGGGCTGGTCATTGGCCAATCCAGAGACTGGGTTTGCAACAGATATGTTAGTCATTTGAGCCAGAGCAGGCTATCTGATTGTTTTAATTATAAAAACTATAATTGATTGAAAAATCTCCATGATTGTGTAAGTCAATACATAATTTCTAGTCTTCCTGACAATCTAACCTCATGAGATAGGTATTATCATCTCCATCTGCTAATAAAAAAACTAGGATGAAAGCTGTTGATAACTTGCCCAAGGTCACACAGATAGTAGTTGATGGCATAACAGCCACATAAAGAACACATATAACAATGCATACTCCAAATAGGAACAACAACAACAGCAATGGGAAGTAACCTTTACTGAGCAGTTACTGTTGTTAAACATATAACATTACAGCTGGTGAGCATCAGGATGGTGTGGGTAAAACTGAAACATTTCCAGAATCTCTCGCCTGGCCTTAATGCATCTGCATATCAGTAGGTGTTTCTAAGAGGTGGAGAGAAGTTATTCATCTCCATATCGATAGGTAATTACAAGGGGGAGCAAGGGCACAACTGGACCTGAGAGGTTGGGTGGGTCCCTTTTTTGCAGCTGGGTCGTGAGAGACACAGGTGAGCAGAAGTAGATGCCTGCCAGAAGTAATAAACTTCTGCAGAAGCAATAAGCGAGTTTCTCCCACTTTATTTCTCCCTTTGACTGATTTCAGTTTCAAAGGTATTTTGCCTTGGGCTGGGAAGGTATATTACATGCCCCCACCCCGCCCCCTGAGTTACAGATGGAGTACCAAAAAGCCATGTTCTTTGAATCATATCAGCAACAAGGACATAATACTCCATATCCTCTTGTTAAAAATCACACACCTTGAGAAACTTGACTGCTTGAAATTACATCAAAACTATAAGATAAAAAAAGAGCCAATTTAACCTGGAACACATCAGAACACCAGGTATGTTAAAAGCAGTCCTGCTTGAATCTGGGAGCTAATCAGAACTGTTACCAATGTTTGATAGAGTTCTTCAAAATCTTCTTTGTTTACCTAGACTTGTATATAAGATCCTTTCAGGTTTTGTTTGTAAAGGTTTTGTTTTTGAATACAGATTTCCTTTGCTTGGCAAGTTTAATAAACTTGGCTTAGTATTTTAGATTCATATTATACTCTGAACCAAACATTGTCATGAACATTTTAGATGTCCATGCATTTAATCTTCATAACAACTGCATGAACCATTTTGATTTCCATCTTACAATTGTGGAAATTGAGGCACAGAGCAGTTAATAAACTTACTTAAGGCCACACAGGAAATAGTAGTCAAAATTCAACCCAGGCAGCCTGAGACCAGAGCCCACAGTCAATCACTGTCATAAAAAAGAAAACATTTTTAATTTATAACTGTACTAGAAAAAACAGAAAAGAAACATTTCAGTGACCAAGAACTATGAGGAAGAACGGAAAGACGGAAAGTAAATAAGAGTGGAGCAGCATTAGCAGATAATGGGAACAGAAGCTGGAAGGCGGTAAAAGAGGAGGAGACAGAAACAAGGGTTAATTTTCAGGTAATTAATTGGATAAAGCAGCAAGAGCACCTAGGTCAGACTCCTGGTACCTTAATTCTTGGAGGCACCAGTGTTTGTGAACTTGGGCTAGAGGAATGAAGGAGGACTCCAGGTGGTTGGCAAGACCTAGACAATGACCTGTGTACTCACACCCAGAAGACCAACTGCTGTACTCAGTCCAGTGGCACATTCTGTCTCTTCCAGGACTTCTCTGCAAACAGACTGCTGCACAAATTCCAGCAGCTCATTAAAACCCTTAGCCCCATCTGGGGTTGTGCAAACACATACAGTGGATAATATAATCATAAATTACAGCTGTAAAATTGACAGTGCAATCAAGAATCACCAAACACTTAAGAATACAGTGAAAGGAGCCTACAAATTTGAGTAAACAAATATTTATACCTGGAAACTCAAAATATAACAAGTAAACATTCAGTTCATAAAAAGTAATTAAATAGATCATGAACATGAAAAAACTGATTATAGAAACTAAAGTTCAAGAGATACTATAAAAGAAACAAAACTAGTCATGTATTAATAATTGTTAAAAATAATTTAATGACAGATACAAGAGTTTCTTATATTTTCTTTTTTAAAATGTTTGACATTTTCTTGAAGAGAGTAAAACTCCTATCTTAAAAAAAGCTAAATAGAAAAATCAACACAATGAAAGATCAAGTCAAGAGAGTCTTACAGAACATACCACAAAAGATAGACAATGAAAATATGAAAGAAAAATTAAACAATGTGAAAGGTAGATCTAGAAGTTATGACATCATATAGAAGTTACAGAAGACTGATGAGTCTTTACAATATGCAAAGAAGTAAATACATGAAACTGGGCTGAAGAGACCAAGATTGATAATATTGTTAAAATCAACCACAAATGAAGATCCAACTTGAAAATTCTTTGTGCAGACAAAACCAATTAGTTGACAAAACTTAATTTAGCTTATTTTGTAAAACAAGTAAGGTTAATTTGGTCAGGTCACTGCTTACTTATGCCTCAGAATATCATAGGCAAAACTTAAATTGTTTCCCCAAATTGATATGAGGTAGCCACCAACCAATTTCCTTTCATTAAAAGAAAATTCTAGTATTGTAACCAATCACTGCAGAGAATAAACACTTACTATTTTTACACTATGTAAGCTGCTGTATAACAATATTCTGCTGAGCTTCATTACATGTTTTAGTTTTGAGGGCTCCAAGTTTGCACACTGGCTTTTTGGTGTGTGCACAATAAACTTTTACTAATTCGTAGTTAAGTGATTTGGTGGTTGTACTGGTATTTTTTAATGAATGTTGACAATAGACAGATAGGTAGGCGGATAGATGATAGATAGCTCGCTAGATACCAGCAACACCAGAATGCCTTGTGTAGACATCACATGGTGAAATTTCTGACCACCTGAGTTCAAGTAGCAGAAGCAGAATTCAAAGGCGTGTCAGATTTCAGAAGTACTCTTCCCACTGCACCACAGAGAGCTAGGTTTGTGAATTTCTGTGTTAGTATTTCTTCCTTGTAAGGCTATTGTAGGAATTTATACTGAAACATTGGTTCACAAGTTGGGGAAAGTGTCATAAAAAACTAAATAACAGGGCTTAAAGTAATTTCAAGTTCAAGAACACTGAATACTAAAATTTCTATTGAAAGTAAAAACACTGTCCAGTTTTGAGCTTTTTTTAATTGTTTTAAAATGTATTTTAAAATTAAAATATGTGCTATTTTGGACATTTTTAATACAAATATCTTTTCCACACCCCCATTTCTCAGTTATGCTTATTCCTACTTTCTATATTTCTGTAGACCGCCTTCAGGTATATATAATCTTCTGTTGTGTTTAAGTACATTGTTCCTAAAATAAGTTTCATGTCTTCATCCACATACATTTTGATTTATAGATTTCTTTAGCTTAACTAGGCAGTGCATTCTTTTTTGTTAGAAACCATGCTTTTTCATTTTTTGATGCTAAGTGTCCAAAGATAGTGCCTAATTATTTTTAACTGGCAATGGATTCGAGCTTTAGATTTTCTTTTCTCTGCCCTGTTATCCCATTCAAGTGGTTAATTACCAACAGATATGCACACAATATTGGAGAGGCATGGCAGGAATCATTAGGACAAACATTTGATCATTTTGTATGAGTCATTCATTGCCCAGCAAGTTCTTTGTCTTATATGTAAAGATTTTTGTATGTCAATTTTTCAGAAGACTGGAAATAAATGATAATTTCCTTAACCTTTTGAATATTATTACTACTAATTTTATCACAAAGGTAAATATATGTGATTTAAAATTTTTATTATATTCTTAATTGTCTTTAGAATGATGCTATCCTTACCCCTGGTGAAGGAAACTAAAAAAAAAAAATCACCTGTTCAGCCAAAGCTTAGTATAAGACGCAATGGTGACAAGGTGAGAAGCAGAGAGAGAGAAAAAAAATCAAGATCCTTCCCCTAAAATGAGTTTGAAGAAAAAGCTGCTAATGACTGACTGACATTTAATGGGAAAGTTAGACTTTTAAATGCACTTACAGAAAATAAGACTGCTTGGGAAATAAATGAGTATAGCTTTTAATTCAAGACGATAGAAAAAGAGTAGGAAACAAACTTAAAGAGGAAAGGATGTTATAATTGGAAAAGCAGAAATAATAACTAAGAAAGAATAGAAAGGATCAACAACTAAAATTTGGTTTTAAAGTGAACAAATAATATGGCAAATATTTTACATGACTGATAAAGTGAAATAAAATAAATAAAATAGTAACAGGATCGAACTACAGATCTAAAGCAACTTTGAAAATCATTCATGAATGCTATTAACAATTTTTGTCCCATACACTTAAAGAATTAGATAAAATGCATAATTTATGAAAGAATTGCTAGTAATTGTGTTAAAAAATAGGAAAAAAAATACAAAACTTTGGCACAATTAAGACAATTATTTGAGTGTTTTAGGGGTTTCCAACCCCTCTTTCCAAATAAAGGCTGGAGAGTTTTATGAGTGAGTTTTATAAAACCTTTAAAGAATAGATAAGCTCTACTACATGCAGATTGTAAATGGAATGAAAATTACCAACTGCTTCTGTTAGATTAACATATATTGATACAAAGCCAAACAACAATAATATAAGAAAGATAGACAAATTTATTGTGAACTTAGAGGTGAAAATTTAAATAAAGTACCAAGGAATTAAATATAACATTTATGAAGGACATCTCTTAGTTGGCTGAAAGAGGAAAATTATATAATCAATATTGCTAAAAGAAAATTTAAGAGATTATCCTTATGGCTTTAGGACAGAGAAGAATATCAGTATGGATTAATAAATTAGGGCATATTGGTTTTAAAAACTTCTATTTGGCCTGGAGAAGAGCACCCAGGAAAAAAGTTTTGAAAAATCTACAATTTGAAGTAGATATTTGTAACTTTACTATCTAGGATAATTATGCAGAAATAATAACTCTTGTTGATAGAGCAAACTGAGCAATGGATTAGAGCAGAAGCTGCAATCTAATAAACATTATAGAAAAGATGCTAGTAAAATGGGAAATTCAAATTTGAAAAACACACTTCAGATTAACAAAATTGTATCTATTGTTGGCAACATCTAGTGTTGGCTAAAATTTGGAGCCTAGTAGAAGTGTAAATTCCTACATCTATTGTCAAGAGTTGTTTGACAATATCAAATAAAGTTGAAAATCTAAGGAATCTGTTGCATGTGCTCAAAGAGACATGTATGAAAATACTCATAGCATCATGAGTAATACCAAAAAATGATGAAAATACTAGAGAGATAACTTGTGGTGTAATCTTGCAATAGATATAGTACACCATTGAAATGAAGGAGCAACAGTACACATATCAACTTGATTAAACCTCAAACACAATATTAAGTGAAGAAAGGACATTACTAAAAGATGCATACAGAATATCGCTTATGTAAAATCTGAAAACATGCCAAGCAACTCTGGATGTTGTGTTACAACAGTGTAAACATGCATGAGAACAACAACCAAATTCAGGTTGATGATTACCCCTGGGAAAGCACAGAGAGGAAGGAACTGCCATACAATGTGAGGGAGGTAGTCAGGGAAGGTCAACTGTATTTGTAATCTGTTTCTTTAAAAAAAAAAAAAGAAAGTTGAAGCAACTGTTATAACTTAGAGCTTGGTAGCTAGATCTTGGTTCCACACACTTGCTGTGGTAATACAGACTAATTTTGTTATATCTTTGAACTACTACATGATAAACAAAGTAAATGCATTAAAAATACAAGAGAACCAGAAACCATTTTTTTTGAAAAAAGGGCTTGGTTAAGGGCTGTATACAGGTTTAAAATATTTAGCTTCCTGCTCTAAAAATCTGAGACCCTCATTTTAACGAAATCACAACCTTATCTTAACTTCAATGTTTTGGACAGAAGTTGAGGTCTATTTTCTCCGACTTTCTGAATTTTTCCAAATGAAATGTTTCAGCAGTAATGATTTAAGGGTCTATGGTAACAGTCTTTAGACAATGTGAACATTAAGAGAAAGTCAAACTGAGAAGTCAGAAGAAAAGATATCATAGGATTCAAATCAAAGTTTGAATATATATTAAAGAACTCACACGCTATATACATTACATTTTGTGTGATTGGGGTGAAAAAGTTTGTATTGCTTTTTTTAGCAGTTTCTGGAGAATAATTTTAAAAAGACCTCTTTATAGTCTCTTTTGAGCATTTTGTTTTCTTCTTTTCTGGGCATGGTTCACAAATTAAAGAGCCTATTTCCTCTCCACAGCTGTGCGTCATTGCCTTAGGGACTATTATGGGAACAAATTCTAAAGGAGTTCAGTTCTGCTGTCTAGCAGAAGAAGCTCGTAACATAAACAAGCCTGTAACCTCCCCAAGGGTTGAGCAGATGTCTGTGATCATTCCTGCTGGCTTCCTGACTGTCCTGTGGGCTGACCAGTGTGCTTTCCCTGATAGCAGATCCTTGACCTATGAAGTAATGTTGTCCTGAATATACTGGATGCAAAGACAGGCCTCAAGTAAAGTCACAAATTTGCTTCCCTATGTGGTTCTTCAGAGGTCATGGCTACAACACCCGGGAGTTATGGGAGATTGGGTTGTTCAAGCAGACTGATTTTAAGACTACAGATATTTGTTAATTTTTACTATTTTCATAAAAATGAGAAATTAAAACTAATACCTTTTGGAAAATCAATATTTTCCAGTAGGAAAAAAAAATACGTATTTCAAAGTTTTGAATTCTTAAAAAGCTAATAGAGGCATGTTTTACCAAAGATCTATCCATGAAATGAGAATTTTATAAAGTTTCTTTAAAGTTAACACTGTGATAAGGAAGCTATTGCTTGCTTTGTTTATAGTGT
This sequence comes from Smutsia gigantea, assembly GCA_032199065.1. Taxonomy (NCBI): domain Eukaryota; kingdom Metazoa; phylum Chordata; class Mammalia; order Pholidota; family Manidae; genus Smutsia; species Smutsia gigantea. The sequence goes on from JAVSCE010019517.1 coordinate 48,110, forward strand.
ACTAAAGTAACTAGTTTGACTTCAAATACTTGAATTTATTTTGTTGGCTAATCATCCTCACCTTATTGGGAAACAATTTACTTAGCACTTGTTTGGAGAATTGAGCAAGTGAGATTTGGGGAAATGGGACAAGATTGGGGCAATATAATTTTCTAGAATATTAACATTTATCTCCTTCAAAGATGAAGGGAATGATATGGGTACTTCAGTGTATCAGATGTCTCTACCTTGCTGAGCATAAACTTGACTGTGCACCGCAAGAGGAAATCACAGGGGCTCCTTCTAACCAGCTTTGAACGATAAAGGCCGGTTAGTATATGGTCATCTCAAACTGAGATCAATGATCTCAGAGAGTCTTGGACTCTCAGAGCTGAAGAAGTTTTTAATATCAATAAGGAACTGGGGCTCAGGTAGGGTAATGGATTTGGGCAGACCACAGATCATGGTGAGATACATGTAGATATTGATATATAGATATACATCTGGGGTATCTGTATGCATATATATATCCCATTATACTGGTATTGATAAAAATGTATACTTAAAGTATACATATTTTTAGGAATTAATTTTTTTAGAACAATTTTTGGTTCACAACAAAATTTAGAGGATGGCACAGAGATTTCCCATATACTCCCCAACCCCACACATGCCCAGCCTTCTCCTGTATCAACATCTCCCACCAGAGTGATACATTTGTTGTGACTGATGGACCTACACTCATGCATCATCATCATTCAAAGTCCATAGTTAACCTTAGAGTTCACGGTTAATGTTGTACATTCTATAGGTTTGGACTAACATGTAATGACAGATAGCTATCATTATGATGTCACACAAAGTAGTTTTCTCTACCCTAAGACTCCTTCATGCCATGACTAATCATCCCTCCCAGCTCCTGGCAACCACTAATCCTTCCATTGTCTCTGTAGTTTTGCCTTTTCCATATGCCAAATCATACAGTATGTAGCCTTTATATATTGGCTTCTTTCACTTAGTCATATGCATTTAACTTTCCTTGATGTCTTGTCATGGCTCAATAGCATGAAGCACTGAAAGACACTATATTGCTGGGATGTTGTAGATGAAAACCATACTTTTGGTCTGGAAACCTTCATATCTTTTCAGGGGTGTGTGTGCTCAGGAGATATTGGGGACTTGATTTTTTTCCATGTTATTGTTTTAAAACAAAGTTATTCCAGCTGAACTATAGTGGAATTATTGGTTAGTTGAATCAACACTGTGTTCACATGACACCCCAAGCTAAATTACTTGATAGATATGAAAGAAGGATTTTCTAATTAATGGCATCCTGACTTCAGCTTTGGTACTTTCCTTATATCTTGCCTGGCTTTGTAAACATAGTTAGTTCCTACATTAAATATCTCATCTTACACAAATACAGATCTAAATAGGGCTGGATACACATGATCTTTTTTTTAGGTGTCTGTGGTTGTTGTGTGAGGATTTTCATTTTTGTTTTTGCCATTGTCTAAGGCAGAAATCTATCCCAAATTAAGATAGACTTCTGACTAATCATTTGGAGGTTGGCCTTCTGCTTTCCAAAGGTTTATTCAGCTTTGTAAAATTGCAATATCATTACCATTTCCATTTTTTTCACTGTATAATCCATATTTTTCATATTAAATTTATAAAGTAGGAGGTTATGATGAACTATTAAAAAAGGAAATAAATGCAGAACCCAAAAATGTGATTATAACTTGGTCTAGCCATGAGAACTAATGCTTCCAACCCACACACAAGACAAAATTTTATTAGTGTACAGTTTGTACTGTATGCTCTTATATTTCAGTCTGTCATGCCCTAAAAAATGTGCTTTTTGACTTGAATAAGTAATAAAAGTCACCCAATGGCTGAGGCTGCCTTAAGTCCAATTTCCACTGTGCGGCTGTACAACTTTTGAGAATGTTTCATCAGTGCCAAACAAGGGCAGGAGTTTACCAACAACAGGTCCTTTAGCAGGGCGTTTGGTATTTGTCCTCTGTCTCCCACTGCAAATTTCATCCTTGCATGGAGTGTGTCTATTTTTTATTTGACAAGACAAAGTAACAATTTTATTCTAGTCTACAGCACATCACTTTTTTTTACATACATTTTAGCGGTTTTGACAGAGTTGCTTTTGAGAAAAGTTTTAATGACCCCATAAAAAGTTAAATTAAAAATAAAATACACACAATAAAACAATGGGCATCTAACTGTTCAGCATTGTGCATTTAGAGTTGATCTAGTTAATTTTATCACTGAGTAGCTCACCTACTTAAGAATTCACTGGTAGATACCAGCTCTTCTGTTTTTTATTCCCATGTAATTCATGAAAATCAGTCCTAAACATACACACACAAAATAAATTCTCTTTTAGAGCCACATCAGAAGAAAAATTCAATTAGAAAGCCTAAATGTGTCATCAGACAATTGCCTTGATCAAGCTCATTACTAGAAAAGTTTCTTTCCATGTCTATTTTTAACACCCTAAAAGTACTAATTCCTTTGAAAGAACTGAAGTATAATATCTTAGCATACTAAAGAATAGGCAGGCCATAGGCCCTATATGCAACCGAGTAAACACCACCCAATCTTCTCAGGAGCTGCTGCGACACGGGGAGTCCTAGCCGCAGGCTGTGAGCCTGGAGTCTTCTTTTCCATGAATATTCTACTGTGCCAGGGCATGACCAGCACATGCCAGTTGCTGAGTCAAGTCTGAGGCATACAGAGAAGGACATCTTTTCCAGTGCCAGTACCACACAACCCCGACAAGAACGGAGCTGCCCTTTGGGCATCCAAGCCTCTCAAGGTCATCCTCCTTCTCTACTTGCGGTGGAAATAAATTTTGGAAAGCAGTTTGCCTGCTTTCAAGGATCTTTTTCCCCCAGCAAATAGATAGACAGACTCTTTAAAAATAACATTACATTTCACTTCTTAAACACTCTCCTCTATTTATAAAATTCTAGGATTTTGAAAATGAATTTCACTGGGTTTTTTTCTAGCTCCAGCAGTAGGATTAAGAAAGAGTAAAAACTATCGCACATAAAGCTATGTACAATTGTGAACAAAAACTGAATGGATAATGATGACAAAGTTTATTAATATATATTTACAAAGTTGATGGTGTTGACTAACTACACAGTATTCAATATTTGAAGAGAAGGTAAAATTTGAAGAGAAGTGTGACATAAATGACGAGTTACAGCAACTGGGAGGTTTTAGATTATTGTTAGCTTAATCAGTGCTCGATAGTCCTTGGCCAATAAGACTGATGTTCAGGAAAGAAAGACATCAGGGTACTACTTCAGCAATCACACAGCCTGGACTAATTAGAATGTTGCCCAATTTTAACATAATTGCCATCAATCTTTTAATGATCGGTGACCACTGAAAATCTAACAGTCCCCTTTAGTTCTTAATGCATATGACCTTAGTTCTGCAAACTCTCCATCAGTAACTGACTGACTCTCTGCATGCTTCTTCCCAAGAGAGAGAATCTGAATGGGTTATGAAAGATTAGCCATGATAGGGAATTTCTAATAGGTAGAGCTCTAGTATCAGGACATTTCCTTGACCTCTGGAAAGCTCAGAGAGAGCTGCTTTCGGGTCAGATCCCGGTGCTGAGTCGATTCAACTGGACCCAAGGAGACTGAGTCACTTGGGTCAGAGCCTGCTAGACTATGAGTAAGAAACCACTCACTGGGAGTATGCAGGCATGGCTGGGCCTCTGTGACTTTTTTTAAATAATGGAGCATAACTGGCAGACTTCTTAGGAGCATGGAATGTCTGGTACAAGAGAAATATTTTATTATGTAGTTGCCCATAAAGTCCATCACCATATATTTGTGGAAAAAATACTTAGTATCTAGTATAATAAATGTATATGTATTACATATTATAATAAATTTATATTTATCACATACATATAAAAATTATATATCCATCCATTTAAGATTATGTAATAAGCATTTGCTATTCAGAATCAAAATTATCATTACTTCCCTCCTCAACAACTGGAACATAATAGATGATTCTTTACTCATTCAACGAGTACTTATTGACTACTTGCTGTGTGGCAGACAATGCTAAATATAGAGGATGCAAGGAAGAAAATATAGACATAAAGCATAAGATCTTGTGGTGGATGTAGATGTGGAAATTGGCTAATTAAATCATGTTATACAGGGTACAGCAGGGGAATTTAGGAATACCCTTGGGTCACATAGGAGAGGCATTTAACTGGGCAATCTGGGAGGGCTGCCTGAAGAAAATTACCCATCAACCAAAGCACCTAAAATTGGAATATGAGGGAGAAAAAAATGCAGAATAATGTCCAAGTTCCCACCTTGAAGGACCAGATGATTGATGGTGCCATTCACTAGGAGGAAAAACAAAAACAAAAAGACAAATGAGAGGAAAAGCAAGATCGGAACAAAGATCATGCATTTAGTTTTGGGCCTGTTGAATATGACATACCTGGGGAATCACCAGTAGAGAGGAACTATAGGTAGATATACAGTTCTGAATCTAAAGAGATAAATCTGTGTTGGAGAGGAAGCTCTGGGATTCATCAGATTATAAGAGATATTGGAAATCATGGGAGTGAATGAGATCACCGAAGGAGAGTGGGCAGAATGAGAAGAGAAGAGACTCAAGAGGCAAAACCCTAAAGAATGTCCTTGTGCAAGGGTAACGAGAACGGAAACCCAAAGGGACAGAAGACTGGCCAGAGATGAGACGTAGGAAAACTAAGGGGCTGACAAGGGCTATTGAAGCCCTATTACAGTGATTTGAGATGTGATTGGACAATGAGGAAGAGAGTCAATGTGTATGGACACTTAATAAAAGTTTGTTTTCAATGGAAGGAAAGAAATAGGGTAGTATCTAGGGAAGAGGATAGAGATTGAGAAAGATCCTAAAAATGAAAGATGCTTGAAAATATTTTAAATACTCAAGGGAAAAAATCCAGCTGAGAGCAAGGAACTTTAGATAACAGGAGAGGAGGTAAACAATCAATAGAGCAAAATCCTTGACAGCAAGGTGAGCTTAGAGGCCAGACAGTAAACTGAGGAATTAGCTTCAGAAGGAAGGAGAAGCCCTTTTTCCACTGTTAAAAAGAAAAAAAATGATGGTAGGATGGTTTGTGAATGCAAGTACATATGTAATTTTGATAGTGGGGAGTTCTCACCTTACTAGCAATTTTGTTTTATGTCTATGTTTATGTTTAAAAATCTATCTACAAAAAACATCTATCTACAGCCATGTCTCTATTTCATTGTTATTTATAAATCTTGTTTTACACTAACGTTTTTATTTAGCATAAATGTAATTAGATGAATTTTCACTCCTGGATAGCTTTTAGAATTTAGCATATTTAGAACACTGACTTGAAATATAAAGTGCCCAGGTATACAAACACTTTAAATCACATACGGAGTTTCATTTTTATTTTTACCTTATGCAGTTTCTATCTTTATACTATACCATTAGTTTGGCATTAGGACTTTCCTCTGATGGATGGGAAATAATTCTAAATTTAAAATTTTAGCTCTAGTTTTTAATTAGTTGGCCATCTGTACAAACAGCTTAAGGAATGTAGCTTAAGTTTTGGGCAAAAATGTTTGCAAAAAAGTTGTTTATTGCATCATTCATAAAAAATATATACAAAAATTGGATACAATCTAAAATTCAGAGAATGGACGAATATATTATAACAAATAAAATAGATACCCATTTATATATTATTCACAAAGCATTTAAATAATATAAACAAATGTTTGTATGACAGTGATTGATAAGCAAAAACTGTATACAAAATTATAAATGTAATATTTTATTTTGTTAATATAAATGTATTGAAAAAGTATAGAAGATTATTTGATAAAGTGATTGTTTTTTTCTACTTAACTACGTTTTCTAATATAGGAATATAAGACATTTATAAGCAGAAAAAATTTATATTATATTTTGAGAAACATATTCTTGGATTGTTCAATTATGAGGAACATATGTTTACAGTTCCTAATTAGTAAGCTTTTAGATGATATGCATATCTTGAAGTAAATCTATGGTTTCATCTGATATTTACCTAGATAACTTTTTCTTTTAAGTTTGCCATTCATTTCTCTTTTCCTCAGAGTTAAAACTTGTATGTAATAAAGGGAAGGAAAAGGCAAAAGCAATAAAAGGGGCAATTCCATTCACTTTAAGATGTGCTGCAGTTAACATGAATCATCCCTCTCTGCCTTTCCTCTAGGTCTTTCCAGCTGGAGCTCTCTACTTGGTCTGGGCCTTAAGTCAGAGGACGGTATGTACTCTACCTGTACTGGAGCATTTTATTATTTGTTAGAATTTTTCCTAGTGCTAGGTCATTTGGGGCAGGAAGTCATTGCCAATTAGAAAAGAGGCAGAAGGAAAAGCAAAAATAATGTCTTTAAAAAGGACAGTATTGCAAGTTGCATACAACTGGGCTATTTTCAGCCAGCAAAAGCTGGGTTTGGTGGTGGTAGTCACATATACTCTGGTGTGTGTCACTGAAGAGAGCCAGATATTACAGAAGCCACAAGCAGACTGTACAATTAGGGTTAGGTGAAAGGAGTAGCTAATCCTGCAATAGTCACTGTTACATAACACCCAGCTGCTGCCCAGGGACATGAGCAGTAACTGAATATTATAGCGGGAACTGTTAGTTTTGCCGCAGCCTAGGGTCACTTGTTTCCATTATAAACCTTGTTTTCTAGTTAGCTGGTTTATAACCCAGACAGTTTAATTCATATGATGCTGAAAACTGGCATTCAAATTAGAAGCCTAGAGGCATTTTTTTTTGCAGTAATAAAATTTTGAGCTAGAAAGGACCAGAGAGATCATCTAGTCCAACTTTAGTTTGAAGATCAGAAAATAGAGGCATGTGGAAGGAGTGAGATGTACGTGTCGTACAGTTATCAAGAGGCAGAACCAGACACAGGACACAGACGGGCTCTTCTGCCTTCCCCATTAAAACAAAACAAAACAAAAAAACCCAATAAACAAAGCAAAACCAAAATAAATCTTTACTACCCTAGGTTAACATAATGTCTTTTTAATGTAGAGAAGCCAGAGGAAACACATGTTGACTCTTACATCCACCAGGGATCCCTCTTGACATGTTGAAATGACTAGCTAAGGGAAATAGCTTGTTAAGTGGCAGTACAGGAAAGAACTCAGACCTATTTTGTGACAACTTTGCATTTTTATATACCTTTTCCTCCAGTCTTATCAACTGATATTCCATTGATTCACTCCATATCCCAAAAGAAATGATTGTTAAACCATTGGATAAATGAGGCACTAGTTTACTACATTCTCATGGTCATAAAATGAATCATGAATTGAACTGGAAAAGAAAGAAGGATGAAGCCAGGATCATGTTTCTATAAAACCACAACTGGCTGAAAAGTAAGTTCCATCAGTCAGCCGAACAATCATTTTATCTCCATAATATCAAAAGAAAAGTGTGGTGATGGGTTGTTTCTCTGATAAATTCCGGCCATTATTTTGTCAAGATTGGTTTCAGAACATTTTATGTAAATGGAGCAAATGACATTTTCTTGAACTATGTATGCAGTTGGCTGGAGCTGGATATATACATCCTGATTTCATGCACAACTGCCTTTCCCGAAATCCAGCCCAGAAGAATGTCTTAGGTCATTATACCACGGCTCAGTATTTAAACTCTATCATGGCAGTAGAGTGCGACTTTTATTTAAAAATTTGTGCCTTAAAATCAGCTTTCGAAGGTCAAAACCTAGTTCTATTCTATACCCACCATACAGTTAGTACACCCGACTCTCCCTGAAATGCTTTTTTGGAGCATGTCTTTTTCCTCTAGTAGATCCTAAGTTCCTTTTAGTACAGGGACCATGCATTGTTTTCTATACGTACATTCCTTCTTCCAAATTTCATAACTGGCACTGAGCTATTATGCTATTCATCTGGCACACAAGCAATCAAAATTGACACTATTTATGATGCTGTTTACTTGGAGATAAACCTGTGCAGAGTATAGGATTCCTGTATTAACAGTTGTCATCTGCTATAGAAGAAGACGATGACAAAAAGAATTAAACCCAATTTAAAAGAGAAGAAAGAGGGACATGCTAAAGAGCCTTAGACTTTGACTTGTTTCCAAGAAGTCAGAAATGAGTTAGAAGTTGGAAATTAGAATTCTCAGAGTATAGTTTGATAAACTTAACCTAATCAAGAAACTTTGTCTCTTGTTCCTTGTACATTTTTCAGTAATTTTGTGCTTTTCCACCTTTATTTCCCAAATTAAGGTGTCATTTGATGCATTTTGTTTATACTTTCTGTCTGTGCTCATTATTATCTAACTTTGTGACATTGACAGCCTGAAATCCTATGAACTAGGAAAACCATTCTGAGGAAGTGGGTGGTAACTGGCAAAAGGAAAGCATAATGTGGAGAGAATTAGTTGAAGGCTGTTGTAATAATTTGGCTAAGTTAGAGGATTCATTTGTTTTGCATTCTTGTCCAGTATATTATAATATTATTGGAGATGACTTCATAGGTCAAGTGTCACTAAGAAACCTCACATTTTTATTTAGCATGAAGAGATCTAAACTTGCCAGAAAGTCAATATTTATCAGGGTCACTTCATTTAATATTTTTATTTTCTCCATAACCTAATCCTCATTTATGGAGTTGACAACTTTAGTCAGTGGTTTAGGTACCCTCATTTTTTCAGAAACGGTGGATGCTGCCTGCCTAACTTCTTGTTACTAAGTGAGGCTAGGCTAATGGTGCTTTTTCACCGAATAGCATTTCTCTGTGGTTTAAAAGCATGGGTATTAGTGGACTTCTTGGCATGGCTGTCAGCTTTCAGTGGTGTTTGGGGTCCTATTTTAGGCATTTGGGGCCATTAGGTTGATAATTTGTATCTTGTAGGAAGTACATGTCTTTATGAAAAATCCATATGCAGACTCTGAGATTGCATAATAATAAACACATAAATGCTTTACAGGGAGTTGACATGCAAATGAAATTCTCTGTGCTGCTTGGCTTCAAAGTCACTAAAAGGAAAATATATTTGAAACGAAATTAAAACTATGCAGAATTCTTGTTGTAAATCTGAACTCAAGTCAACCCCTGAAGAAATAGATAAAATGGACCCATCTTCCTGAATAACCATTGTCTCTTTTGAATGTCCACCCGACACTGCTTTCCTATAATCACACACATATCAGAACATGCATGCAACTCTATGCTACCCACATTTCCAGCCTGTATGAAATGGCTTGGAATTTCTAGGAACCTATGTGATTTCCACAATGCTGAGAAATAATTCTGTGATAAAATGTGTCTTCTGAAAGACAAAGCAATTTAGTGGTATTACACAACATAACTGTTCAGTCAGATATACACCTATGGTATCCTCACATATTTACATATTAGTTTAATATATTTGTACCAGTTTCCTACCCAATATCAAAATTCTTCCATTGCATATTACATTCCACTACCTATTACTAATGTAACCTTATATATGTGTAGTAGTGTAATATCCAAAACACTTTCACATCTATCATCTAATTTTTATCTCTTTGTCTTTTTGCTTCTGATTCTGGGAGACTTTCCTTGATGTGACTAGATCTTTTAAGACTATTCTTTTATTTGGTCTTTTTATGAATAATTTTATTTCCAGAATCATGGTTTTGAAATATTTTTATTCCTAGAAGCACAGTTTTAAATTCCAAGAAACTTTCTAGTTCTCTGGTTTTTCCTTTTTCAAAGCAGTATATTTATTTTATTGATATGATATTCTCTAGGATCTTTCTGAGGATGCTTTTTAAAAATTTCCCTCTTGTAAGAATTATCTCTTTTCCGCAGAGTATTGGCTTCCTTCTTTATTCTTGTTCATTTTCTTCCAGACTTGATGAACTCTAGTTGTTTGTTTATATGTATGAATGCAAGACAGAGGGAAGGAAAAAGGAAGATAAGAAAATGGTATGTTAATTTCTCCATTTACTAAGTTCATTATTCTTCCTAGAACTACATTCTGGTATTTTAATACCACAGTCTGTGGGAGAGGGAAAGTGGTGACTCATATCTGTGAATGCAGTGTAAAGGTCAATTTGACCAACTAAATCTGAATACTTTGATTCAGCAGTTCTATTTCTAGAAATTTACACTAACTGAATAATCAAAGTTAAATGAACAAAGAACTAGGCATAAGAATATTCATCATATGGCCAACATCCAAAACACAAACAACAACAAATGTTGGCGAGGATGTGGAGAAAAGGGAACCCTCCTACACTGCTGGTGGGACTGCAAATTAGTTCAACCATTGTGGAAAGCAGTATGGAGGTTCCTCAAAAAACTCAAAATAGAAATACCATTTGACCCAGAATTCCACTCCTAGGAATTTACCCTAAGAATGCAGCAGCCCAATTTGAAAAGGACAGATGCACCCCTATGTTTATCGCAGCACTATTTACAATAGCCAAGAAATGGAAGCAACCTAAGTGTCCATCAGTAGATGAATGGATAAAGAAGATGTGGTACATATACACAATGGAATATTATTCAGCCATAAGAAGAAAACAAATCCTACCATTTGCAACACTATGGATGGAGCTAGAGGGTATTATGCTCAGTGAAATAAGCCAAGCCGAAAAAGACAAGTATCAAATGATTTCACTCATATATGGAGTATAAGAACAAAGAAAAAATACTGAAGGAACAAAACAGCAGCAGACTCACAGAACCCAAGAACGGACTAATAGTTACCAAAGGGAAAGGGACTGGGGAAAATGGCTGGGAAGGGAGGGATAAGAGGGAAAAAGGGGGCATTACAATTAGCAGATGTAATGTTGGGGGGGCACGGGGAGGGCAGTCCAACTCAGAGAAGACAAGTAGTGATTCTATAGCATCTCACTACGCTGATGGACAGTGACTGTAATGGGGTTGGTGGGGGGGACCTGATGAAGGGGTAGTTTAATAATCGTAATATTGCACATGTAATTGTAAATTAATGATAAAATAAATTATATTTAAAAATAAATAAATAAATAAATAAATAAAAGAATATTCATCATAGTCATAAGAATGCAAGAATTAAAGATGCAATGTCAATGTTAAAATTGTGCTGGATAAAGATCTGTTGATTGAGATAATGGAAAATAATATAGCCCTAGAAGTTATCTCTTAAAGCACTATTTAAGAAAAAAAGAAATGCTCACAATAACGTTAATGAAAAAAGAAAATGTCTAATCTAAACAATATGGTCATATTTAGAAATATAATACAAAGGAAGTATTTGTGTGTGTGTGTGTATACTAGAAGGAAATACACCAAAATATTAACAAAGGTTATCACTGATAAGCACATTGTTATTGTTGTGTTTTGCTTATTGTAATGATATTGTTCCTCTTATTTGTAATAACTTTAAAATTTTTTTATTATGTTTAATATATATAATGTATATAACATATATGTAAATTCTGAGGCATAATAATGAAATAAGTAACAATGAATCCATTTCCAGATTTATGAACTAGAGTATTACCAACAGCCTTGGAACTATCGAGGTATATTTGTGTATTTCTCTGTATCTCACCTTCCTGTCCCCCAAATAACTACTGTCCTGGGTTTTGAGTCTATTCTCCATTTTTAAAAAGTTTCCAGAATACATTCCTTACCAGGGTATAGTTTAATTTTTCTTGTTTTTACATCTTCTAACATTGAATCATATATGTAATGTTTTATCACTTTTTTCCAAACAGGTACTTCAAATTTTCAATGTTTTCACTCTTGTATAATATTTCATTGTGTCACTATATCTCTATTTATTTATAATATCTTCTGTTTATGGTCATTTAAGTTTTAAGTATTTTTTCATTAAATAAATAATATCAATAGAAAATTATTGTACCTGTCTCAAGACCCAGGGCATTCATGAAAAGATTTTTTTCTAGATAATAATGTGTGGAAAAGCTGGGAATATTGACTTCTGCATAATAGGAAATCTTTGAAGGTGGCAAAGTTTTAAGTTTATTTAGGCCTTCTTTAATGTTTCACAGAAATATTTGAAAGTTCTCTCCAGAAGTCCTGATACACTTTCATTAGGTATGGTTCTATGCATCTTATACTTTGTTTTGATATACCAAATAGTATCTATTTTTAAAATTATATTTCCTAGTGCTTTATTGCAACTGCATATGTATACAGCTTTCAGTATATTAATTTTTTCAAGCACCTGGCCATATTGTCTTATTCATTCTGCTGATTCTTTGGAGTTTTCCATCTGTGAATTATAAAAATTTTAGGTTCCCCCACCAAACCTTAGAACTTATCTTTCTTTTTGGCTCATTTGACTGTCTGAGACTTCTATGTTGAATGGGGGTGAACTGCTTATTTCTGATTTTTAGAGGAGCATTTTAAATATTTTGCTTCAAAAATAAATGTTTAATTTAGGTTTTCTGTTTATCTCTTTTATCAGGTTATGGAAATTATCTTTTATTCCTAGTTTACTAAGGGTTTTTCAGATCGTAAATAACTGTTGAATTTTAGCAGTTGTTTTCTCCATCTACTGAGATGACTATATAGTATGTCTTTTTCTCTTAATATAGTGAATTACATTTATAGATTTTTCTAAAGCATTTAATAGTGTTGAATTTCTTGATCATAATATGATTACAGATTAAGATTCCCAAAGTATTCTTTTGTCAAAATATTGCGTGTATGCTCATGACCTCTAATTGTCCTTTTTCATGTTTGCCTTTTGGGTGTGGAAGGCAGAATAATGGCCCCCCCCAAAAGATGTCCACACCTGATCTATGGAATCTGTAAAGATTCTGTTACTTGGGAAGAGAGACTTTGCCAATGTGATTAACAGTAAGGATCTTGAGATGGGGAGTTTATCCTGGATTATCCAGGTGGACCCCATGTAATCAGTTCTTAAAATAAGAGAACTTTTCCCAGCTGTGGAGAGCCAGAGAGAACTCAGCCTACCGTTCTTGGCTTGGAAGATGGAGGAGAGAAGCCATAAACTAAGATGGGCAGCCTCTAAATACAAAGTCTCCCCTAAGTCCCAGAAAGAGGCACAGATCTGCCCACATCTTGCTCTTACTCTGGTGATCTGTGTCAGATTTCTGACCCTGAGGATTCTAAGATAAATGTGTGTTATAACTACAAAACTTGTGGTAATTTGTTACAGCAGCAATAGAAACTAATATATTTGGTATTGTTAAGATACTTGGCTTATAAAATGTAATGGGGTTCTTTTCTCTGTATTTCTATTTTCTGGAAGAATCTGTACAAGGCCGGAATGATATTTTAAAAGAAGCATTAGTAAAATCTTTCCTTTAAAATTATGTGGGCATGCTACTGGCTCTGAAAAGGGCTTTTAAAAAAATACTGGCTCAGTTTTAAATTGTCATACAATTATGGAGGGGAGGAAGAGTTTTCCTCAACTCTCTCAGGGTTCCTGGCTGGGTCAGAAAATTTAACCGCCCAGCGAGGATTAACAGGAGAAAAGCATGGGTCTCTCAGTTTGGCACATCTTGGAAACAGAGGCTGTCTTGCCACTGGGTTTCAGCCCCAGGGAAGTTCACTATGGATTCAGTGAGACCAGGGACTGACAATGGAACATTCTTGGGTTGAAAGGATTTTTTAGCTGGCTTGTTCTCCCAGCGATGTCAAGCACTAGAATTACGTCTGCATCCAAGAGTCTGGAGGTCTGTAACCCTCCTTCAACTCTGCCTCTGCCCAGAGCACTGGGCAGGGCTCTTTATATAGTGACTCAGTCAATAACAGCTAATTACCCAGGGGTGTGGAAGGAGTAACTCAGCAGCAGGCCAGTTACATCATTAAGTAGTTTAGGTTCAGGTGAGGATCCTGGCCATAGGAACCTTCACTTTATCCACAGAGGCTCTGGACTTTTTAATGATGTTTTTATAGGTAACCCTTGAACAACATGGGTCCACTTATATGTGGAGTTTTTGCAATAAGTATGTTGGAAAATTTTTTTGGAGATTTACTACAATTTGAAAAAATATTCTCTTTTCTCTAGCTTATGTTATAAGAATACAGTATATAATACATATAACACAAAATATGTGTTCAACTGTTTAGGCTATTGTCAGGCTTTCAGTCAACAGTAGACTATTAGTAGTTAAGTTTTTGGGAGTTGAATGTTATATGCAGATTTTCAACTACATGGGGTTCGGCACCCCTAACTTCGGCTTTGTTCAAGAGTCAGCTGTACAATAAATAACCTTGAATGATGGAGATGGTGTTTCCCCTTGGAACAAAAAGCAGGCTTGCTTACTGTCTACAGTAATAAAGATAATATTTCCCTCTGAAGCAAAGGGCAAACATACTTACTGCTTGTTATAAAATATTGACCTTTTCTATGCTAAGGACTCATCTCCTGGAATGCAAACCACTGCACACATGGGCTTATTTACTATGCTGTAACACATTCTTTATCTTTTACTTACAAGTCTTGTGTCATCTCTCAGCATCCATAAGTCTGTGGCAGACTAACCTGTCAGCTTTCAGTTACCTGTTATCAGACCCTTCACAGTTCATAGTCTTGATGACAAGGATGGGTGGCTGACTTATGGAAGAGAAAGGACAAGCATCCTACGGGCCAGGTCTGAGAATATAACAGAACTCTCTGGGATCTGACAGCAAATGCTGGGCAAGGGAGAGGGGATGTGGTGAAGGTTCCCTACAGTTCCTAAATGTTTAGAGCAGTGAGAGGTAGGATTGACCCAACCTGCCCCTTCAGTGCCTTAGGTATGCTTACTCTCCTCTGGGATGAGTGAATGTCACCATGATGATGGGGGCAGTAAGCCCTGCAGCCCCAGCCGAAAGATAAAGAGGCTGCGGTTAACGAACCAGAGTCCTCAAAGCTAAAATAGCTGCTATTGGCAATGGGGACTTACCTTGTTATTCAACGCAGAGCTTCAGGCAGACCAAAATCATTAGAAATTCTTCTTGTTGAGAGGTACACTACCACCTTCTCAAAACCTGCTCAAATTGAATGCAATGCCTTGCTTACTGGCATGGAGCCACTATGTCCCTCAATGCCCTCAATTAGTCTTTTTCCCTCTACCCTCAACTCAACTGTTTTACAGAGAGGTCTCTGTCCCCCAAACAGACCAAAAGTCACACGCACCAGCCACATTTTGTGGGGGAACTCTGCGGGATTCCTCTGCCCAGGTCACCATCTCACTGAGTCTTGGGGAAAGTGGGCACCCAGACTCAGTGAATGGAGTTTGGGTTCATAGGGAAGCTAATGTGACCTTGGAGGCTGAGGGATGTGGGCCAGTTCCATGTGCCGTTATTGCTGCTTTTACAGCTGAGTGTACTTCCTCATCCCGAGTGCCAAGGGGATTCCCCCAGTCCCAGAAAAGCTGCATATAGAGAAGTGCTAACAGAAGGCACAACACTAATGATACCTTTGAACTCAAGGTTCATTGTCAAGGTTCAGTCAACTGGGGTCTCTGGCAAAGCAGGGCAGCTTCTACCCCAAAGACACTCTGCGGTTTTCAGCTCACTGCTTCTCTGGCATGGCTACCAGGTATGACTCTTTGAAACCAGCTAATAGCTTGCTTTTGGGTTCTTGGCAAAGCTAAGCCCCTGATCCAGGAAGCCTTGTGACTTTCTGGAGTGGGTTGACAGGGCCTCAATGATGAATGAGGAGGGAAAGTCTCAGTAAGCCTACCTGTCAGGTAAAATGATATATTCAAGAGCACAGTCGGCCTGGCCTCAGGAGCACCTCAGCTTGACTTGAAAAGTGGCAGCTGCCTTCTGGGGGAAATTGCATCTCCCACTGTGCTTCCTGGAGCAACACTATTGGTTCAAAGAGGCGCTCAATTTGTAGACGTTCTCCTAAGCACCTGGTCTGGTTTACTGATGGTGAACATCTATTCATATCATGTTTTGACCTAAGTAATTCAACTTCCAGTCATTTCAAGTACAAGCCTATTGATTGGTCTGCATGTAGTCATGTTTGCAAGGATGTTTATTGCAACATTATCTTTGATGGGAAATAGCAAGGAGCTACTAAAACACTCTCATTTAAGGACTGGACAGAGAAATTTGTTGTTCCGCCCAAACCACACCAAAGTATCTCAAAACATGACAAACAAAAATAATGTTGACATTTTTTTGTTTTTATGCACACTATTTTCTCAGTGTTATATAAAGGGTGAATAAAAGAGTGTTTCATTACCTGTTCCATTTACTGACCAGCTGCATACAATCTAACAAATAACAGTGTGCTTGCTTAGCAAAGGCAACTTTAAGGCAATCCCTCAAACCCCTAACTCTTTGGTCCCACACGAATATCATCCCTATGTTCCCCACACAAACTCTGGCTTCAAGATTTATTGTTATGTGAAAAAGCCAAGAGCTTAAAAATGTACAATGGATTATTTCCATGCAAAAATAGCATATATAAGGATGTCTGGATGGATGATGTGTGAAAGGAATCCTGGGAAAGATACTGGTGATAGGTTTGCCTCTGAGAAAAGGACAGAGGAACCTGAAAAGTCTTTGATGAAAATAAGAGTTATTTTCATTGCTCTATATGAAGAATCAGCCTTAAGAAGTATTATCCCTGGGTGGTAAAAATCCAAAAGACTGTTTATTTATTTACTGCCTCTTACTCATTTTATACTATTTCTACAAAGGACTTGAATTTATTCCAAAAAGAAAAAATAAAATATCTAAAAATATCTTGAAAAGCATTATCCAAGAGAAAAGAAAAGATATATCCATATTGTGGTAGTTGGGAGAGCAATAAAAATTGTTGTAATCCTTGTTGCTGAAAAGCAAATTGTAATCCTGGATGCTGACATTAGAATAAGGAAGAGGTAAATTGGACACACAATTAGAAAGGCAAATCACTGGCAGAGAAAATAAATCTAGATACAAAATTACCCGAAGAAAATTTCTCAGAATACATAACCAAATGGAAATCCAAAGACACAAATTCAACAATATCTTGTTTTTATATATTTATTCTGATGTCTTCTTAGAGACAAGGATATGACCAACCAGAGAAACAAACAGTATTGTAACAAGAAATCCTAGGTTGCATTCATTAGACTTCAACAGCCGGGTTTTGCCCAGCATCCTCTCTGGACTAGCCTTAGTGATTACCATACCACACAGACAGATACATCTCTCTGGGGTTTTGGCAGGAATTCTTTTATTTCCACAGCACTTTGAAGGATTTGAGATGGAGAACACTTTGCTATTGTCTTTACACGTCTTCCAGACAGTGGAGAATGTGTTTGGGAGCAGCAGATTGAAGTTCATCTTCTGGGGGCCTGTGAAAATATCTTTTGCCTTTGTAGATTGGTGAACTAAAAGAAAACAAAATACCTTTAGTCATTGACTGGTATTATATACTACCATACTCTTCCTATGTTAGTAGTAACCAATACAAACCTATTTATAAAACTCCAAGAATGTAAGGTAGATCCTTCATCTTTGAGGAAAACAGCATCTCTTAAAACAATTATTTTATTCCATCTTTGGGTTGTTGCTCATGGCAACACAGAGAATGCACTGGAGTGTCATAATAATCCTCCATTAAATTCCTAGTGTTTAAATTTTAATGCTATAATTCAAGAGCTGACAAAAGCCCATTGAGTGTGTCTCTAGGGAGGAAAACAGGCAGGCCCATTTTCTCAGGGGTGATGCTATAGCAACATGGAATGAATTCGGGGTCAGGGAACACGCAGTCTGCAAGGTTTGTTTGCATTTCCTGGCTAAAAGTAGAATCCAACATTATAAATTTTACCCAACTACGTGGTTATATTGAGCATCAGGAAGATAGCTCCCTTTGTTTACACTGAAAACAGAGAGAAGGTAACAAAACCAGAACTGGAAGAAAGACATGTCGACAAATATATTAGGAAATGACTCTCTAAGTGACCATGATAGAAACCCCACAATCCCCATTGTACACCCAACCCCTCTCCCCTCGAAAACCAATGCTTTAGAACAGTGTGAGGTATTACAGTTCCCAACATGAATTTTCAAAAGAAGGAGACAAAGACTGAGCAGCAATCCCTGAATTTGACCCCTTACAGTCATGTAAGACATGGCAGAGTTCTGCTGACTATGTCTAGCTCTTTACAATGGTACTTTTGTTTTAGAAGCAGGATTTTTTTCTACCAGAATAAACAAATACACCTGAATCACAAATGCCTATTGTACAGCACAAGGCAAAAAAAAAAAAGTAAAAAACTCTGTACCTAATTCCCAGAGGTTTGTGTTGCCAACTTTTTCTTTCCCTAGGCATCTGTGTTTTTACTTTTGGTTTTAGTGTTGAACATTAGCATATTGAGTCAGTATTCAATAACAGAAAATACTACATTTGGGGTGTTTGTACAAAATAAGATATATCTAGTTACAGTCTCTATTTATATGGCTCACAATATACAAAAAGGAAGAATGTTAGGTTTTTCAAGTGGTAGGTCATAGACGAATATATCTGTAAATAATGTAGCTCCACAAAACTCAAAGCAGTTCCTTCTTTGCCTTCCCTTTTCCAAACCCTCACTCAGTGTTTTATCACAACAATTAAAAATCCTTTCTTCCAACCTCTCATGACTTCTAGTACCTGGTACCTTTTGCAATGCATCCTAAATAGAATGGTAGTATTAATCATCTTCCTCACACAATACTGAAATGTCTCCCTTCATCGAAAATCTTTGATGCCTATAGAATAAATTTCATACTCCTAGAGTTTAATTCTGCTATTAGAAGTAAACCAAACTATATAGTTTGCTGTTTCATTTAACATATCTTGCTTACACATTCCTCACAGTATATTTAATGGATCCTGCCTAGAATGTTCCTATATTACTGTGATCATCCTTCAAGCTCATTTAAATGTCACCTTTTCCAGGAAGTCGTTCAAGATCACTCTGTCTAAAAAAATTTACTTTTTTCCCCCTGAGGTCACATGGCACATGCAGAATTATCTTTGGTGACTTATTTAATTTCTTCAATTAAACTGTCTACTATCCCCTAAGGACAGGGACTATATATTCCATTATTTATTTTTTGCCCATGCTCAGAAAGAAATGTTTTTTAAAGAAACTATTCTCTAAGCTACGTTGCTTACTTAGTTTTGCCTATTAGGTACACCAAGTATGATATTACCTACAAAAGGAAGCTATGGAATAAAAAATATTAATCAGTGATACGTTATGAGCAATTTTAAGTACCTTAAAATGAAAGAATGGCTTAGCATAGAAAGAAAAATAAAGGACAGATTAGGTTATTCTGTGTGAATAAGCAATCCCAATATCTGAGTAGTTTATCATGATAAAAATTAAGTCTTTCTCATGTTGCCCATCCAGTGAACATTGGCAAAAAGATTCTGCTCATCATAGTAACTGAGGGATCCAGGCTGATGGATGTCCCTTCTTTATACACACCTACATAATCCCTGAGTCAGAAAAAGGGAACGTGGTAAGCCACACCACACTGGCTTTGAAAATTTCTTCCCAGAAGTGACACATCTCTTCTGCTCACACTTCATAAGCCAAAGAAAGTCACATGGCCAACCTGATTTCCAGGGGACAAAGAAGTGTAATCCTACCTGTGCAGAAATGGAAAACTTTTGAAATGTTTAGAAAAGAGTACTGGTGACTACTGGCCCATATTTCCCCAAGAATTGCAGGAAAACAAGTAATAAATTTCAAAACTTACTTAAAAACAGCAAAATGCTTAAAATTAGGAAACCCCCTAAGGTTGGTTGAAGATATCTTTCAATAAGCTTAGCAAACAGCTTCGCTGTGGTGAAATGTTAGATATATTTCCTTTAAGATTAGATTAAGGACAAAATGCTTATTATTATTGATACTGATCAGTACAAACTGCAAGACAATACCTAAAAAAGAAAATGAAGTACAAGGTTTGGAAGAGAAGGAAAAAAGGTGCCATTTCTAAAGAGAGGATGTGAATTCTTGATACTGCTTACCTCTTGATTTTTTTAACTTTTTTCAGAATTACTAATAATTATGAGCAAATCTGCTGTAAAAACTATATTAAAAATAAAAATAGAACATCAGTGGAATAATAGCCAATGAACTAAGATTTGTAATTGGAGTCTTAGAAAGACAGGAGAAGAGAGTATGGGGCAGAAAAATTATTTGAGAAAATATTGGTTAGAAAATTTCAAAACTTCATAAAAATACCTCCGCCCATAATTACAGTTATCTAAGAAAACACCATGCAGGGTAGAGAAAACCCCAGGTACATTATATTAAACTACAGAAAGTCAAAGTTAAACAGAACATTAAAAAAGCAAGAGAAAAATACACATTAAATGTAAGAAATCAACAGTAAGAAGGCTGACTTCTCATCAGAAACAGTAAAAATCAAGAGACAATAGAGCTTTTTAAAGAAGAATATAAAACTTGTCAACCTAGAAAAGTACTGGTCAGCAGCTATGCACCACAAGAAATGCCAGAGGAAGTTCTCTTGGCTAAAAGTAAATGGTACCAGATGGAGATGTGATTATACAAGGAAGAATGAAAAAGTATATATTGTGATAAATTTTATGAAAATAAACAAACAGATGAAAGAGAAAGGCAGCAAACCAAACCAACATAAATGAAAGAAAAAATTGAATCGTCTTATAAAGTAAACAAAATTCATAATCAAAAATAATCCAAAGGTACAAACTTCCAGGTATAAAAGAAATTAGTCCTGGGGATGTAAGGCGTAGCACGGTGACTAGAGTAAATAATACTGTATTATATATTTCAGAGTCGCTGAGAGTAGATCTTAAAACTTCTCATCACAGGAACAGTTTCTAACTATGTGAGGCGATGGATGCTAACAAAACCTATTGTGGTGATCATTCCACAATATTTACATATATTGAATCATTATCGTCCACCTGAAACTAATATAGTGTTATATGTCAGTTATATATCAATGAACAAAAACCCTCCCTCAAGGAAAATGCTGGGCTCAGATGGTTTAACTGAAGAATTTTATCAAGCATTAAAGAAGAAATGATACCAATTATACTAATTTTTTTCTGATTTATTTCCACTGGAGTTTTCACTTAAGGGACCACTCTGAGTTTATGTGGATAGAGATATTTAGATCTCAGGGTCTGGCCAATAAAAAATTTGACTAATTTCAACTGGACTATAATACTGTTAAGATTATCCATTGGTTATCCAGTTAGTATTTGACATGGGCCCTTCACTTCAGCCAGTTTCTCCCCTGCTGTAGGGTGACATACAAGAGGAGAAATGAAAAATACAGAAAAGCCTGGCACTGCTAACAGACAAACAAATCAAAGCCATAGACTTCTTGAAAGTGATTAATATCAACACCAAGATAAACCAAGTCAGTGTGTTTGAAAGAAGAAAGAGAGGGGCACTTGCAGCTCTGAGCCTACATCAAGGTGAGTTTTGCATTTCATAAACAAACGCCTCAGGCCAAAAGTACTTGGTGGACTTAACGAATTGTGATTCCTTTCCATCTTTTTATCACAGGGTACTTTTGCAGATAACGAGAAGAAAGGATAGCCTTTTACAGTGGTTTTCTTTCTAGTTCTAACAGTTGCTATTCTGGTTTCTAAGACAGAACTTTCCCAAACAGGAAAGAGAACCGGCAAAAGTGAGGAAGGGAATGAAGAGTGTGTATCTGTGAACAGGCTTTTGAAGACAAGCTTGGAAGGAAGAAGGAAAGTTTAAGCAACATACTTTCCCTAAATATTTAAGTTCATGGATTGCAGTGGGGTATTGGTGTTACCGGTCAGGTTCCCCAGAAAGCTGACTCCATGATGGATTTTAGTACAAAGAAAGTTTGGGGCAATTGCTGTCCAGGCCAACACCTGTGCAGAATAGTAAGGAAGCAGAATTTGCCCAAGGGAGATGTTAGGCTGCGATGCAGTAACAATGACACAGACAAGCCCCAGGGGCCCCTGAGGCTGGAATGGCCCTTCAGATGGATCTCAAGTTAGGGTAAGGGGACCAGGCCTTCATACCACACCACACACCAGCCAGTCATAGGATGCAATCTGCCCTCTGGAGGAGGAGTGACCTTGTGCAATGTGAGGAGAGCAAATGCCAGAGAGGACTGACTCTCTGAGAGCTACCAGCAGGCAACACACTCAGGAGATGAGGTAATTAGTCCTTCCTTCCTGGATGGGGAATCTGGGCAGCGCCTCACAGCACCCACTACAGTTCCCCTGGCAGTCTTGGATCCTTGCTTCATCTAAGCCCCGAAAGTCATTTCTCAAGGACACTGGTGGGTCTCTTCCCAGGGTAAACTTATCAGAGAAAAGTTAATGGGGAAAACTGTAATTCTCACTGATGCTGGTGAGTTTGAAGGAACAGCTGTAATAAGTCATTGTCTCCCTCAACAATCTGTACTAGATTCTCTTCTCCCAGAGCTGGCACCTGGGCTCGTCTTGGTGCAGATAAAAGAAAAGAAGAGGAATGAAGCAGCTGAGAAGAGACCCAAAGTCATATGTCTGTCTAAATGCCTGGTCATCAAGTCCTTTTCAGACTGTGGCTACTATATTTGTCTATTTACCATCAAAATTGGGCAAAGAATGTAAGATAACCAGGTGACAAACATTGTTCACTGTACCCCATGTGTGTCCTAATAATAGTCTTTGTCCTGATGATCAGATGCAATGTGCTCTCTTTGCGTGCTGGCCCCTTGGCATGAAGAGTGTGAAGTACAAAGGCAGAAATCATAGTTTATATTTTCCTTGATGCATGTTTTCCACCTTAGGAAACAAGACCACTAAAAACAGAAGTCAGATTTTCAGAAGAAGAAAGAAGAAACACCCTGAGGATGATTCCGACTTTCATCCCTTGGAGTTCCTGGGCCATGTGTCCCAACTAATGGGGCACAGCACCAATGGCCATTGATTTGAGTATATGCTGCATGCTGGAAGATGACTCTCTGCCTTCGCATGGTACTGACTTTGAGCTTATGCCTTACTGTGCCATCTGTATGCTACTCTATTGCTTTTTATGCCAGTACTTTTTGGATGCTTGTGGTATGTGACAAGACCAGTGGATCACCTGATTGTGGGCCCACAGTTGTACTTCCTTTCCTATAAAGTGAGCCCCTTAGTGCAGGGTTTGTGAACCGTGGCATATTGACATTTTGGGTGAGATAATTCTGTTATGGGGAGCTGGCTTATACATTGTAGGATGTTAGTAGTAACCCTGGCCTCTAGCCACTAGATGTCAGCAGCATCCTCCCAGATGTGGCAATCAAATGTGTCTCTCCAGACACGGGCAAAATCCCCTGGGGAGAAAGTTGCCCCTGATTAAGAGCTACTGCCTTAGTCTGATGCAACGTTATATGGGACCCCATGTGGGTAGATTAAGTTTTCTGCAATTCCATGGATAATGGTGCTGTCTGAGGTTTCTCAGGAAAGGCAAATTGGTACGTAGGATATGTATAGATTTAACAAGCATTAATTCAAAGCAAATTGCTGTCTCTTCCAGGATGGAAGGAGTCTAATGTATTCAACGTGTCATTAGGTGGCTGTTGGCCTCCTGAAGGGATGATGCTGTATTTGAGGGTTAGTGTTGGTCTCTCTTGGTGACTGTCAGTCATTCAGCAGTGGCAGAAGTAGCCTTAGTAAATGGTAGTGCGTGTGATTGGGTCCATGTATAGGTCCATTCCTGACACCATGGTTACTCTGTTCATTGCGCCCAGTGTTCAAACACTGGGGTCTCTGATGACCAAGAGATGGCTGACATGGACTGACTGCCCTTTGGTCTGTTCTGAATACTTGGCTGTTTAATGCCTCTTCTAAGTAGATGATGCTCTGTTTGAAGCTAACATGCGACACACAGATCTTCACACTTGGTACACCCACTCCCAATAGTCCAACCACATACCACCACCACAGACCCTCTTGCCCTTATCTTTCCATCTTTCTCCTTCCAAGCTATTTGCCACACATAAATTTGCATACATTTTAATTTTGGTCATTCTCTCTCTAACAAAAGATGATCAGTTGTGGCCCCTGGAGCTCTGTTGGGAAGATTTTCCCCCCACCCCTGTCTTCCAAGGCCATTATGGAGAGGAATTGCAGTGAAATCCCAATCCATTTTTACCTGCACGTACATACCAAACTAACAGTTCATAAACCAGCTTTGCTCTTTCTCTCCTTTGTCAGCTATTGAAGGCCTCCCTTATGCAGCCTAGGTAAATGCTGACTAAGAGGTCTTGCTTGGTGCAGTTATGGTGGATGAAATGGAAGTCTGGACCAGGCTGCGCTGCTCACCTAGGCCTTTTGGTGCTGCTATGTGCCTAATTCTTGCATGTACCATTTTCATCTTAAGACTTGTAGATCTGATAAAATGTATAATTTCACCAATTTGACTCATTTCTCCATCTCTAAAATTAGAGGCTTAATGAAATAAGCTATACATCGCTTCCAATTCCAGAATTTTATGGCAGGAAACATAATTTTATATAAAATATCAAAGAATGATGATAGACATTGCTTGTTACTGCATCCTTGCCTTATGGCCATGGGTACACTTCATGGTCTCATCTACAGATACCTCAGATGTTCTCTTTTATTACCATCCTGACCAATCAAATCATTATTATTATAAAAAAATACAGTGTTTTCAAAACTAATGAAAATCCCCATGGCCACAATCACAACATTGTTTCAAGTGTTCACCACTCAGTTTCTTGTACCAACTTGCAAAATCATCTATATACCCAATTTATAATAAATGTTATATTTAGAATAATGGAATACAAGAGATCCATTAGATAAATCCTAAAAATGAGTTTCTACCTGAGTCCTTTGGCCACATACAGCCTAATTTGTCAGAGAAAAATCTGTCTCAGGTACATTGGGCCCAGATGGGACCCTTGCAGTCTTGAATATTTGGTCAGGTCTGAAAGAAAGAAGAAGATTCAAGAATGGATTCACTTACTCTGAAAAATCATTAAACAAAACTAAAAATCCATTCATGATAAAAAACACTCTCAACATAATAAAGGCCATATAAAACAAATTCATAGCCAACATCATACTCAGTGGTGAAAAGCTGAAAGCTTTTCCTCTAAGATCAGGAACAAGGATGTCCACTCTCGCCACTTTTATTCAACACAGTAGTGGAAGCCCTAGCCACAGCAATCAGACAAAATAAAGAGGTAAAAGGCATACAAACTGGCAAGGAAGAAGTTAAGCTGTCATTATTTGCAGATGACATGATACCATATATAGAAAGCCCTAAACACTACACACAAAAAAAACTTTTAGAACTAATAACTGGACTCCTCAAAGTTGCAGGACACAAAATCAAGATACAGGAATCTGTTGCATTCTTATATACTAACAACAAAATAGCAGAAAGAGAAATAAGGAAAACAATTCCATTTACAATTACATCAAAAAGAATAAAATACCTAGGAATAAACCTAACCAAGGAGGTGAAAGACCTGTGCTCTGAAAACTACAAGACACTAATGAAAGAAACTGAAGAAAACACAAATAAATGTAAATCTATCCCATGCTCATAGATAGGCAGAATTAATATTGTCAAAATAGCCATTCTGCCCAAAGCAATTTACAGATTCAGTGCAATCCCTTTCAAAATACCAATGACATTTTTCAATGAATTTAGAGCAAATAATCCTAATCATTCATATGGAACCACAGAAGACCCCAAATAGCCAAAGCAATTTTGAGAAAGAAGAACAAAGGAGGAGGAGGTGCTACACTCTCTGATTTCAAGCTATACTACAAAGCTACAGTAAGCAAAACAATATGGTATTGTCACAAGAACAGATCTATAGATCAATGGAACAGAATAGAGAGCCCAGATATAAACCCATGCATATATGGTCAATTCATACATGATAAGAGAGCTATGAATATACAGTGGGGAAAAGAAAGTCTCAACAAATGGTGTTAGGAAAACTGGACAGCTACATGCAAGAGAATGAAACTGGATTACTATCTTACTCCATACACAAGAGTAAACTCAAAATGGATTAGAGACCTAAATATAAAACATGAAACTGTAAGTCTCTTAGAAGAAAACAGGCAAAAATCTCTTGAACTTAAGTATGAGCAATTTTTTTCCAGACATGTCACCCCAGGCAAGGGAAACAAAATAAAAAATGAACAAGTGGGACTACATCAAACTAAAAAGCTTCTGTTCAGGAAAAGACACCATCAACAAAACAAAAAGGCAACCTACAGTATGGGAGAGTATATTTGTAAATGATTTATCCAATAAGGGGTTAACATTCAAGCTATATAAACAATTCATATGCCTCAACACCAGAAAAATAACCCAATTAATAAATAGGCAGAGGACCTGAATAGACATTTCTCCAAAGAAGAAATATGGATGGCCAACAGACACATGAAAAGGTGCTCCATATCACTAATCATCAGGGAAATGCAAATCACAAACACAGTGAGATATCACCTCACACCAGTTAGAATGGCTACTAGCCAGAAGGCAAGAAATAACAAGTGTTGGAGAGGATGTGGAGAAAGGTAAATCCTCCTATACTGTTGGTGGGAATTTAAATTGGAGCAGTCACTATGGAAAGCAGTGTGGAGGTGCCTCAAAAAACTAAAAATAGAAATACCATATGAGCCAAGAACTCTACTTCTAGGGATTTACCCAAACACAAAATCCCTGATTTAGCAAAATATATGCATGCCTATGTTTACTGCCACATTATTTACAATAGCCAAGATATGGAAGCAACCAAAGTATCCATCAGTAGATGAATGGCTAAAGAAGATGTGGTATATATACACAATGGAATATTATTCAGCCATCAAAAAGAAAGAAATCCTGCCATTTGCTACAACATGGATGGACCTAGAGGGTATTATGCTAAGTGAAATAAGCCAGGTGGAGAAAGACAAACACCATATGTTTTCACTTATATTTGGAATATAAAAACAAAACAAAACAGCTGTAGTCTCATTAACACTGGGAAGTGACTGGTGGTTACCAAGGAGGAGGAATTGGGGTGAAGAGGATAAAGAGGCACAAAAATCTCAATCATAAGTTGGTCAAGGAGATGGAATTGCAGCATTAAGAATATAGTCAATGGTTCTGTAGCATCTTTCTATGTGGAGAGATAGTAACTGCACTCGTTGGGGTGAGGATTTAATAATGTAACTGTTGAATCACTGTGCTGTATACTTGAAACCAATATAATATTGTATGTCAACTATACTTCAATAAAAACAAAGAAAAAATGAACGATTTCACTAAACAATCAGTGAGATCCAACTAAGTCAGAGATACCTTGAGATGGGGAACTGTGAGGCATGAGGATTGCTGCTTAATTTATTTGCAATGGGAAAACTATTATGAAGCTAATTAAGTGACCTATGAATAAATCAATATTGTAATTAAGCAGATTGGTATTATTTAGGGCTCTCCAGAGAAACAGAACCAATTACACATGTATCTATACAAGCAATTTTATTTTAAGGAACTGATTCATACAATTATGGAGGCTGTCAAGTCCAAAGTCTTCAGGGTAGTCCAGCAGGCTGGGAGACCCAGAGAAAATCTAATGTTGTAGTTCAAGTTTGAAGCTCATGTTGGCCAAATTCTCTCTTGCTTGGGTAAGGTCACTCTTTATGCTAATCATGCCTTCAGCTGATTAAATGAGGCCCACCCACATTATGGAGGGCAATCTGCTTTATTCAAAGTGCACTGATTTAAATGTTAACATCATCTAAAAATACCCTCATAGAAACATCCAGAATAATGTTTGAACATATATTTGGGTACCATGGCCCAGCCAAGCTGACACATAAAATTTACCATCACACAGATTATAAAATAAGTGAGATTTGGAAGTGTTTTCAAGAACAAATTTTGTCCAAGCCACAACATTATAGTTGGATACTGTGATGTGTATCATTTATACAACTTTTGGAAGGTTGGCTAATGTTCTGAAACCCTCAAGGGACAGCAAATTAATGAAGGGCTGCTTAAGTCCAATGATATTTACTGAATTTCCTGATCTTAAAAGATATAACTCCCATTGCTAAAAATGTGTCCTGTGAATAGTTTTTGTTTTGTATTTGATCATGTACAATAAGGGCAGTTGCCTCTGATTTAGTGTACCCCTTCCCTTTTTCTAAGGTGAGAACACCAAGGCCCTGAGAAATCTAACATATGGTAGAGGTTTGAATGTTAATCTTTGTAATACTGGTTTTTCTCTCCAAAAGATTAGTTAGAAAAACAAGGTGAAAAATGAATCATGTTATCCCTATTTTATTTATTTATTTAACCTAAGTATTGTGGGAACTTTTAATACCATTGCTAATTCAAGATGTATATTACATGTGGAAATTATTCAGTGTCCAGTCCAACACACACACATACATTACTCATGTTCACCTGTTTCTGGTAATAGTACCTTTTCTCAGACATTTAGAAAATGATTAAGGTTTAGGTCTTAAGCTTTACTTGTCTCTGATATTTGTTTAATTAAAGAAGAAAACCAGAGTGACAAAATATACTTCCATACACTCTTAAATACACTTAAAATTTTTGAAATCTTAAGCTGAGTGGTACCTAAGTTTTACTCACACATTATTGTCCTCATAATTGTGCTGCTAACAAATACTAGTAATTAAAAAATTATTGCAAAAAATTATTCTAGCAAGCTTATTTTCCACAAAAATATACAATTGTTTCCACAATTTTCACAGTGCTAGTTCTACTTCAATGAGCACGATTTACCTACCATACTGTATATCTTTTAATTTACATTAAAAATTATAGAAGTAGTATGTCTGTGTTGAAACTACATTCAAATAATAGAGGAGCATAAGAAGTGAAAAAGAAAAACAGCAATCTCCTCAGCCCTAAAATCAGGAATGAATATTGATCTGCCTCTTCTCTCATACTTTCTTTTATACACTATAAGCACTTACAACTCTATATTATTTTCTGATACAATACTGGAACTATACTATACATATTACTTTGTAACCTGTTTTTCCTATTCAAAAAGACCATAAATATCTATCCATATCCATACATTCATACAGTTTATTCTTTATAATGACTGTATAATCTGCCATAGTGTGAATATAACAATTTATCCAATCATTCCACTATTGATTACTTCTAGGTATTTATTATCATAAATGATGTTACAGTAAACAAATGTAAATACATGTTAAATGTTTACACTTGTGTATTTACATGACTTTTCTTTAGATTGAATAGGCCCAACTGAGTCAAAAGGTATGAAAATTTCACATTTTGCCACTTATTACCAAATTTCTTTCCAAATAATCTGTAATAGTTAATACCTCTATCAATTTTGTATGAGTGTCCCTCTCAGACAATCTTGGAAATTATTAATCTTTTATTAAAGTTAGAATATACAAAATATTGTTTCAAATTGAAATGTTAATGTTTGTTTTAATGTTGTATGACTCCACAATGTAATATTATTTTTAAAAGCCCAAATTTTTAAGAATTAATTGTAATCATTCTTTCTGTTCTTTTATCATCCATGTTATTTTATTTCTATATAGGATCAATACATACTCATCCCATTCTATCAGATAACACCTGTAGGACTCATAATTCCCAGTAATCAGGATTTATATGGCCTATGCTTACAACTGTCTTTTTGTAATTTGACTCTAGCATTACAATGACAAGATAATAAAAGGCCTTATCACTGGTAATCTCAGTTTCCACTAGAATTTTTCTTTTATAAAAAGCTCACCACATTACAAATGGTTTCTGCAAGAAATTACTAGAGCTAATTCATTATGATTCCTGTCACATTACTTAATAGAGCATTATTTTATAGAACTGTAGCAACAATGCAAATACTTTCAAATATGGACAAAAACATATGGATTCCAATATCCATAAGGATGTTTACTATTGAAAAAAAATGACTTTCTCTCTTTGAGAAAATTCAACCAGAGGGGTTAAGACAAATATCTTCTTAAAACAGCTAAGGCAGTTGGTCTGCCTTAAATGGCACAGGCTGGAATTCCACAGACAAACCACTGTGAGAACTCGCCACTGGATAATTTAAGCAGGTAGGCTGTTCGTGAGACTTGCATATAATTTGCACTATGTTTCAGGGAATGTTTGTGGTCTCCTGTAGACTATTCTGTAACATTTTCCAAAAACCTTCTAAGAAATCATATCCACAGAAGATATTAGTTGAAGGTACCAGAAGGCACCAGTCTTTGATTAGAGGGAAAGGAGTTTCTGGTGAAAGAGAGTAAGGAATAGAAAAATATGCAACTTCCAGTGGCTTAAAGGCATATTCTATAGTTCATAGTGAAAAATGTATTATGGCAGTTGAAAATCAAAATGAGGGTGCCCATTGGAGTTGAAAATACTGGAAATTTTTGTGGTTTTCTTTATTTTCAAACTAAGTTGACTGAGTATGGGCATGGAAAAAGTTAGGTTGAGAGAATATGTTCTCAGTTGCTTGCTAATAATTTCACATCAGGCATTTAATATGATTAATGCCCACCACTGCATTAGGATTTAAAGTAATAGCTAACACAGAAATGTTCCAAAGCATGGAAGAACCTGACACCTAGAGAAACACAAAAGCAATGGTTCCTAATGCACCTTTGCTTTCACTGTTCTTTCAGTGCCACATATTGGTGCTTACTGTCCATGTGAGCAGAGCCCTCACCTTAATCCCTGCCAACCCAGCCATTTTGAGGTCATCAAGGCAAACGTGTCCACCCAAAATATCACTTCAAAGTGAAATATGCCATTTGTGACATCTTGACAACCCAAATACATATAGCTGTCCCGTTCACGATGCGACATCAGGGGAATAGAAAAAAAAAGACATTTTCTATATATCACCAGGATAAAGCATGAAATAAGATGCAGTCACAGGATAATAGTATTTTCTGGACCCTAACGATTCCAGAATGAAGCACTTGTTAATAAATGATAAAGAAAAAATCAGAACTCAGATTCTACCTTAACACTCTGCCCCTTCAAAATCAATATATAATCCAATAAAAATCATAAAAATACCCATATGCATTAAGTTTTGAAAAGTGAAGTTCTTTTAAAAATCCCATATTCTCCAAACAAAAAGTTACTATTAAATTTGATGGTGCATTTTTACCTGATTTATTTTTCTATTCTGGCTTTAAAAGAAATCATACTTGCATTAATGTAGCATCATATAATTTTAGACCCTAATTTTTCACTTATTTTATAATAAACACATACCATAGTTTCAGAACTTTTGTAAATACGCCTGGGTAGTGTTTCATGGAATTGGATGCCCCATAGTTTAGAAAATGGTTTCTATTTTTGGTCTAATTTTGGAAGGAAGTCTTCCAGCCTTAAGTATTTTGTACCGATGCCTGAAAATAAAATCATTTTGACTCACATCTCTTGTGACTTTAGGAGTGCAGTGTTCATTCTAGTTAAACCCAATCTCTCTCAAGAAGAATCTTGAGAAGAAAACCTCAGTGGCAAAGTGTCAACAAACTAAAGAACTGCCAATAATGGGATAAGAGCTCTTCCTATGATGTTGCAATTCTCAGAGCCAAGGAATAAGTCTTGGATATTTTGGCATTGGTTTTTCCAAATATCGGATTTGAGGAAGTCTTCAGCTCCACATTTTTCCTGGATTAGCCAGTCTTTGACTCTTTATCCTTACATAGAAATGGCCAGACTGGTCACTTTTTAAAAAGAAATGGAGGAAAGATTTTTTCAGGCCAAATCAAATTTTATTTCTGTTTCTCCCAAATTATTTTCAGATGCACGAAAAAGCAAACTACACAGAAGAACTTCACATGGCAGTGAAGCTGGAATGCAAGCCTTCATCAGAAGGGAGGGCCCAAACGTGGGGTAATTCAACCACAAAATATGTGAAGCACAAACAAGTGTAAACACACAGGTAGACAAAACACACACACATGCACGCATTCACACACACATGCACACACACACCCTACACCCCACAGGCCTGCCCTTTCCCCAAGAATTTTCAACAATACACTTAAAAAAAAGTAAAGATTATTAACATCCCAGTAAGAGCATATAATGTCATGTCACTTCCATGTTTAAATACTTGCCTTTATGAATATTATTAATATTCTAAAAAACCAAAAAAACCTAAAAATATTTTCAAAAAATTACCATGGAGGTAACTTTTTAAATGATCAGGCTATATATAGCTGATTAAAATTGAAAATAAATGTCTATGCGTCAAATTGTCCTCTAGGGTCCAGCCCCCAAATCCTTCCTAAAACACAGGAATTTCCAGCATAAGTTGTCCTTTTTCCCTTTATCTTATAGGTTCATTTGAATAAAGGACAGAAAATTTCTACCAACTATAGCAAAAGTAGGAATAAAGACACCATCAGATTGTCTTCCTCTTGGGTACAGACAAGTCAAAGCTAGGCTTTTAAAGCATAGTGGTCTGACATCAAATTGTAGTCTCTCTGCCATTGCCATATAATTAAAAAAAATTCTAGTTATGCATAAATTACAGATTTTTAGCAGTATTTTGACACTTAAAGAGTTAAATAATTTAGGATTTTCTTGTATTATTGTTAGATACCAATCTTTTGCTTCAGGAACTCTGAATATAAATAGACTAAAAAAAGAAAAACAACGAACCTAGATACATTGAAATGAAACTGCATAACATCAAAGACAAAAAAGAAGATGTTAAAAGAGAGACAAGATAAAATACTTTGAACAAATGAAAATTAAACTGAAGCAGACTTCTCAATAACAACACGGGAAACCAGAATAATATCTTCAAAGTTCAGAAAGAAAATAAATGTCAGCTAGAGTTTTTTATTCAGTAAAACTATCTTTTGAGAATGAGGATGAGATGAAGACATTTTTTTTTTTGTATCCCCAGGAAAAAACACTGGAAACAAAGAATTCTAGAATTTGAGATATAACCCAAATTATAAACATAATCTATACTCTGTTCTGCCTTATAATTTACAACATACTTTCACATTTCTTTTTAGCATATTAGCCATATTAATGTGGGGATGCTATTGCCCCAAATAAATTATGTTTTTCCAAAGTTAGAAAACAAGTTTTATTAATTAATCGTTTAAAATGACAAAAAAATAGTATGTAATTAATCTGTTGGAACACACTGAAGAGCATGTAGGGGGAAGAAACCAAAATCATCGAATATCTTATTCTTCAAAGATAACCACTGCTAATATTTTGTTCCAAAATATTTCTTTTATTTTCCATGTGTATGTCTTTTTATAGTATACCTTTTCCCTTGAAAATAGATCATGAACATAAGCATAAGCATATTATCATGCCAATAATTTTTTCCTATTACAATTTTTTTGAAGGTTAGATAGCCTTTAATTATGTGAATGTTGCTTAATCATTAAATCATTTCCTACCTAACTACTGTGATAGTTTGGATTACTATACAGCAAATATTTACTTCCTTCCCCCTACTGCAGATGACTCTCTGAGTCTGTTAATGTCAAGCTTGGCCATGGAACATGTTGTGGCCAATGGGAGCTCATGAATTTTATGCAGAGTTGTTAACAGTGCTTGCCCAAATTAGTTTGTCTATAATGCTGTTATGACTCATGAAGGGTAGCTGCTGTCCTTTCAGTTTGGCCCCCCAAATAACCACACCTAGAACAAATCTGAACCCAGACTGGACCTTTGAGCCAAGTAATGCCAATGCAGAGCTGTACAATTAAGCCTAGTCTAAATCAGACAATCTCAGTTGAGCTGTAGACACATGAACATTAGAATAAATGCTTGCTCTTGCAGATAACTGAGCTTGGAGATTTTTTTTTCACGTGCGTTATTGTGGCAACAGCAGATAAATACAACTGGAATTGGACATTGAGGCTGTTTCCTATTACAAATTGTACAGCATTGAACATGTCACTGCAGTTTTTTTTTAAAGTATCATTATTCCCTTTTCACAGAGAAATCTGAGGTTTGGTTTACATTTGTCATCCAATGGTATGTAGCTATTAAGTAGTAAAACCATAATTTGAATTTGGATTTGTCTGATGCTGAAGCACGTATTCTTTACAAGATTCTACATTGCCTGTCACTGAAATGTTTACTTCTTTGGATAAATATATATTAAAATAAGTATGGTGTTCATAATGGCATAGAACAGCTTTGACTGGCAGTATAAATATTAACTGCTTCTTATCTCATTTTTCATTTAAAATTAAACATTGAACTGAATTCTCATTACATGAAACACTAAATCTCTCCATTTATCATTTAAAGCAACCTTCCTTAGCTTGGTACAATGGTTTTTCCTAAAGCAGCCATTAAATCAGACAGTAACTTGTGAAGGAATGAGCGCCTTGCTAAAACTTTCATTTCTTGGTTCCCTTTCTTAAATAGCCATCTTTTTCATAACATCATTATAGGTTCATTCATACTTTCACAAACATACACAGTGAGAAAATACTTAAAAGTCTGTGGGAGGATTAAAGATGGCGGCGTGAGAGGTGAGACAGAGGCTTCCTCCTAAAACCTCATATAATATGAAAATAAAGCTACTTCAACTACTCTTGAAAGAGCAACGGGAAAGAGGACAGCAACAAACTGCATACACCTGGAGACAAGAGCAGCCCTCACAGAAAAGGGTAACGTACTAAAGCTGTGGTCCTGCGGGATCCACGCCCTTCCTCCACCCACCCCAGCTCACCGGTGGGAGGAACAGGAACAGAGCAGAGAGGGAGTGGAGATGTGGGACTGCTGAATACCTAACTCTGGAGATCTGCTCTGGGAGCACAAACCTACATTTCATGGTGCTTGCATGATACTCTTGTAATTAGGGGGTTGGAAAGCTAAGACAGGCAGAATTCCTGGAGAGACTAAGAATCCAGCTGCTTGTGAAAGCAGGGATCCATACCCAGCTGCTTGGGGACAAAAGAAAGGCAGGCAGTCTGAGAGACTTCCTAACAAAGAAGCCCTTAGCAAGAGAGCTGCTAAAGGGGCAAGGATTGCACAGAGCTTACTGTTCAGGAGAAAGGACAGGCAGACAAAATTGTCCGGGTGCACTCTGCCCAGCAGGTTGGGCGCTTTCACGATCTTCAGATGCTCCAGCTCCCTGGCTGCCTACACAGCTCCAAGAACCCCTTCTGTGACAGGCAGACTTGTGCGCCTTTCTTCTGGCCAGCCCCACCAGGCTTGCAAACCGGGAAATCCTTCCCTGGTGTTAGGCCAGCCAGAGGGAAGATCTGTCCATAGCAACTAAAAAGCAAAGCACAGAGGCTTATTATACCTGTGTGCTCAGCCTACTGGTTCAGGCAGTGGGGACAGGCATAGCAGCCAGGAACCAGCAAACAGCCCTTTCCACCCCGGAGGCACCAATACCACTCCCCTACAATTCCCCATTGCTTCAGGGGCTGAGCAGCTCCAGAGAGTAGAGCTTCTGGGCACTAGAGGGCGCCATACACAAATATGAAACGCCAAAGGAACCTGGTCTAGAGTAAAATTATGAACACAACTCCTGAGAAAGATTTAAATGATATGGACCTTATGACTCTCCCTGAAAGGGAGTTCAAAATAAAAATCATTAACATGCTCATGGAGGTACGGAAAGATATTCAAGAACTCAGGAATGAATTCCGGTCAGAGATCCAATCATCGAAGAACACAATGGACGGTATTAAAAGCAGATTGGCTATGGTGGAGGAGACAAAAAATGAAATAGAAACTAGAGAAGAGGAATACAAAGAAGCTGACGCACAGAGAGAAAAAAGGATCTCTAAGAATGAAAGAATATTGAGAGAACTGTGTGACAAATCCAAACAGAACAATATTCGCATTATAGGGGTATCAGAGGAAGAAGAGAGAGAAAAGGGGATAGAAAGCATTTTTGAGGAGGTGATTGCTGAAAACTTCCCCAATCTGGGGAAGGAGATAGTCTCTCAGGCCATGGAGGTGCGCAGATCTCCCAACACAAGGGACCCAAGGAAGACAACAGCAAGACATATAGTAATTAAAATGGCAAAGATCAAGGATAAGGACAGACTATTAAAAGCAGCCAGAGAGAGAAATAGGATCACATACAAAGGAAAACCCATCAGGCTATCATCAGACTTCTCAGCAGAAACCTTACAGGCCAGAAGGGAGTGGCATGATGTAGTTAATGCAATGAAGCAGAAGGGCCTTGAACCAAGATTACCTTATCCAGCAAGATTATCATTTAAATTTGAAGGAGGGATTAAACAATTCCCAGATAAGCAAAAGCTGAGAGAATTTGCCCCCCACAAACCATCTCTACGGTGTATTTTGGAGGGACTGCTATAGATGGAAGTGTTCCTACAGGTTAATAGCTGTCACCAGAGGTAGTAAAACCACAGTACAGAAAATAGAACAGCTAATTACTAAGAAAATGCAAAATTAAATTAACTATTCCCAAAGTCAATCAAGGGATAGACAAACAGTACAGAATATGATACCTAATATGTAAAGAATGGAATAGAAAGAAATAGGAGGAAGGAAACAAAGAAACAAACAAACAAAAAAGAACCTTTAGATTGTGTTTGTAATAGGATATTTAGTTAGTTGTTAGACTTTTAGATAGTAGGGAAGTTAACCTTGAACCTTTGGTAACCACAAATCTGAAGCCTGCAATGCCAATAAGTACATACCTATCCATAATCACCCTAAATGTAAATGGACTGAATGCACCAGTCAAAAGACATAGAGTCACTGAATGGATAAAAAAACAAGACTCATCTATATGCTGCCTTCAAGAGACTCACTTTAAACCCAAAGACATACACAGACTAAAAGTGAAGGGATGGAAAAAGATATTTCATGCAAAAAACAAGGAGAAAAAAGCACGTGTTGCAGTACTTGTATCAGAGAAAATAGACTTCAAAACAAAGAAAGTAGCAAGAGATAAAGAAGGACATTACATAATGATAAAGGGGTCAGTCCAACCTGAAGATATAACAATTATAAATATATATGCACCCAACACAGGAGCACCAGCATATGTGAAACAAATACTAACAGAATTAAAGGAGGAAATAGACAGCAATGCATTCATTTTAGGAGACTTCAATACAACACTCACTCCAAAGGACAGATCAACCAGACAGAGAATAAGTAAAGACACAGAGGCACTGAACAACACACTAAAACAGATGGACCTAACAGACATCCACAGAACTCAGCACC
The DNA here is from genome assembly GCA_032199065.1 of Smutsia gigantea. Classification (NCBI taxonomy): domain Eukaryota; kingdom Metazoa; phylum Chordata; class Mammalia; order Pholidota; family Manidae; genus Smutsia; species Smutsia gigantea. Next base: position 85,336 of record JAVSCE010019517.1, read on the forward strand.
CAAAAGCAGCAGGATACACATTCTTCTCAAGTACACATGGGACATTTTCTGGAATAGACCACATACTAGGCCACAAAAAGAACCTCGGGAAATTAAAAAATATTGAATTCCTACCAACCAACTTCTCAGATCACAAAGGTATAAAACTACAAATAAATTTTAGAAAGAAATCAAAAAGGCTCACAAATACATGGAGACTTAACAACACTCTCCTAATTAATCAATGGGTTAATGACCAAATCAAAACAGAAATCAAAGAATATATGGAGACTAATGACAACAACAACACAAAGCCACAACTTCTGTGGGACGCAGCAAAGGCAGTTCTAAGAGGAAAGTATATTGCAATCCAGGCCTATTTAAAGAAGGAAGAACATTCCCAAATGAATAGTCTAAAGACACAATTACTGAAATTGGAAAAAGAAGAACAAATGAGGCCCAAAGTCACCAGAAGGAGGGACAAAATAAAGATCAGAGAAGAAATAAATAAAATTGAGAAGAATAAAACAATAGAAAACATCAATGAAACCAAGAGCTGGTTCTTTGAAAAAATAAACAAAATAGATAAACCCCTAGCCAGACTCATTAAGAGAAAAAGAGAATCTACACACATAAACAGAATCAGAAATGAGAAAGGAAAAATCATGATTGACCCCACAGAAATACAAAGAATTATAAGAGAATATTATGAGAATCTACATGCTAACAAGCTGGAAAACATAGAAGAAATGGACAACTTCTTAGAAAAATACAACCTTCCAAGACTGACCAAGCAAGAAACAGAAAAACTAAACAGACCAATACCAGCAATGAAATTGAAGCCGTAATCAAAAAACTACCCAAGAACAAAACTCCCAGACCTGATGGATTCAACTCTGAATTCTACCAGACATATAGAGAAGAAATAACACCCATTCTCCTTAAAGTTTTTCAAAATATAGAAGAGGAGGGAATACTTCCAAACTCATTCTATGAAGCCAGCATCACTCTAATACCAAAACCGGGCAAAGACCTCACCAAAAAAGAAAATTACAGACCAATATCCCTGATGAACGTAGATGCAAAAATACTCAACAAAATATTAGCAAACCGAATTCAAAATACATCAAGAGGATCATACACCATGATCAAGTGGGATTCATCCCAGGGATGCAAGGATGGTACAACATTCGAAAATCCATCAACATCATCCACCACATCAACAAAAAGAAGAACAAAAACCACATGATCATCTCCATAGATGCTGAAAAAGCATTTGACAAAATTCAGCATCCATTCCTGATTAAAACTCTCAACAAAATGGGTATAGAGGGCAAGTACCTCAACATCATAAAGGCCATATATGACAAACCCACAGCTAACATCATACTTAACGGCGAGACGCTGAAAGCTTTTCATCTAAGATTGGGAACAAGACAGGGATGCCCACTCTCTCCACTGTTATTCAACATAGTACTGGAGGTCCTAGCCACGGCAATCAGACAAAACAAAGACATACAAGGCATCCAGATTGGTAAAGAAGAAGTCAAATTGTCATTATCTGCAGATGACATGACATTGTACATAAAAAACCCTAAAGACTCCACTCCAAAACTACTAGAACTAATAACTGAATTCAGCAAAGGTGCAGGATACAAATTAACACACAGAAATCTGTTGCTTTCCTATACACTAACAATGAACTAACAGAAAGAGAAGTCAGAAAAACAATTTCATTCACAATTGCCTCAAAAAGAATAAAATACCTGGGAATAAACCTAACGAAGGAAGTGAAAGAAAAGACCTGTACTCTGAAAACTACAAGACTCTCCTAAGAGAAATTAAAGAGGACACTAACAAATGCAAATGCATCCCATGCTCTTGGCTAGGAAGAATAAATATTGTCAAAATGGCTATACTACCTAAAGCAATCTACAGATTCAATGCAATCCCTATCAAACTACCAACAGCTTTCTTCAATGAACTGGAACAAATAATTCTAAAATTCATATGGAACCACAAAAGACCCCGAATAGCCAAAGCAATCCTGAGAAGGAGGAATAAAACAGGGGAATTATGTTCCCTGACTTCAAGCTCTACTACAAAGCCACAGTAATCAAGACAATTTGGTATTGGCACAAAAACAGACCCACAGACCAGTGGAACAGAATAGAAAATCCAAACATTAACCCAAACATATACAGTCAATTAATATTTGATAAAGGAGCCTTGGACAATGGGGAGATGACAACCTCTTCAGCAGCTCGTGTTGGAAAAACTGGACAGCTAAATGTAAGAGAATGAAACTGGACTACTGTCTAACCCCATACACAAAGGTAAACTCAAGGTGGATCAAAGACCTGAATGTAAGTCATGAAACCATAAAACTCTTAGAAAAAAACATAGGCAAAAATCTCTTGGACATAAACATGAGCAACTTCTTCATGAACATATCTCCCCGGGCAAGGGAAACAAAAGCAAAAATGAACAAGTGGGACTATATCAAGCTGAAAAGCTTCTGTACAGCAAAGGACACCATCAGTAGAACAAAAAGACATCCTACAGTATGGGAGAATATATTCATAAATGACATATCCGATAAGGGGTTGACATCCAAAATATATAAAGAACTCATGCACCTTAACACACAAAAAGCAAATAATCCAATTAAGAAATGGGCAGAGGACATGAATAGACACTTCTCTAAAGAAGAAATTCAGATGGCCAACAGGCACGTGAAAAAATGCTCCACATCGCTAATCATCAGAGAAATGCAGATTAGAACCACAATGAGATATCACCTCCCACCAGTGAGGATGGCCAACATCCAAAACACAAACAACAACAAATGTTGTCGAGGATGTGGAGAAGAGGGAACCCTCCTACACTGCTGGTGGGAATGCAAATTAGTTCAACCATTGTGGAAAGCAGTATGGAGGTTCCTCAAAAACTCAAAATAGAAATACCATTTGACCCAGGAATTTCACTCCTAGGAATTTACTCTAAGAATACAGTAGCCCAGTTTGAAAAAGACAGATGCACCCCTATGTTTGTCACAGCACTATTTACAATAGCCAAGAAATGGAAGCAACCTGAGTGTCCATCAGTAGATGAATGGATAAAGAAGAGGTGGTACATGTACACAATGGAATATTATTCAGCCATAAGAAGAAAACAAATCCTACCATTTGCAACAACATGGATGGAGCTAGAGGGTATTATGCTCAGTGGAATAAGCCAAGCCGAAAAAGACAAGTATCAAATGATTTCACTCATATGTGGAGTATAAGAACAACGAAAAAAACTGAAGGAACAAAACAGCCGCAGACTCACAGAACCCATGAATGGACTAATAGTTACCAAAGGGAAAGGGACTGGGAAGATGGGTGGGAAGGGAGGGATAGGAGGGAAAAAGGGGCATTATGATTAGCAGATGTAATGTTGGGGGGGCATGGGGAGGGCTGTACAACTCAGAGAATACAAGTAGTGATTCTATAGCATCTCACTACGCTGATGGATAGTGACTGTAATGGGTTTGGTGGGGGAGACCTGATGAAGGGGGTAGTTTAATAATCATAATATTGCACATGTAATTGTAGATTAATGATCCAAAATAAATTATAAAAAAAAGAATACTTAGGAGAAGCTAATAAAAGAATAAGTAATTAAAAAAAAGAACATATGGGAAGTGAACAATTTCAAGGGATGTGTTGTTGTAATTTGTCTGATTTTTCTCATAGTATTCAAGATCAAATAGACAACATTCACCATGTTATTGGTAGGTTTTCACAAATGCCTGGATTGTTAAATTGGTTTTCTTTGTTTCATTGGATATAGCCTATAATTGTAGGTCTAATACTGTTATGCATTTGTATTCCTGTTCTCCTAGGGTGTGTGCGGAAGGCAGTTGTTGGTCTTTTAAAGCCAATACAAGCATATGCTACTTTTCAAGAATTAACTTCAAGAAATAAGTGATTCCTTTTAAACAACTTTGTGAAATCATATACTGATTTCCCACCTGCATTTGCTGCAAGAAAATTATCATGTATATTGTGATTTTATCCAGAATTACAGCTGCTGGCTGTCCTCTCTTTCGTATTTTATCTCCCTGTTTGGTCCCAGGAGATGGCTGGTTAGCCAGAGACGGGTAGGATTCTTCATGGGAGGAACAACCTAAGACAGGCACAGTCGCAAGGGACCTCAGGTGAGCAACGTGGGGGACAACTGAGGTGAGGCATAGAACCTCACTCCTCCAGACGAGAGAGACATTGCCTGTGACAAGCTATGTCACAGGCTGAGCCCAGCTAATCATTATTCTGGTACCTTCTACAAATATATGCATATGCATTTGCATCAATTAAAACAAAAAAGGGGGAAATGTGTGATTCACTTATAATTTAAGTATAAAAATCATATGAATAACCATAGTTGACTTGATTGATTATAGTAACTGAATTAGTTTCTCTGATATGACTGCCATTGCATTGTACACCTTGTAAGAACTTGTTCACTATGTTCCTTGCATTGTTCACCTTGTGGGAGCTTGTTCACTGTATTGGAACTTGTTCGTTATGCTCCAAAAGATTGGAGACTGTTGAGAATTAAGCTTGGAGTTGATTTAAAAAAAAAAAGAAGATGTGGTACATATACACAATGGAATATTATTCAGCCATAAGAAGAAAACATATCCTACCATTTGCAATAACATGGATGGAGCTAGAGAGTACTATGCTCAGTGAAATAAGCAAGGCGGAGAAAGACAAGTATCAAATGATTTCACTCATCTGTGGAGTTTAAGAACAAAGGAAAAACTGAAGGAACAAAACAGCAGCAGACTCACAGAACCCAAGAATGGACTAACAGTTACCAAAGGGAAAGGGACTGGGGAGGATGGGTGGGAAGGGAGGGGCAAGGTGGTGAAACGGGCATTATGAATATCACCCATAATGCAGCGACGGGGGACATGGGAAACGCAGTATTTATAGAGAAGGCAAGTAATGATTCTACAGTATCTTACTACACTGATGGACAGTGACTGTAGTGGGGTATGTGGGGGGAACTTGATAATACGGTTCTAGTAACCATAATGTTGTTCAAGTGATTGTACATTAACGATACCAAAATAAAAAAATAAATTAAAAAAAAAGTCTGTGGTAGCACTTTAGTACTCAGTATTTTTTTTATTTTGCTATTATTAATATACAATTTCATGAGCAACATACGGTTACTAGACCCCCCCTATTATCAAGTCCCCACCACATACCCCCATTGCAGTTACTGTCCATCAGCGTAGAAGGATGTTATAGAATCACTACTTGTCTTCTCTGTGTTATACTGCCTTCCCCATATCCCCCTACCCCACCACTGCTACATTATGTGTGCTAATTGTAATACCCTTTTTTCCCCCTTATCCCTCCCTTCCCACCCATATTCCCCAGTCCCTTTCCCTTTGGTAACTATTAGTTCATTCTTGGGTTCTGTGAGTCTGCTGCTGCTTTCTTCCTTCAGTTTTTTCTTTGTTCTTATACTCCACATATGAGTGAAATCATTTGGTACTTGTCTTTCTCTGCCTGGCTTATATCACTGAGCATAATACCTTCTAGCTCCATCCATGTTGTTGCAAATAGTAGAATTTGTTTTCTTCTCATGGCTGAATAATACTCCATTGTGTATGTATACCACATCTTCTTTATCCATTCATCTAATGATGGACACTTAGGTTGCTTCCATTTCTTGGCTATTGTAAATAGTGCTGCAATAAACATAGGGGTGCATATATCTTTTCCAAACTGGGCTCCTGCATTCTTAGGGTAAATTCCTAGGAGTGGAATTCCTGGGTCAAATGGTGTTTCTATTTTGAGTTTTTTGAGGAACCTCCATACTGCTTTCCACAATGGTTGAACTAATTTACATTCCCACCAGCAGTGCAGGAGGGTTCCCCTTTCTCCACATCCTCACCAACATTTTTTGTTGTTTGTCTTTTGGATGGCGGCTATCCTAACTGGTGTGAGGTGATATCTCCTTGTGGTTTTAATTTGCATTTCTCTGATGACTAGTGATGTGGAGCATCTTTTCATGTGCCTGTTGGCCATCTGAATTTCTTCTTTGGAGAAGTGTCTGTTCAGATCCTCTGCGCATTTTTTAATTGGCTTATTTGCTTTTTGTTTGTTGAGGTGTGTGAGCTCTTTATATAATTTTGATGTCAACCCTTTATCGGATATGTCATTTATGAATATATTCTCCCATACTGTAGGATATCTTTTTGTTCTACTGATGGTATCCCTTGCTGTACAGAAGCTTTTTAGTTTGATATAGTCCCATTCATTCATTTTTGCTTTTGTTTCCCTTGCCTGGGGAGACATGTTCATGAAGAAGTTGCTCATGTTTATGTCCAAGAGATTTTTGCCTATGCTTTTTTCTAAGAGTTTTATGGTTTCATGACTTACATTCAGGTCTTTGATCCATTTTGAGTTTACTTTTGTTTATGGCGTTATACAATAATCCAGTTTAATTCTCTTACATGTAGCTGTCCAGTTTTTCCAACATCAGCTGTTGAAGAGGCTGTCATTTCCCCATTGTATATCCATGGCTCCTTTATCATATATTAATTGACCATATATGCTTGGGTTTGTATCTGGGCTCTCTAGTCTGTTCCGTTGGTCTATGGGTCTGTTCTTGTGCCAGTACCAAATTGTCTTGATTACAGTAGTTTTGTAGTAGAGCTTGAAGTCAGGGAGCGTAATCCCCCCTGCTTTATTCTTCCTTCTCAGGATTGCTTTGGCTATTCGGGGTCTTTTGTGGTTCCATATGAATTTTAGAACTATTTTCTCTAGTTCATTGAAGAATGCTATTGGTATTTTGATAGGGATTGCATTGAATCTGTAGATTGCTTTAGGCAGGATGGCCATTTTGACAATATTAATTCTTCCTAGCCAAGAGCATGGGATGAATTTCCATTTATTACTGTCCTCTTTAATTTCTCTTAAGAGTGTCTTGTAGTTTTTAGGGTATAGGTCTTTCACTTCCTAGGTTAGAGTTATTCCTAGGTATTTTATTCTTTTTGATGCAACTGTGAATGGAATTGTTTTCCTAATTTCTCTTTCTGCTAGTTCATCGTTAGTGTATAGGAAAGCAACAGATTTCTGTGTGTTAATTTTGTATCCTGCAACTTTGCTGAATTCAGATATTAGATCTAATAGTTTTGGAGTGGATTCTTTAAGTACTCAATATTTTTTATCAGGCATCAGTGATGTTCAGATTATTCAGGTGGGACAGCATCAGAAGGGAGTAATATATATTATATGAACAGGCAGACACATTCAAATTAGTAGTTGCCCAAAGTACACCATGTTCCGCTTATGTTAGGTAAGTCAAACATGTGTGATGTTGAGATGGTCCCCTTAGAACTAAGGGCATGTCTACAAGTCAAAAGTATACCATTCATTTCTTCGTGTTCAGCAAACATCTAATTTGGCATCATGTAGCTCAAAAAGAGAAATGAATTTAGTGAAAATAATTTCAATCAGCCAAAAAGTGCGATGCTCATGAGCTCTCTATACAGGAGATAGAAATCTCTTTGACTTGGAGGTGTTCGGATATTATTGCCAAAGGGAGGGATTATGGCACTGGGGATCAGTTTGCAAATACAACCATTTCTGTAGATGGCCTTACATTACCTCACTCTACATATATGCATATAATATTCTGATTGATTGTGCTCAGTCACAAAGAGAGAGGTCAAGTTAACTAAACCCAGTGAAAAATACAGATCAGCTTTGTCTTTTACGAGCAACATTGCCTGCAATAAAGCTAGACCACTTCCAATATTTAACATATATTTAAATATCTTTGAGCATGTCCACAAATGATAAGGACACAGACAGAATGTAGAATCAGAGAAGTGAATACAAAGTCCTGGTAGCTAGCAAAGGATGGAGTCATTGCCTAGTTAGAGCTTTCAGAGAGACTCGATATCTTTTTAGTTGTCTTAAAGGAGAAACACAGACAGGTAGTGATCCTGGGCTGGGGCAGTAGTGGAAACACAGAATAGAGGTATGATAGAAAGAAATAAGCCTAATTTAGATAACATCCAGAATCCTGAGAGGGTTAAGAGTCAGTACAGGAAAGGTAGGTTGGGTGCCCATGATGGGTGATTTTATATGTATCTGCACACCTGTGTATGTATATGTATCTACTGAGCTGCAGCTGTATCTTTCCATATATAACACTTAAAATATTATAATCATGAAGGTTTATGCCTGCAGGAATAAAAATGCTCTGAATTTCTTTCTTTTTTTTTTTTCCAGAGCAAGGTTGTGCTCATCCCTCGTGCATGGCTTACCAGGACAGGGCATTAATGGGCACCAGTGAAACAGGACACTGGTGTCAGCATTCAGACTCCTCAGACAAGCATTCTCAATTATAGTTCAGTTCAAGAGCATCTCCTGCCGCATTACCTTACTTGCTCTAATGTATCAGGGACATGTAGGACCAGTTCAGGGTTTGCATACCTATCCAATTCCTTCCCAAGAAAGCTCAGGCTGAAGGGTGTAGGCCTGGGTCATGACCAACTATTTCTAAGGTCCAAGGAACTGCTTAAAAAGCAGTTTACTCTCTAAGCATCCAAGACCACGGATGTCTGTGGCATTTTCTTTTACCCAGGGATTCTCAGAGCTTCTTGCTCCACAAATTGTCCATAAAATGATGTCATAATGAGTGCATTGATGAAGCACTGTCAGCTGATTTTCACGGAGACAGAACAAAAACATAGCACTGCCAAATGCTTCCCTGCATTCCCAGAATCATGTTGGATAGTCTCTGCTAGCCAGATGTGAACTTAACTTACTGCAGTCAGCTAACTTTGGGATGATTCCACCCCCGCATTGCTGACCATAATTATTTCCTGCTTTAACAATATTGCTCTCACTGTGTGTGAATCTTTCTTTGGCTTTCCTATATTGGCTACTATGTCAGGTTATGAAAGAGTTTTTCAAAGTATGAAAAGTATAAGATCCATATACATGTAAGATGTTAATTAGCATCCCCCAAACCCTTGCTCCACTAGCAATTACCCCAAGAAGGACTTATTTTTCAGTGCTTATAAAATGGCATTTAAGATCTCAGTTATAGACCAAAGAAGCTGGTTCCCATGAACAATCTAATTTAGCTGAAAACGACTTGACTAACCACATCCTACATCATTTAGCACATAAATGGAGGGCAGGTGATGGCCACCTGCAACACTAAACACATGGTGCTCACACCCCCCCAGGTCTTCCCATCCATTTTGAAGACCTCCCCACTTCCTCCTTCTCCACCATCAAATGGTATTATGTCTATGTATGACAAGCAGAAGTTTCCTGCTCAGCAGTCTTGGTGGCTCAAGAAGAATAAATTCTTTATCTTGCCCAGAAATGTACATTAACTATGGTAAAACACCTTTTGACACTCTAGAGTTCTATCTAAAGATTCGTTGAACTTTCACGTCAGTGAAAGAATGTGGTGCATCTTGTCATTACACATCTAGGTCAAAATGAAACATGATGCTGTCTACATTTCTGAAGGCCAGGGGCTACATAAGCCATTTTGGACTAAAACTGAATTCTTCTGTGTTGTTTCTTACTCCACAACTTCTCTTCTCAGTGACACACTAAGCAACAACATTTATGCACTCAAATATTCTCTCATGGGCATATGTGGATTTTCGTATCATCCACAGACTTTCTTTCATCAAGTAGCCCAATGATTTGAATCTCCGCCATCGCAGGTCCATCAGCAGCGGTAGCAGGCTGTCTCCCTTGATTGTCAGAGGCTGTTGGTGATGAGCAATTTCTGAGCAGCTTGCTGCAACTCTATTCTTTCCTACAAAGCATATCAGAATACAAGAGAGAGAGACACTACCCACAAGAATAGACTTTAAAGCATTCTAATCTATGTCACAAAAATTAACTCATCCACCAACTCTACCACTTCTTTGAACCCAACTAATTTATGGCAATTGATCCATACAACTTGGTGCCAGGACAGGAAGTTGAAAAGTGCTGCTTTAGAAGAGGACATCAACCTGTTCTTGGGCAGCACGTGTGGACTCTAGGGATGGTCGTGTTGGGCTTGCAGCTGGAATTCTGGTCACTAAGAGGCCAGGTACCATTGTGAAAATATTTGTCTCACTGCCACACTCCACTCAATCTCTACAGGAAACTCTCTACATGGGATGGAAAAGGAGAAATCAGGGGATACAGGAGATATAATAGAATTCCACTCAGGTCTGATAATGGCATAAAATAGCTACAAGTTTATTAGAAATGGCAAAGATTGAGGGAAATTGGAAGAGTGATTCAGCTCAAAGTGAAAAGTACCACACACAGCTCCTCAGCCAACTCCCCTTAAGCCTGGGCATCACAAAGGCCAGTGGAAAGCTGACTGGATATGTTAGCTGTAGAAATAAATGTGGCATCAGCCAGGAAGGTAAATGTTTGGTGGTCCCTGTGGACACACGAGCTTTGGGACTCCTGAGATTCTTTTCGCCTGAACATAATGTTGGCTTGTGATATTTTGCCTATGAGGATTTTTTTCTTTTCTTTTTTTTTTCTTGGCTTGAGCATGAAGAATGGGGAAGGTGGGAGGAAGAGGCAAAGGAAAGTGGGTGAAGAGAGAGAGAGCAGAGCAGACTGGCAGAGAGGAAGATTATAGGGAAAAGGAACCTGGAGTTAGGGTGGGGGAAAGAAGAGTTACCATTTATTGCAAATATTTCCTAAGCACTTGAATTGCATCCTTGTGATAAGTATCCATGATGTCTTCTGAAATACATGTTTTGTTATAGATGAGGAAACCCTGATAGAACTATTTTGTCAAAGCCACCAAGCTTCTAAGCTGCTAGACAAACCCTGGTTTCTCCACTGGCAGAGCCCTGGGTTCCTGACAGATCCCCAGGTCCTCAGGTTCCTGGGCCTTTGGGATGACCACCCTCTGCTTGAGGCTGGAGTGAGTGTTGGTGAGGGAGGCAAAGCTTGGCTCTGGAGAGCTCAGGGGTGAGACCCAGCAGAGAGAAAGCTGGGAAGACACCAGCCTGCTATTTTGGGGGAAAGGAAGAGATGATGGTGGTTTGCGGTTCTCTGCATTTCCTCCCAGGTTGTCCTGAGGTTTACTAAGATGAGTAAGAAGACGAGCATTGAGGAGGGCTCCACAAGAGAAAACAGATTTGCATTTGGCTGCACTTGCCTTGGGCGGCAGCCCTCAGGACCCAAAGTGTTTTAATGCGGGAACCGAAGGGTCCAGAGGGCTCATGCTTTGAGAATTCCTGATTTAACTGATCGGTCTCATTGTTCAGGGACTTTGAATGGTTTTGGTGTACATGAATGTTTTCATTTGTATTCAGTCTGCGACTGGTTTGTAGTAATGGCACAACTGATGATCCCAGCAACTGGGCACAACTCTTTAAAAATACTTACATAGAGGATGTTACTTCTCTCTCTCCTCCCCTCTGTCCTTCTTTCTATCCATCTCGCTCCCTCTCTTCCTCCCTCCTCTTTTTATTCTCAAAGTATGAGAATTCTATCTTTCCCTCTTTTTCTTCTCTCTCTTTGCCCTCCTTTCTCTCTCTCAATAACTTCAGATCTAAAGATTCATTACATTTATGATTTTTGAGTGAACTAGTACCACTGTGGAATTAAACGATGTAGACGGGCCTTTGCAAGCTAATTCTATTTTATGGCTTCTGTAAAAAGCTGATCAAAGGACTATATGGACTCCAATGAATTGGACTCCAGTTCCAGTCATTTAATCACTTTAAGTATGAAGAAATTTTCCACACCCCTTAATGACATCACAGAGGACACTCTCCGAGAAGTATTTACTCTGAGCAGCCCCAAGACACTTCTGGCTACAACTGCATGATCAGTGGGGTCCTGAAATACATATAGTGGATTCAGTAGTCTGGGAAATGGAACCCCTGAAAAAAATGAATGGATGGTATTTTTACTAATTTTTGAAACACCACAAATAGAGTCCCAGTTCTGTCTTACACTTAGAGCTACTAATAAATACTCCAGCAAACACTGTAGTACTCACAGAATTCTTTATATAGACACTTGATATAGACACTGCATAGATACATGCACTTACTTTCATTCTTAGACAATCAACGTAATCTAAACCTGTGCTTCCCAGAGCTTAATGCTCATGAGTGAGTCATCAGGCACTCTTGTTCAAGTGCAGATTTTGACCCAGTCAGTTTGAATGGAGCCTAAGATTATGCATTTCTAGCAAGCTCTCATGAGAAGCTGCTTCTGCTTCTGGGCCCAGAGTTCTAGAGGGTGGATGATGTGTGCTGCCGAGGTCACTCCTGGAATGCATGCTCATGGATTTTTAATGGCATGCTCCTTCACAGTGGCCTTGTCCCGACATGTGACGCAGGTGCTAGCAGCCTTTTAGGTTCGTTTAAAGTTTAGAATTTCAGTACAGTGCCTGGCAGCCCAGATTTTTTGAGGAGACTAGTCTAGGGTGAAAAGCCAACTGGTTATTATCAAGCTGCACATATTGTGCATTTTGGGGAGTCTATTTGAGGACTCTGATTACAAATAACTTTTTAAAAAATTATGTGCATGCTAGTGCATGCTGCTTCAATGAGAACACATTAAAAATGGCAATCTGAAGATGTAATCATCTAGTCTTCATATCAATCTTTTCAAGACTCAAAACAAACAAAAAAGAAAAGCCTTTTCCTGTCTTTAAGCCCACAAGTCTGATAAGCATCTGGGGCTATTAATACAATCTTCATAAAACACATCTCATTCCCAAGATGCTTTCATGAGCCATCCAAATAATTGCAACCATTTTCCTTCTTCTAATGTCGTGCTGCTTTATACACACACACACACACACACACACACACACACAGCCAAGCACACACACATCTGTACATCATCCAGAGGTATTTGTTATACAAACATCTCAATATTATCACTTTTCTTTATCTTGGAATCAGGCACACAACAGTTTTTAGACTTTTCAGTAATACGCTGAGAGTGAGTTAAGCTTTTATATGATCTATGGATTCTGTTCTTCCAGGAACTGCCAATTTTACTCTAATATGATTCCAGTATGTCGAGAGAAAGTTGTTCCAACTAGAATGTGCTGAAGGAATGAATGTGGCTTCCATGCAGGGCATATTTCAGTTTTTTTCCCAAATAACATTCTTGTAAAGATTAGGGGATAATCTGGCAGCCAGACCCAGCCAATTAAAACAGTAATTGAAATGTCTGAAAATGTTTTCCTTGGCAAAATTTGGTTATTTTGCTTCATTTTGGGTTTCCTTGAATAACAAACAAAAAAAAATAGGGTCAATCTTAAGACTCCTAATTTATTTTCTTGGTTATCTTTTCTCATCAAATAAAAAGGGGCTGCTGTGGAGCTTAAATGAAAAATTGAAAACCGTGGTATGGGGTGGAATGAAGGCAGGCATGAGAAAACATAAAATGCTTCTTTAGCTAACCCAAATAAATCGCCTCTCAGCACAGAATATGTGAGAATTTCTGTTGTGGATAGAAAGGGTAAAATGAGGTGGAGGATTCAAGAGGAAATAAAAATACAGAGGAGGCATTCTTGTATAAGATAGACTTAATTTTCCCCAGATTAATAGGTACTTAAAAACTGAGACATAATTTTAAGACATCTGAGATGGAGAAGTAAAAAAATCAATGTGTGTGCCTGTCTTCCCAGTGGGTTTCAGCCCCGGGCAAGTTCGCTATGGATTCAATGTGACCAAAGAAATTGACAGCAGAACGTTCTTTGGGGTGAAAGGGTTTATTACCAGGCTTGTTCTCCCGGCAGTAGGTCGAGCACTAGCATCTCTGCCTCCGTCCAGAGCACCGGGCCGAGCTCTCTGTAAAGCACAGTAAGAGCTTATCGCCTAAAGGTGTGGAAGCACTGCTACTGTACGTGTCACCTCGCTTATGGGATGCCCTAAGTGAGGGGAAAGAATGGCCACTAGAGACCCAAAGAGGGATGTGGGAGCCGTTTGAAGCACAATATTTCTCATCCCAGTAGTGAAAAATCTCTTCATCTGGGCCATAATTCTCTGGACCATAGATGGCATTTCTCATGCCTAGCTCTCATAGCACCTGTTGGAGTTCAGCATACGTCTGCCATCTAACAGGAGAGGATGGTAGGTCACCCGGATTAGGCCACACAGCACGAAGTGCAGCCATGAGCCAGTCGAGGAGGGAGTGACTCCCTGGGGTCTGATGTGCATTTTGTAATCGCTGCCTCAAGGCAGGCTGCACTGTCAGGGAAGACAGCTTTCCCATCTCTGACCCCGACAGAACAATTCCATCCACCCCTAAGTCCCACAGATGCAGGAGCCAAGCTGATACTGACTCCAAGGGCTTCTGCCTAAACCGGAAGCCCAAATCCACCAGCTCAGCCTGAGTATAGGGGCGGACCATACAGTGCTCCACGCCCTGCGGAGAGGGCTGCTCCTCTCCTTGGGGAACCTTCAGCTGCTGGGTCTTTATTTTCTTTACAACTACTGGGTGTGCTTTCAATACAGGAGGCGCCAGTGCCTCTGGCATCACCCCTTCATCTTTCTCCAGCTCCTCCATTTCTGGGGCTGATGGCACCTTTCTCTCCCCTCCCCTGAGTGCCTCCTCTGCTACAACCTTTACCTTTAATACTGTGCCTCGCAGCAATGCTACCTCAGTCTTCAGAAGGTCTCTTACCTTCAGCTCAATGCTTCGCAGCTGACGTTCTCATACAACCTCCGCCTGTGCTTCCCTCAGGAGTTTATCTTTTTCCTTGATGGCCTCTTCCTCCTTCAGAGCACCTGGCAGCGCTGCCATCTCATCTCCAATGGCACCTTTCTGCCGGTGTTCTTCTATCAATGCCATCTCTTTCTTCAGGGAATCCACAAAAGTGTGCAGCTTGCGTTCTCATACCACCTCCTCTCACATCAATGCTGTTTCTCTCGTCAGGGAATCCACAGAAGTTTGCAGCTCACGTTCTCGTGCTGCCTCTCCTATCAATGCCATTTCCTTTTTTCAGGGAATCCACAGAAGTTTGCAGCTCACGTTCTCATGCTGCCATTTCTCGGGTCTCCTCTGTAGACCTTTTTAATACTGTGAGAAGCAGTCAACCCACAGTCCCCGCTGCCTCACGGACACTCTGCTTCTCAAAGGATCTGCTTAGTATAGAAAAGGCCACCCCTACTGCCTCAGGTGTCACCTCCACTTGCCTCCAGTCCTGGGGTGGGGCCCAGTCCTCTAGGAGGTCAGCCACCTCAGACCACATACCCACTGGGGGACGATCCACTGTCTCTCCATTCACAGGGGCATCCACTGAAGCACCCCTCCCATAAGGGCAGCTTGTCTTTTTCCTTGGTCAGCAATGAACCCTGCTGACTTTCGCCAATTGTCTTGCCAATGAGTTTCAGCCCTGGGCAAGTTCGCTATGGATTCAATGCGAACAAAGAAATTGACAGCAGAATGTTCTTTGGGGTGAAAGGGTTTATTACTGGCTTGCTCTCCTGGCGGTAGGTCGAGCACTAGTATCTCTGCCTCCGCCCAGAGCACTGGGCCGAGCTCTCTATATAGCACAATAATAGCTTATTGCCTAAAGGTGTGGAAGCGGTAGCCTAGCAACAGGCCAGTTACATCATCAGGTGGTCTAAGTTCAGTGAGGATCCTGGCCATAGGAACCCCAACTTCCCCACAGAGCCATAATTATTTTCTACTGAAATCAGTGTGTGCTAGTAAATGTTTAATAATCATCTCTGGAGTGAGAGAGTATCTGATTTTTAGCATTTGCCAATTTCCATATCATGGCTAAATGTCTATCTGCCAACCTGACATTCCTGAATGTAGAGTTAGGAAGAGACATGAGTGTCAACTTTGGCAAGCCCCTGTTAGGTGCTCCAGTACATCACTGGACCGAGGTCATGGTTTCACAAAAGAAGACAGATACGAAAATGCAATCTAGATTAACATCAGGCAAAAATACTGATGGAGGAAACTAGCAGTCAAATATCATCTCACACGTAAATTCACCTAACTCTTGCTAATTGAAATTGTAAAACCTGACAATACCCCAGTTACAGAATTAATTTTAAAAGAAAAACACTTTTGTATGTCAATTCATGATTCTTTCCTTTAAAGCCCTACTTTTAAGCTTAAATCCTCTGTGAACCTCCTCTAAAGAAGTCTGAAATTAGTCACTAGACCCATTTTAGCATCCTGTTAGAATTAAGACAATTTCAAAGAACCATATTCTAATGGGTTTAACCCCACACATTAGAATCATATGGGGAGCTTTCATAAAGTACTAATTCCTTGATCCATCCAGGACCAACTAAATTAAAAGGCTTTAGATGGGATTTAGCATTGTTATTTTTGAAAAGCTCCCCAAATGTTTTGCAACCAGGGTTGAAAATAACTACTCTCTATGTATTTATTTGTCTCTATATTCATGAGAGTGCTCTAAAAGATGGCTATATTCCATCCTATTAAATTATGAACTCTGGCTGGACCATATATATTAATTATTTTTTTCTATCTTTATTCCTTCTCTCATCCCCATCTAATTAATTTAAAAAAACACTTTTGATTAAGTTTTGAATGGACTAGAAATATACCATTCTATGGACTATAGATTGGGCTCATGTTTATTCACGTTTCTTATTTTAGGTTTCAAACCAAGGTCAGAAACTTTTGAGATGGATCATATTTACCAGTAGCATGAGATAATTTGTAATGATTTTCAATTATTTCAGGCAACACATGCAGAACAAATCTCCCTTTTACTTAGAAATGGAAACTAATTATAAATTTGATTTATTGAATGATTAACTTATGGCACTTATCTACATATATGCTGGTATGAACATTAGTATGCAAACCAAAGAATAAATGTTCCCTACTTTAAAAAAAATGTAAAAAGTATGGGTGAGACTTTCATTTTTCCTGGAAGGACAAACTATTTGATGTTATATCATAATTTTATGTGATGAATTCATTTGCACAGTTCTTACTCTGAGAAAAAATATCAAAGTATCCACAAGTGATCCTAGCCTATTTATCATCATTAGTGGCTGCACTGATCAAACTTCCATCTACGAATCTTGGAAAGACTTATTTCATGTGCAGAAATCTATGCCACCTCGAGGCATTGCAACAGAGCCCAAAACAGCAAGAAGCACAACAAATAGCAGCTGTGGCTCTTTGCATATGTGGTACTGTTTAGGCTAATGCCCGGGGTATCATATTATTTGTCCAAAGGGTACAGCTGCACCCGCTGGCAGACTGTGGAAAGTGGCAAAAACACAGAAGGCAGAACCTGGCACCAATTCTTACCTCCTCCCACACTCACTCAGTCCCTGCAGCACTGCTCTGGGCAGTGTTCACAGAGAGCCAGGGACAGCATCTGGGCAAGACATAATACAATTCTGCCAGACAGCAGGTGTCACCACTTGGCCCTGTCACTGGTAGGTCTTCCATGTAGGTACACCTAAAAGGAAATGTATTAGTTCACTACTGCTGCACAACAACCTTCCCCAAAACTCAGGGGCTCTAAGTAGCAATCACTTATTATTGCTTACGCTTGTGTGGGAAGGATGGGCTGAGGTGATCTAGGCAGGGTCTGGCTGCATGGCGCGTTTTCCTACTGCTATTCTGTGGGTTGACTGAGGCAGCTCTGGGCCCAGGCTGAAGGGACAGGAGCAACCTGGAAGAAAACTCTTCTCGCAGCAATGGCAGGAGTGTAAGGGTACAAGTGGAAGCACAGGGTCTTTAATGCCTAGGCTTAGAACTGGCGGATCATCACTTCTGCTCACAGGCTATTGACCAAAATAAGTCGTGCAGTCAAGTCCAAATTCAGGCAGGGAAGAACCAAATTCTGCACATGAAGAGACTGTGGCAAAGGTGTAAATAGAGCAATGAAGAATTAAGTCCATCATAATGGTCCACCACATAAACCTGTCAATTTTTCTGGAAAAGAGTAGTGACAATGATATGATGATGGTGATGATGGTAACAGCTATCTTTTATTATGCATTGCTGTGGCCTGCGCATTGTTCCAAACTCTGTCTCTGTCTCTCTCTCTATACACATACAAAATCTCATTAAATCTTTACAACAGTTCTATGAAAGAAGTACTACTGTATTTTCATTTTACAGACTAGGTAACAATGGTAGGGAATGGATTGATAAGCAAATAATGACTGATTATTAATTTAAAATAACAATGGTTGCTAATATTTTAAAACTGTTGTACAGGCCTATTATGTAGATTATGTACAGTATCTTTGGGATTTCCCATCTTGATATTTCCTGTCCTGGGAGTAGATACAAACAGCCCACACCATCATATAATCAATGAAGAGGGACGAGAATATGTTGTGTTCATCACTGGAGTTTACCTACAGAAATGTAATGCAGGTAGAAGTTAGCAAACGACCTCCAAATAAACTAGCAAACACCCTCATCTCAAAAGCTAAAACAGTTAGAACGGGCTTAAGATGTATCAGGATGAAATTCTGGTAAGGAATTCAATATGCTTTCCCTTTTCTTTCTACTTCTTTTAGGTTTCAGGCTTATGGAAATCTATTTATTGAGGGACTTTAAGGGTTGATAACTGCAGTCCTTTGCCCATTAATATCTCAGAGCACATGGGAAAAGATTAATTCCACAGAAAGGGGAGAAGCAGCAGCCATTATTGTTTCTCTAGCAGAGGCAGGACATTCTGGGAAATGTCTTGCAAGTCACTTGCCCCACTGCCGTCAGCTGCTGCAGAGAGCAGGGGCAGTGGGATGGTTTCTTGTGATTCTTGCAACTTCGTGGTTGCCCAAAGATTACAGAGGCTTGCTCTGGCCCTCTGGCCTCCAGTGGATCTTTTCAGTGCTTAATTCCCTACATTAAATCTTCTGGTTGAAATAACAAGTTGACTACTCTGGAGTTGACTAAGCCTGACTATTCGAGGTGTTGAATGTTGAAAGCTTGTGAACATAGATAAATCTAAACAATTATGGTAAATTTCCTTAAAACAGAATGATGGTGGCCAGAACATTCTCAGAAGATAAAAATCTATAAATGTGAATGTCTTGTCAATGGGTTTCAGCCCCAGGCAAGTTCACTACGGATTCAATGTGACCAAAGAAATTGACAGCAAAACGTTCTTGGGGTGAAAGGGTTATACCCAACTTTATTTCCAGGTGGCAGGTTAGTCACTAAAATCCCATTCACTCAGAGCAAGTCTGTATGCAGCAAGCTGGTCTCTGCCTCTGGGCTCCTCTGTCTGCACAGCCATCCTCTGGGTCCCTCGGCACAGTTGTCCTCCGGGCCTCTGTCCTCAGTGCTGCCACCACTCCAACTTCTGCTCTGCTCTCCTGCAGCCTTGCAGCCATACCACCATATCACGCGCAGAGAGCACTGGGTGGAGCTCTTTATACAGCATCAACAGCTATGTATTGCCCACAGGTGTGCAGTGAGTTAATCAACCAGGGCCAGGTGACAATCCTGACCACAGGAACTCTCATTTTATCCGCAGTGAAATAATATGTTAACAGCAATAACTTACATTGTATTGTTAACATAGATGAGGATTGTGTCTAGGCAAAACAGTTGTGAAATAACAGAATAAAAAGTATACTTTACCTTATAATAATTAGAGTAGGTTATTCTTGAATTTATTTTCAAAATAAATTAACAGTTTAAATAAAGAATCTTTTTGAAAAAATTAACAGTAGCCATTAATAGAATTGAAAACTAGATGTGTCAGTCTCAGATCAATAATATTCAATCATGCTGTGGGGAAAATGGAAGTTCCTATGGCCAGGATCCACACCTGACCCTAAACTACTTGATGATGCAATTGCCCTACTGCTAGGCTATTGCTTCCACACTGGTTAGGCAATAAGCTATTATTGACTGAGTCACTATATAAAAGCTCTGCCCAGTGCTCTGGGTGGTGGCAAAGATGGAGGAGGACTACAGACCTGCAGACTGTTGGATGCAGACTTGATTCTAGTGCTTGACCTATGTGTAGAGAATAAAGCCAGGTATAGCCCTTTTACCCCAAGAATGTTCCATTGTCATTCCTCAGTCTCACTGAATCCATAGTGAACTAGCCCAGGGCTGAAACACTTAGGCAAGAGACATGCATAATAAATTTGGAAAGCAAAACTCATTCATTTTCTCTCATACTTATTTAGCAACTTTTTCAGGACAACCTAAGAGTGCCAGGCAGTAATGTAGATGCTAGAAAAATGGCAACGAACAAAATGGACAAGTCCCAGCCCTCATGTGATACAGACAATAAAGATGTTAAATAAATTCATTACAGTACTTTAAAAGTAGATAGTAACTATGGAAAATAAAGTGGATGAGGAATTCTGGGGTATAAGCTCATAATTGAATGGGGTGGTCAGGGTAGGTCTACTGAGAAAGTGATATTTGAGTCAAGACTTAAAGTCGGCAAGGAGTGAGCCATGCAGATCAGGAGATGGGCATTCTCCAGGCTTTGGAAATAGTTTTCGCAAAGAACCAGAGGCAGTAATGTGCCTGGCATGTTTAAGGAAGAACAAGGAGGTCAGTGTTACTTAGGTACAATTTCTTTGGTGGGGGTAAAAAAAAAAGGAGGAAATAACTGATTTAAGAGTTAAACTGAGCAGTTAGCTAAATAGTAACAGAAGAATATCCCATTGTTTCCAGTTACTTGGCTTTTCTTTTTATTATTATTATATTTTATTAATTTAGTTAACTAATCAGAGAGGAAGGTAATTTTAAGGAGGTAATAATATATATATATATATAGGGTAAATTTTCAAATTTTCAATAGCATAGGGAGTGTACACCGGAAGTAGGCATGTGCCCTG
Organism: Smutsia gigantea; assembly: GCA_032199065.1. Lineage (NCBI taxonomy): Eukaryota > Metazoa > Chordata > Mammalia > Pholidota > Manidae > Smutsia > Smutsia gigantea. The sequence continues at coordinate 106,175 of JAVSCE010019517.1, forward strand.
TCCTCAACCAGAGTTCGTAGCTCCCCACCCCAGAGGAAACAATGTTACCAAATCTTCCATGTTTCTTTCCAGAGACATTGGAGAGCTCTTTCTACTCTACTCCCCCAATAAAGGTAATTAGAAAAGAGCGTGTGTCTTTGAGAGCGATCGGCACAAAGTTTGCTTTCATAGATGTACCTTCACCTTTGTACTATAATTATAGGTCCCCAAATAGGATGGCAGCCTAAGTCCTACCCAGAGGGATGGGGTAGGGCCTTTCTTGTGAAGGTACCATGTTACCTCATGAAGAAGCTGCTTGTGTGTGGCCACAATATTAAGAGCTATTTATGCTCCCATAACCAGAGGAAGAGTCCATGACTGTCATTCTTGTCTGTCATTTTCTCAAAAGGATAAGTAATGATTTCACTTAGCACTTGAAAACAGGTGTAATGAAGTAAAAAAAAAATGAACTGTAGGCAAGAAAAAATAAAATAAAATGAAATAATACAGTGAAAAGTAGGTGGAACATTTCTGTACTTCACCAATGAATATAGGAAGGTTCTTTGATAAATATTAGAAGGTTCAGGTCAATCCAAGATTTTCCTCTAAGTGCAGCCAAATTATGTGTAAAATATACTTCAGGCTTTCAGATATTTCTCTTGCAGGTTAACAAATAGCAAGGCATAAAATTTCTATCCTGTACATTTTTGCTATTACAGCCAGTCCAGTATTTTACCATGAGCCTCACTCATAGTCTGATTCTGCTCAGAGATTCTGCGTAATTTTCTACTAATAGTGTCAAGACAAGTGTCATATGATCATAGCCTCTCCTTCTCTAGTTTTAGCAGGATAAAGAAAAGGAGGCTTTATTCTTCAGAAAGATACATGATCCTAGCATTGCCATCAATGGAAACAGCCTAACTCTTGTTACAATTACTAGTTTTCACAAGGTTTCTCAGGCTAGGTAATCATGAGCAGGTGCTAAATTATCCTCCTCATCATTACCACTATCACCCTAATCATCATCAGAGGTTGAGGGTAAGACTGTCACCAATTGAATTTAAGTTCAAGCATTGTTTTGAGAAGTCTATAACAACATGTCTCACACTTTGAAATGCTACTAGAATGTAAGCTCCCCAAGATAATAGCTATTTCCATAGTGCTAGGCTGGTGCCTATCACTTATGTGATGGCTAATTTTATGTGTCTACTTGGCTAGGTCGCGGTACCCTGATGTTTGGTCAAACATTATACTAGGTGTTTCTGTGAAGGTGCATAAAAAATGAGATTAATATTTTAATCAGTAGTCTTTGAATACAGCAAATGATCCTTTGTAATGTGGGTGGGCCTCATTCGGTGGATTGAAAGCCTTAACTGAGAAAGACTGAACTACCCAAGCAAGAAGTAAGTCAATGACTGCCTTCAGACCACAACTGTGACCCTTCCCTGGGTCTCTAGCCAGCAGGACTACCTGCAGATTTTGGACACGCCACACTTCTGCAATCACATGAACCAATTCATCAAAATAAATCTCTCTCTTTATATATTTATGTTACAGAATATACACACATCCTCTTAGTTCTGTTTCTCTGGAGAACCCTAATAATACAATTTATTGTAACAGCATTGTTACAAATTTGTTTGAATGAATGAATTTTTGGTTGAATTTGCTGAATGAAGCACTAATTCATAAGCAATGTATACATGTTTCTTCAGTAGATGCATTATTATATGTGTTCAAATTTTGATTTCAAAATAATCATTAAAACTATTATTGTACAAACCCTCTTATTTAGAAGTAAAACTTAACTGTTCGGATTCCTGTTACTATTTCCCTGATGACCTACATAGATGGAATCCAGCTTTCTATACTGGTAAAGAAAAACAGTGGCAGCATTTTTTTTTGAATAACACCAACCAACCACTCTTCTTGATCCCACTCCACAGTGAAATTGCCAGGGTTTAACCAAATTCCAAAATCCAATCTCTAGAAGGATTTTGTCCTCCAAAGGAAATCTTCCCTCCAAAAATTATTTTCTGGAAAATAGTGGTTGTATATCACTAGAATTTCTCTGATTTGCTAGATATAAATAGTCAATTATAGCTGCCAATTATCATTTTTCATCAAGTGAACATCAGAAATATAATGTAGTGGTCAGGGTTTATCTGTGTCTTCAAAAATCAACTTGAAGACACACACATACACACAAGAATAAAAATGCTGATGTACTAAAATACAATTTGTTGCTTTATCTGAGAAGAACAATGAAAGTAAGGCCACAGTGGTCTCTTAATGGGGCTGAGTTGAAACTTATGTTTTAAAAGGCCATCTCTGGAATTAAACAAAACATTTAGCTTATACCAGTATTTCCAATCCTTTCATTCCCCCAACTTATTTTTTTTTCTTAACCTATAAAATTACCTAAATTCCCTTTTCTTTTATATTCTATGCCTAGTTTGCCTCCCCTAATATGTGTAAACCACTGTAAAATGTGACTACTAGCCCTCTTGTTTTGCCCTTTAAAATTTTTACTTACTCTAATGCACATATATGTATTCTAGAAGGACTTTCTGGATTTAGTAAACCATCAATTAATGACATAAACTTATGCTTCTGACTCAGTCTGAAGATTCAGATCCTTTAACAGCAGTGAAGACATTTGAGAAAGAAGTTAATAAATGTATTAAGGATGCTTCAAATACGAGTAATATAAATATAACTCCCCAAAACAGGTGAAAAGACAATCATGATTTGATTACTTATCTGGTGCCCTCTCTTACTCTTACCTCAATCGGCTGCTGCTATTGTCCAATCTGGTCTTCCTTTTCCAGCATGATGTTTACCATCAAATTATAATTCCCCGTTGTCCCATGCTGAGATCCAAGATATAAAGCTAATGTGGTCATGGGTGCGACTGGGTTAATACTTTGACACTACCAGATACTAACTGGCACAGTTTTCACGTGATGATGTTTTAACCTGAACAACGGAATCCATTAATTGGACTTTCTGGTCCTGATTGATCAGCAGAAGAAATATTTGGGAGATGCTGCCTAATCAGACTGCGTGGGGAGGCCACTGAAATTATGACTTTGTTAGATGTGCAACCAAGAATCTAAAAAAGACCAAAATAGAGAAGAAGAGATACTGTTTTATAAATATCAGCTGTAGGTGAGAAGTTTATCATTTAATATCATTACTTTATTTCCCACGTATTAAAAATGCTGGCTTCTAAAGTCGTTTATAAGGAAATGACTGTGAGGCATGACTCTTGGTTGATAGGAGGCTTGAGAAAGTCCTTCAAATGCAACTTCTCTGAAGGAAACATGAGGAACAACTTAAATGTATTCTTACGTGAAATGGATAGACTACCCTCCAAGATAAAAAAGGAAGGAAGACAGAAAAAAAATTTTAACTTAGGAATTAAAGTTGTGAATTTCTTCTAAGATCAGTCAGCTTTATCCATTCACAGGATTATAAAATAAGAGGTAAAATTAGGTAGAATTCTGCATGTACAGAGATGAAGTAGAACTTCTCAAAGGGAAGTTAATAAACTCAAGATTAGATATCAAAGAAATTCCTGAGGTTGAGGTGAAGAAATATATGAAACAGATTTGTTTGGGGAGTTGCTGTGTAAACTCTCTGATGTTGGGCTCAGTGAAGGAAAATGTTGTTGGATCTTGAGTTTAATTTTTTAATTTTTTTAGTGAGTAGAAATGAGCTCATCTACATAGCATTTCCTCTTTTGTACTTTGCCTAAACTATTCTTCTAAATTTCAATATTTAGCCAGACAAATTCCCAGAGATTCTCATGTTTCTCTCTCAGTACCACTCATGAAATAAACAAAATTTTTGTAAAATGGGCTACATCTTAAGTAGATTTATATTATTAGAAAAGATATGGTGTAGTAAAGTACACAGCACAGGGAACCAGGGGGGTCTGCGTTCTAGGCCCAGATTTTCTGCTGGCTACGGGACAATGACCTCTCTGTGCCTAGGTTTTCTGTCAGTGAAACAAGAGGGATGGGATAAATAACTCCCAGTTATCTTCCAACCAGGAGAATCTGACTTTGTTATGTAAAAGTAGCCTGATCATGAATAACAATCTTAATAGCAGTGAGTAATTCAGAGTCACTTTTCAACAACTTTGAGAATCTTGTGTCTGGAAGAAAAGCTTGGAAATCATATAAGCTTGTTCCCCTTCTCCAGCCGGAACTGCATCTTAATCCTTCAAATATGCTTTTCCAGGCGAACCTTAACGATGGTCCCCAGGAGGCAAACCTCACAACTTCCTCTGGATCTTTAATGTCAGAAGTTTGTCCTTATGTCTGGTCTGAGCAGCCTAGGGTATTTTCAACTTATTTTCATGTATTCTATCCTTAGCACAGTTGGGCAGACCATTCCAGGGCTATCTATTATTAATCTGAGCCATGGTAAATGTGTTTGTAGTAGAGTTTCTGTGGCCTTACATTGCATTCCAGTGAAATGATAGAAACTGATCTGATGGAATGTTCTCTTTCAGGTCTAAAATGACTAGCTGATAAAAGCTAACAGGCTGGCAGGAATACTGAGGGGTTCGTGATAGTGGACACAGGTGAGGGCATTGTTTCTCTCACTGACCAGTCTCCTAGTAGCCACTTAATGCACAGCGGCTCTTGACCCAGTGCTCTCTGAAACCCTCAAATTTGGAAATAATAAGCAATTCTTCCAAAATGAAATGTGGACTCAGGAAATTGTGTTTTTAAAATATGGCAAAAGAGGGCTCTTCCTAGGAGTAACCAGTACTTTAAAGAGATAGGGAAAATTGGTAAATGGGGGCATAATGATATTGACCAAGCTTCTTCTCTCTAAAAGGCAAGCTCTTATGATGCCCATTTTATAGACAAGGCCAATAAAATGGAACCGTAACCCTAGCAAAAACGAATTTCCTGAGAAACAGACACTGCTAATAATATAAACTGTTTAGGAAGGAATGATACAGGATTTTGCAAAGAAAATGAAAGTTTACTTTGCTGACAGTCAAAAAATAACCAGAAAGAGTTCCTTTGTTCAGTTCCCCTCCTCTTAGTTGTGTGGGTGTCCTGGCAGAGGAAAGAGGGTATTCCCCAAGGATGGGCTTTCCCGGCCTCCTCCAGGGCAGAGCAGTCCAGGTTTGTGCATCAATGCTGGGTGCGGGCTGGGCAGAGCCTCCCCTTTACCCACACAGACCCTAATTAAGAAGGGATCTGTCAGTCAACAGAGGTTTTCAGCTGTATGTCCAGCCCAGCTTCCTCCCACCTGATTCATTCAGTGATGCCACAGTCCAATGTTTATGACCTAATAGCTGATCACCATGCAAGGAGCACAAAACTTAGACTGTTGAGGAGCAAAACCAGAGCTGAGATGCTGGACAGTTTAGGATGAGCATAAAAAGACCCTTATTCATCAAGACCACATGTTAAGACTGAACACCCCATTCCTCATGTGGGCACTTCCGCTTGTTGCTAAAACTGATACTTGGATGACTTTGTTCCTATTGGAGAACCCAAGCAAGGTCTCAGGGTGACCAAGTGCAAACAAATGCCATGGCATTTCGAAATGAAGAGCAAGAAGTCGAAGGGAAAATGCGTATGTAGCAATTTAATGAGGTTTGGATTACAAACTCCATTTCCTTACCTCTTTGCCAGCATGTGGCAACGGTTTTACAAGAGGGAGAAAATGGGCTAAATGCCAGGAAAAGGCTACAAACAGTCCTGCTGGTATATTCACAAACTGGGAGTGTCAGGATAAGCTTTCTGGTTATTCCATGCCTCCGTGAAAATAAAAGTCGAAATGAAAAAGAAAGCCAGTGGAATGAAATAACCACTTGTTAGTAGAGATCATCCTATCAAACATGAGTGGCAGGAGGTCTTGCCCAGATGTCATAAGCAGGTGAGGACTGCAGGGTGGCCAAGAGGAAGGGAGCCTGACTTCCCAGATGAATCAGAAGGAGCTGCTCTCCTCCAGCCCCAAACTGCCTGGGACGAACAGTGTTTCCCAGTGCTTGCGGCTTACAAGTAATGTGAGAATCTTTTTATAACGGTTGAGGTTTAATTTAAAAGGAAGCTCAGAATCAGCGGTAAAGGGAGGGGACCGTTTGTGAACTACAGCTCATCTGAAATGAGGAAAATCATAAATGCCAGAGTGTCTGATTATTTGAGTGCCTCTTGAAGTCGAATAATGAGCCTTCTTCACGTTCTGCTCTCCTGGGCCTGGCTTCCTCGGGCAAACTCTTAGGCGTCAGGGTCTGTCTGGAATTCCTTCCAAGTTGGAGGGATATTTTTTCCCTTGACATTTTGCAGCTGAGACAGCCCTAAGCAGGAAGCTGAGGAGCGTAACATTACCAAATATGTCCTTTCTCCTGCTCTTATATTTTATTTCCACAGGAAAAGAAGGCAGATGCGGACCAATGTGAATGCAGCAAGAGCAGGCGGCCTCTGCTGACAGCAGGGAAATTGATCAGATGCCATTTTTTCACATAAAAAAGAAACTATTCTAGGTACCACAAGTTGAAATTTGTGCTACACTGGAGGAAGAAGTCTGACAGTTTCCTACAAGTCACCCAGCTATTTCAGGGGAATTATTTATCACCACGCTGGTCTCATTTTCTCAAGCAGGACTTCGTTAAGTAAGCAGGCTGTGTGGCATGGTGGAGAGTGCAGGAATGGGCGTCGGGGGAGGGCGGGCCTCTGGCACTCGCGTGCCTGCGCCTCTGGTCAGAGCATTCCACCTTCAGGGACTCCAGATTCTTTATTTGTAAAATGAAGGTTCAGATATGATCAGCTCTCAAATGTCTTTCAGGTTTTCAAGACTTACCTCTCCAAATTAGGTCCCATGGCTCAATCACTAAAATACATTTGAATAGCTGTTCAGGTGTGTGCGTGTGTGTGTGTGTGTGTGTGTGTACACATATAGATATGTACTGTTTTATAACTATATCACAAGCTTACACAAATATATAAAATACAAATTAAAAAGAGATAAATAGGTAAATTCTAATTTTTTCTCTCCAAACCTCAGTAGTTTATCTCAAACACTCCTTAGGCTAAGTTCACACCTCTTTGGGATCACCGCTCATTTCATAAAATCCATTTCAGCTCTCTGCTTTTCTTTATGGGTGTAACACACTAAATTGCCATTTTTTAGATGGGCTAGGAAAGAATGTAAGTCCATAGAGTGGCTGGAGATTGTATACCCTTTGTTTGCTTATTAAATACATAAGAAAAACATTTTTTTAAATATATGATCTTCTTGGTTAATCTTGTTATTCTACTTTTAAAATAGAACAGTTACAGAGAAATTCCTTTACTGAACAAAAAAGCAGTGTAAGCTTGTTGCAAGTGATAACTGACAATCCCAGAGAAATATTTGGGAGCAGTAGAGACTGGGATAATCTGGAGTGTGTATGTATGTCTTGTCCAAAGACAGAAGCTGATTTTCAGCTCCAGAAGGTTTTCACCATCCAGGAATAGAGGCCTAATATTGTTAAATGTAATTTTTCAGGAGAATTAGAAGGTCCAGATTTTAATGTGAAATTGTTAATTTCTCAAATTAATGTTGCTTAAAAATTATAGACCCAACATATGATGACTATGGGCTATACTCAGCTAATGGACAGGTCCTTGGTGATCTCTTACCTAATATTCAGCTGACTTAGCTCTGTAATTTTATGTGATAATATTGGCAATGCAGTCAGATACCCAAGCTCTGGGCAGAGTGACCTATGCATGTGTAAGACAGAAAAACATGAAATGTCATTTCAGAAAGATGTTTTTCTGTCACCAACTTTTCAGAAGGGGATACATCTTAAATCCTCTTAAAGCTGCTCCATCAGACTAGTGATCTATGTTATTTAGTCACAAAAATAAGAAAAATATTGCATTGCTCTTGAAACAGCTGTCACTTTTACATACAGAAATCTCACAGAAAAATATATTATTTAGACACAGTTTGGTATTTTACTAGATCAGAGACTGACAACTTCTTCATAGACTTTTTTAGTAAATATTTAGGCTTTGTGGACCATACGGTTTTGGCTACAACTACTCAGTTCTGTGTGGCTGTACAAAACCGGCTATAGAAAATAGAGACAAATGAGTGGCTGAGTTTCAATAACATTTTATTTACACCAATAGGCTATAGGCCAGATTTGGCCTGTGGGCTGTAGTTCATCAGCTCCAATACTAAATGATAAGCTCTTCTAAGGTGTAACCTGTGTCTGATTCAACTCTGTATCTTCAGTCCACATAATCCTGGCAGAGAGGAGACACTCCATGAACATTTGCTAAAATAAATCGAAGGCTGTGGAACTTAGCAGTTTATGTCAATAATAACTTCCTGTTTCCATGATAGAAAACCTATAGTAGGGTTTTTGGGTTGTGTTCACCCTGAGGCTTACATCAGCATATAAATTCCCTCTAGGCATTTGTGGCTCACCCAAACGTTCTGAACAGGGAGGGAGGCACTCGACCAGGCTGATGAAGCAACCTAAGAGACCACTCGGACCCCACACTTAGAGTGACAGCCCGAGGAGCTGAAGCCACAAGAAGAGCCTTGTGATTTTAGACAGGCTTCCTCCAAATATTTCCTCAACTCTTCTAAATTTTAACAACTTAGCTGACCCAATACCAAGCCCCTATTGTGTCCTTACCCCGTAGTGCAGTGGTTCACAAATTTTTGTTTATGACCCAGTACGTACACACTAAAATGTTTCCCCAAAAAAATTCTTTCTTTTTTTCCCAATCTCTAAATTTTTTTTGAGACATAATTGACATGTAACATTATATTGGTTTCAGGTGTACTGTTAACATAATTCGATATTTGTAGAAACTGTGAAATGATCACAATAGGTCTAGTTAACATCTATCACCACACAGTTACAGAATTGTTTTCCTTTCTTGTAATAACTTTTAAAGTCTATTCTCTTAGCAACTTTCAAATACGCAATACAGTGTTATTGATTATAGTTGCCATGCTATATTATTTTATACCTGGAAGTTTGTACATTCCCTGTGTCTTACTTATAACTGGAAGTCTGAACATTTCGACTCCCTGCACCCATTTTGCCCACTATCCACCCGACCCTGTTAGCAACCACCAATCTGTTCTCTGTATCTAAGTGCTCGGTTTTTTGTTTTTTGTTTCTTTTAGGTCCCACATATAAGTGAGTACATGTGGTATTTGTCTTTCTCTATTCAGCTTATTTCATTTGGCATGATGCCCTCACTGTCCCCCAATGTTTCCACAAATAGCAAGATTTCCTTTTCTCATGCCTTTACTTTATTTATCCACTGGCGGACACTTTGGTTATTTCCACATATTGACTAATTCTTACTCTGAGTAATTCAAGGAGATATTTTCTCTTTGCTTATATTGATTTGTTTTAGTGCTGGTCACAACTCTCTCAATAGATTTTATTACCCACGGAGTATGGCATGGGTTTGAGAAATCAAAGAAACACACTCAGTTCTCATCCTACAGGGATTTAAAATCTAATTAGAGAGAAAAGACATGTATACATGGACATCTGTGGGATAATCTAACTGGAGACAAGTTATAGCATTTTCAGCGCGTGGGGATTTTCACTGGTGAGAGCTGCAGTGTTGAAAACCTTAGACAAGTGGTGGCATTGCTCTGTCTAGAGACATGACACATGGAAAATCTTCCTGAAAGGAGGGGTGGGGGCAAAATGAGTGAATTGAGGTTAAGGCCCAACTTTAGGAAAAGAAAGAAATGTTCCAAATAAAAAAGCGGCACAGGGGAGATTTTTCCTCTCAGTTCCACCCCCAGGGTGAAGGAGGAGAGCCTGAATTAAAATTCATCAGGGATTTCTTAACTAGAACAGTGTGAATGAGGATTGAAGGGGAATGAGAGGCCTATATGATTCATTTCCAAAAGCCAAATGGAGTCAGTGGAGGAAATGGTCTGAGAAGAGCTGAGTTTTTCTAAGTGAAGGTGACGCTTTGGAGGAATGAGAAGCAAGATTTGAATATTGTTGAGGTCAATCTAGATGTGAAGTCATAAAAGAAACTAAAGTATTTTCTTTTTGGTTAATATGATTTTTAAGGTAGGAAAATATAGTAGTACAGTTTCCTTTGGCTGAGAGCCCCTAATTTGTCAAATCTGGCATGGTTTGGGGTAGATAATGTGGAAAAGAACCAAGCCAGAGACTTTCAGTAGTCAAATGGTGAAGCAGATTAATTAGCTTTGATAATCACATTAAAGTTATGAGTAAAAATGTATTGAGTGTAGGAGTGAAGAGTCAAGGAATGGAAGATGGAATTGGCGGAAGGGCCCAATCAAGTATATAAGAGCAATCACATATATCTTCATTAACAAAAAGAAAAGAGAAAGCAGAGGACCCTTACGGAAAAGCTCTGAAAGTGAGAACCAAGACATACTGAAAAAAAAATAGCTTGGGACAGATAGATTAATGCTCAAGAAAGACATGTATATTAGAGAATAAGAAAACGAAGTACTGTATACAATGGATTAAGAGCAAAGGAGGCAGGACATATTGAAAATAGAGGCTTAGTACTGAAACCTGGAAAAGAAGGGAATAATGTGAATATACATTGGTTTTCATCATTATGTATGATTCCAATTTTATGGAGAAAAAAATCATAACAACAACAAATATCTTATTTAAAGATGATTTTTCACTTTGACAATTCTACAGTGGGGTTTTAAGCCCAAAGGGCATTGTGAAATAAATGAATTAAAGATATCGAAAACAATGAAGCAGAGCTGACGACATTCTTTATTACACAATGACATCCAGGAAATCAGCGGTCTGGCTTAAAGACACTTAAGGGGTTGTCTATAATTATCTCCCAATGATGTAAACTGCCAATTTTTTTTCAAAATGTAATTAATTTTTAACTACTTAAAAAAAATCTTGTATGTAAATTTAGGAGTAAATGTAATGCTAAATTCACCAGAAACCATACTTCATTCATTACTCTAATGACAAAATAGGTTTCACACACTTTCAGGAAAAAAAGACATTTTTAAAGCATGTTATATTCTCAAAGTTTAGATATTATTATCCAAGGGTTTATCTTACGTTTCCAAAGCATGTTAGGGATAAACAGAATCTGGAGCAGTGATATTCTCAAGGTTATGGTTTCAAGGGCAAAGCTTGTTCACCTTGGTTTCAAAGTGCTACTCAAGATTCCCTCACTTTTCTTCAGAAGAAAAGGCCTAAGTCTTTATCACAAGACGAGTTAAGAAGTGACTGAGATTAAAATCAAGCAGCAGGACAAGTCCAAACAGTTCTGGCCTTGTAGGAAGAGAAGGAGAAAGCAGGAGTGTGCATCCTGGAACCTGGAATCTCAGGTAAGTCCCGGTTAGTGAAGACATACCTGTTGGGTGGCTCATGCAAAGATTGGATCATCTCATTAGTAAAATGAAAAAGAGTAGCAGGAGGCCCAGACTATCCATCCTGTGGCTATCTTAGCTTTTGGACTCTCCTTCTGGTTGGAGCCCCATCTTTGTCCCTTGGGGACAGCCACTATTTTCTCTCCACTCTGTGCATCTTGCCCTAATAAACGGCTTTTCCTTAGAATTATATTTGTTTTCCTGAGCATTACATCAGCTCCAAAAATAGATTTAACATTTTTGCTACTTCCCTCCTCTCTGTCTTAGTTTATTGACAGAGATAAATTCATTATAAATGTATGTATTATATGTTTGTGTATGGTGTGTGTATATATGCAAACAGACTAAATTACACCCTCATTTATTGTCCCCATACACAGTTCACAAAACAATATTTCTAGAGTCCCTGAGGGGTGCAGTTATTGTAAAATGTTGTGGCTAGTAAGGAGTGACCTTTAAAAAGGGAGGATTTCCCTAAGCCTCTTTTCTACATAGGACCAGAATTCATTCTGCACATGTTCTGTATTGTAACTTACGGTATGGAAATTTCAAAACTCTGAGAGAGGCAGAACATAAAAAGGATTGCTTTTTCCACGAAAAGAAAATCTTTAGAAAGGAAACGACATCATCAGAATGCAAGGCATGTAACATTTTTTTTCTGAGTGGATTTGGAATTTCAGGTTGAGAGGATCACTACCTTTCCTTGTTGAAATGTCACTATTGGTAAGCCAGCTCACCTGGGTCAATGTGGTCAGAGAGGCGGAAGTAAGGATTGCAGGGCTCAAGTTAAATGTGAAATTGGAGGCCAACATATCATATCTTAATACCTAAGTGATAGATCAAGCTGACACACCGTGAAAAAAAATGTTTTATTCTCTTACCTTGACATATGTAACTGTCGTAATGATGAAACTGGAAAAATGTATAAGTCTGTGGTTTTGATAAGACTGTAAGTTGGCAAATTATCAAAAACAAGCACATTAATTTTTATCAGGCATGTCTTGGTGTTCTGATGATGGTCCAGTGATATTTGGATGACTAAATAGGTATAGACATTTAAGAGTAATATGAACTTTTTAACATTGCAAAACACTCCACAAACACCACCATATGCAATTGCTACGAATACCACACTAGTCTGTGAGCATCCCTGGAACCGGGAATTGGAACATGAAGAATAGCAGGAAAACTGGTTGCTCAGTGCTAAGGGGAAACACTGTCTTGAAAGAATGAGTATGTGTTCATATTATCTGAGAGGAGGGATTTGATCAATCATTTAATATATTTTCTTTTACCTAAGGGCTTCTGCTATTCAAATCCTGCTTCTAATCCAAAGCAGTTTCTCACTTCAACGGCAGCCCAGATATAATTCTAGGACACAGGACACCAGATACGCACAAATGTTTCCCTGGAGCCTGAACAATGTCGGTGGCAAGTGTGAATGTTTAGGGCTGCAGGGGGCGCTGCCTCCGTGCTGAGTACTGGATCCATAATAAGGGCACCCATGTTTCTTTATTAAATTTACTTACCACGTGTTTGTAATATGCTTGAAATGGACGGCCAAGGGCAGGAGCCCTTTTACTTGCACGTAAATGCAGTACTAGATTCAGGTTATTCATGAAGCACTTTCATAGATGTGCAGAATCCAAAACAGCTCAGACATGAACAAGCTTCCACAGAAAGATGTTATTATGAGGTTCCTTGGCAGACTAGGATTTGGTAATTCTATGAATTATATTGCATTATCAAGGTAGCCATTGCCATATAGGAATAGGGTTGTAGATTCCTTATAGCAAAAGGGCATTAGCAATTTTTTTTCTTTTCATGGACATAGTCAAGTCTTTTCCAGGGGAAATCAGGTTTTGTTCAGTGTTTTGTTTTGTTTTCTTATGAGAATTTCTGATCCAACTGAATTTGGGAACTCTTTGATCTTGACTCCTGGTTTGTTGCTCTCCTGCCACTGTATCTTTTCATCCAAAAAACTCTCTGTCACCACTGGTTTAATTTCAGTTTGATTACAAGCATTTTCAATTTCTCATCAAAAGTCTGGTCGTCCCTAAGCATGCATTTGCCACTCCAGTCTCACGACACTTTACAGGCTCTGAACAATGGCTATCTGTTCCCTCCTGCTAGGTTTCCAGAAACAAGCTTTTAGAGAGCTGCCATGTGTTTATCTTTCTTAACACTCCAACAAGCACCCCTCCGTGACTCACACACACAGAAAGCCAAAAACTCTGAGTGGTTGTTTATTCTCACTAGCTATATGACCCTGCACGTGGTTCTCAGCATGGGCAAGGATTAGAGAACCTTGGAGAGGTGCATCACATAGATTTCAGTACAAACAAAACCGCATCAATTTGCATATTGCTTAGATCCTTTAAGGAAGCTCAGAGTTAATCATGAATTTCAAGTCACTTGTCATCTTTGCTTTTCTCCATTTATGCTCAAATGGGAGAGGAAGGACCAAGTATGGTAGCCGGAGAAATACAAATACAGTGGGGACTTGTCATTTTCAAGACCTTACAACACAATATTCAGTTTTTAACACTGATGGTCTCTGGGTATACAGCACATGATTTTTGATGGCCTGAGTAGATCAACTTGCTATGCCTACTTCAGAGAAGTAAAGATGGACAGTCATTTAACTCAACCATGAATTGTATGTGAGCTCTAGGAATTGTTTGGTTTAGAGCCTGCCCATCATCTGGCTATTTTCTGCCCACTTTTCTGGAGCTTTGTCCTATGCATGCACAGGTCAGTACTGAGCAACAGCCTCAAGAGACCCCAGTGAAGAGAAGTGGGGTTTTTTCTATGCATAGCACTCTCCTCAGTCACTATGGTCTGCTCTGCAAATTCTAGCTGTGTCTGCCTCCCTGAACTCCGGTCTCTACCTCCTCAAGTCAATCAGGGTAGAGTGACTGTTTGGGTTCCTGCTACATGGACCATGGTCAGCTAAGTATCTTCATGTAGAAAACAAGGACATTCATTGGACTCACCTTATTTATTTCCCTTTTCTCTCACATCACAGTCTGGCTTCTTATTGCCCATTTCCTGTCACCAGTGTTACATGTTTTATCCCATTTTCTAGGTGTTTATGGAAGGAGGTTAAGTCTGCTACCAGTTGCTTCATTATAGATGGGTGCAGAAGTCTCCTATCATGAATTATGGTTAAATAAAATTAAAACTGCGATAAAGACAACTTATGTGTCTACTATTTTCTCTTTTTCTAGACTTTACTTCCCATACTGGAAGTAGAGAGTAGGCACTCAGCTCTGGGGGAAAAAAGTATCTTACATCTCAAGAAGTCACAATGAAGAGAAACACTCTTTTTCTGTCCCTGGTTATTGCTTTGAGGATGTGAAATCTGGAACTGCTGAAATCAACTTAAAACTAGTGTACAGAAGAGGTATATATGCCACAGATGGCCATATGGAAAGATGAAAGTACCTAGGTCCTTGATAAGGATATTGAAATAGTGAGTTAACCAGCCATGAAGTACTCTAACATTAGACTTCTTATTTGGTGAGGTAATACATTCCTCACAGTTAGAGCCAGCTGAGTCAAGGTTTTCCATTACTCACAGCCAAAAGCATTGTAATACGTACAATCCTTCTTGTGAGTGGGTGACTTTGAGAGCCCTTAACTGAAATGAGGGAAAAGGACAATCATAGAGGTATGGAGAGAAAGTGAGGAGTTTACTTCTGCATATGTTGAGGTTGACTTAAAGACCACCTACTAGGAGGTCCCATAGGCAACCTGGAAATGTGAGCTGAGGATGAGAAATGTCATTGAGACTTGAGGGTCTTCAGTGTCTGGTCCTTAAAGCTAAGGTTATGGGGAATTTTGTTCAAGAAAATAAGCTAGGGTGGAGATCGCCAACATTCCTGGGGTAAATAGTAAAAAACAGCCAACAAAAGAGCCTAAGATGACACAGAGATGCGAAGGAGATGAGGAAGCTCCTGATCTCACAGATGTCACTTTGTTTATCGGAGATACCCATCCATGCTGGGCTTAAGGAGAGTGTATTGCTCTCACTGTAGAGGGCAACTTAATTTTATCCTGTCCTTTCATCTCAGACTCTGAAGAAGGATAGGATCAAAGATGAAACATGAGGCCTGGCCTAGGAAAAAACTCAGAAGCACACACTGGATGAAAACAGAACTCGTGGAAGCAGAGCTAAATCTCAAAGATTTAATGCAGCCAGTCATATTCATTCCTGCCAAGTTTGAGTATGCAACACTGTTTATCTTTTTTTAAAAACAATATATAAAGGAATCCAAACAAAGCCATAAAGATTACAGCTCTTTATAATAAAAAAAGTTTTGTAAGTAGAAACCTATGTAGCTTATCAACAGAACTAAAAATTCTGATATGTACTCCTCTGAGCTTGATGAGTTTATGTAATAAATCAAATGAGCAAGTTTTTTCTCCTAGGAACTAAGCCCTGAGGAAATAAACTCCAAAAGTTTCTAAAACTAGAGAAATAGAACGTGAATTGCCATTATAAAAATACTGATTTGGTGATTTCTTAATGACTTTTCTTCATAGAATCATGAATGTCTTCAAAATAGCCAGACTCAATTACACCTTAATACCATAGCATAAAACTCTTATAGAAATGAAGCTTGGGGTTGGGTTCAAATAGGTTTAGAGGCATGCTATTTTCCTAACCAAAACTAGTGAGAAAATTATCTCCTTTGACCATCAACCACAAACTAAAATCAGAAGTTTTGACATGTAAGTTAGCAATTGTAGATTGATGAAACCAGTCAAGTTGAAGCCTAGAAAAATTCAATATTTACTAATTATCTTAAAATACATATGTAAGGATAAATAACATTAGAAATAAATATATTTGAATATGTAAGTTCCGGTATTATTTTCTTTGGAAGTGAAGATTATGTGTAAGGTTGCAAAGATTTAATGAGAAAATGTGCATAAGTTACTTACTCCAGGGCTTGGCACCTAGAAACACTCAAACCAGAACTATCACTATGAAGACATCATCACTCCAGCGAGGCCAATCCCATTATGCTATCCTTGTTACAAATACTATGAGATTTTACTTTTTACTTAAGACTGATACAGTGTATTTATTTGCCTATAAAGACAAATCTTTATTAGTAGTCTATTTAAGCTTACGAAGTGGTAGATGAAGTTCATCAAATAAAAAATGTCTCCCTCAACAGTGTCAGTATTGAGAAACATTGAGCAAGGCCAAGGACTGAGGGAGCCCTCTTTCAAGATGAACAGGTTCCTCTTGTGAAGGGGTTCCCAGTATGCTCGACCTTGCATCTGCCGAGCCATCATGCTCATCCCATCCCTTTCTGGAGGCGAGGAGGAATCCCCCAGAGTGCCGGACGAAGCCAGCTCTGCTGGACAGCTCACAGCCACTCTCATCTAGCTCTCTTTTCAAAGAGTGTGAGTGAAATAACTTGTCATTTCTCAGGCTAGTATCGTTCCCACTTTTGGACTCTTTGTACTGTGAGCTCTATAGCCCTGTCTTTATCCTTTCCCTGTTAATCTCAGTTCTAAAGGAACTGTTCTTCTTTGATGAAAGCCTGGAAATACTGATATGGCTTCAGGATATGCATCAATTTAGGTCACAGGGATCCTGTAATTACTGTTCTCCCTCAATTTAATTTTCAGGTTTTTCTCCCCCCTTGAAGTTTCTTCACAGGTTTGATAAAGTTTGAGTAATACTTCGTGATTTACCAATAAAACTTACTGAAAGAGCGTTGATCATGGTCAGTCTACGCGGCACTAATGTTTCTGAATTTCCATTAAACTTGGTGTTCTTCCAATCTCAGTTCTAGACTTCCTCATCTTTTCCATTATAGTATCTTCTGGACAATCTTATCCTTCCACATGTTTCAGTTAAGATCTCTGCTGATGACTTCAATTATATGTTTTCAGTCCAGTCCTGTGTCTAGAGCACAAAGCACCTAACTGCTCTCCGGTGTCCCACAGATATCTTGACCCTCAATCCACCATTTTCCCCCCAAAGCCTGATTCTCTCCCTTTCTTATACCTTCAGTGGAACAACTGAAGTAATCCATCAATAGTCCAAACCAAAGAGAAAAATGTCACCTCCATTTTCCCACACATGTCCAGTCAGGTCCTACTGCTTTTACCTCTTAAGCAGTTTCTTCGTCTATCCACCTGTACACGACATCCTTGCCTTCCGAGTCTTTCTTGGCCACTATGGCCTCTAACCTAGATTCTTTGAAGAGTCTCATAACTGGTCTCATTGCCTCTGGCCTTGCTCTTCTTCTCTTTGTACACTCAAATCAGGATGATCTTACAAAAAAAAACCATCTGTGATATATAATACCAGAAACGGGAGGACAAAAAAAGTGATTAGTGCCTATTGAGAAGCAATAGTGAGGGGTTTATTAAAGGTTTTAAGATTCATCCGGTCATTTTGGGGTCCAGGAGAAAAATTAGCCCAGCTTCACGGAGAGCTCCTCTCATAACTGCTTGTAAAGTTGTCAGACATGAAGATGATGATGAAGATGAAATAAAAGGTGACTTGTAGGTTATGAACTCATACAAATGGACCAATGGGGAAGTAAATAAATTGGGAAGGAGTGGGATTAAGCTCACGAAACCAATCTATCTTCAGGGCTGGCCCCAGAATGTCTAGGGAGGCGAGAACAAACCTGTGCCCAAACATAAGAAACATTCAGGCAAATGTCAGGACTCCAGGAAGCCTGACCTCCTGCTGGGTGACTGGAACAGCAGAGAGGCAAGCAGGCAGTGCACAGGACAGGTGAGAACAGCATTCTTGTCCTGGATGTCTGATAGATTTGGAGAAGGTATTACCAGAGGGTGTCAGTGAGGTAGGTAGAGGCATCACGGTCATAGCAAAGCAGGCTGGAATTTGGGGTGGAGCTGAAGAGTGGAACCACAATTTAATAGAATGGATTATAATTCAATCTATTCTAGAGAATAGAACTATGATTTAAAAATGAATGCAAAGCTGAGATGTGAATACTGAACAATCCCTCTCTTCAGACACATTGGATACATTGAATGAAGAGAAACTGGGCCTGATCTAAAGGTAATAACCCTCAATGACTGCAGCTGGTTAGATATGGGTAAAATAGAGACTGATGGAGTAATACATCCACTCTCAAGTGCAGTAAATGTTTCTTTAAAGTCTACCCCATCAAAGACACTCTAGTGTCTTAAAGTGTGTCAGGCCCTGGGGTAAGTACTTTACATATATCTTCTCATTAAATTTTTACAAACTTAAACATGACCTTTATTTCCATAGCTTTTTGTAGTTTTTCATCTGCCATGCAGTGGGCAATATTGATTTCCAGCAACATGGCAATAATAATCAATGTAGTCTGGCATCTAGAAAAATGGTTGGCAATAAGGATGAGTGAAAGTGTCCTCTAAATAGCTGCTATATTGCTCAAAAGCCAGTGAATGAAAGAGGAAGTAAAAATGACAAAGTCACAGCAAACGATATTTTCAGGCACCAGTTCTCAAAATACGTTTCTTGGACCCCTAAGCTTCTGGAGACCCTTTCAGGGGTGTGCAATATAAAAATTATGTTCATCATAAAATCGATATCATTTGCTTTTTACATTGTGTTGACATGCTCATAGTGCTGAGACAACAGGGTTGAAATTGTGCTTTAGCATGAAAGGGCAGTAGCCTCAAGTTATACTACTGGTGATGGTCTGCCCATGGCCATATACTTGGAATATTTTTAAAAATCCAGTTTTCCTTAAACAGTAAAAAGTATTAATGTTATTAAATCTCAACCTCTAGTACATAACTTTTTAAAATTATTTGTGATGAAATGCATAAAAGTATTAATGTTATTAAATCTCAACCTCTAAGTACATATCTTTTTATAATTATGTGTGATGAAATGGTAAATATGCATGAAGCACGTCTGCTAAAATATGATGGTTGTCTCAACAAAAAGCACTTTGTGATCTTTTTGAGTTAGAGGTGAACAAATTGCTTTTTTCCCTGGAACATGATTTGCATTTAAAAAAAACACTAACAACCCATAATTATTCAAATTTGGGTATTTGTCAAGACATTTTCTCAAAAATGATGATCCTATTACTTCAGGGAAAACAACTGATGGCTTATGATACTAATAATAAATTAGAGTGAAAGTAAAAACTAGTATTTTGGTAAATTTAAATCTGTCACTTTGAATCTGACAGCTTTCCAGCACATTAGGACTTCTGATGAAATGGGTGGTGATACTAACAAGTGTGAGATATAAAATATTTTAACATATAATAAGTATGCCATATACATATAAGTTAAATAATGAAAAGTGTCAAAATTTGTAACATCTGCATATCTCAGTGAACTAATATGCTCCAAATGATATATGTGTGATTCTGAAAATAAAATAGTCAAAATACACTAGATTTTAAAGTCAGAGCATGAAAATTCCTTGATAAGGTTTAAGATTCCACACTGTAACTAACTTTTAAGAAATTACCACTTCTTGCTTTTAATATAGTATAAGAGAACAACTATCTGAAAGAGCTACTAATATCCCTCCCTTTCCCAACTACATATTTGTGTGAGGACAGATTTTCTGCATATACTTTAATCAAAGCAACATATCACAGTGGATTGAATGCAGATGCAAATACAAGTATCCATCTCCTATTGATCTAGACACTAAAGAGATTTGCAAAAACGTAAAACAATGTCATTCTTCGTAATTTTTTTAGTTTGGAAAATATAGTTATTTTTCATAAAGATATATTATTTCTAGGTAATAGATTCATGATGGTTATTTAAAATCAGTAATTTTTTTTTTCATTTCTTAGTTTTAATGTCTAATACCAATAGGTATAACCCACATAAAGAAAAGCTCTTTGGGGTTCTCAATAACTTTTAAGATTATAAAGGGATATTGAGGCCAAAAATTTAAGAACTACCTTTAGGCAGTAAACTCATGAAGGCAGTCAACACAGCTGGTAACAAGCAGCGGAGTGGCTCAGTGTGAACAACAGGAACAAATTTGAACAAAACGAAGGCAGAAGCCTGAAAAGTAGTGTTGAAAAATCAATGACTGTCCTCAGAATTACATGAAGTCAGTAGAAAATGCCTGATCATCTCATCCTGCTCAGCCTTCTTTCCCTGCAGTCCGTCCAGGGAAGAAGAGCGATCAATCTAGCCCCATTTCCAAGAACAGAGACCGCAGATACATAAGCAACCTTCCACCCCTTGCAGGGAAATCGGAGGATGTGCCAGGGTCTCAGCTCGGTTTACATGGGGAGAAGTTGCTCTGGCCCTTAAAGGTGAATGAACTTTGATTCTGCCAGTGCTACCTGGAAGGAGGGAGAGTGAAAGCCGCATGTGAAATAACAAGAGCAGGTTTCTTTTCCAAAGCCACAGTACCAAGAGTGGAGTGGGAAAATGGGAAAAAGGCAAATGGAGGCAACCATCCAACGGGATACTATTTCAAGCACAAAGATATAACAATACTCTCTAAGTTTAGTGATACTGTGTAGTTTTCCGTGTCTTTAGACTACAACCGTCCGGAATAAATTTTTAAATGTGCCAATTACAACAGTTAACCAAAATAACTGAAGGCAATCCTTTTATTTTTATTCTATTTACATTGTGTATATGAATTTTTCTTGGAGAAAATTTCAGAAACTAGAGCAACTTCTCAAACCAGATGACAAATATTACTGCCACCACTTTGATTTCATATATTTAAGCACTAGGCACAATGTTTGAGACCATCTACAATAAAGCTAAGAAAATAATTCAAGTTTATTAAAGGCCAGGCCAATTTATATGCTATTTGACTGTCTTGTTTCTCAATGTATGCATGTTAACAGGTATGATGGGAATGTGATTTCTAAGCACAACTTAAAACCTGGGATTTGTTGTCTGTGTGAACTAACAAACCTGCCAAAACTTCAACTGAGTGAAACTAAGAACTGTTCCTTTCTTTCTAAGCCTATCAAACAGTCCTGGGTGTTTTGGTGTCTCTACTTCCAAACTTCAGGAAGAATATTCTCAACTTATAAATGATTGTGCTTCCCATGCAAGAAAGTGAAAAGTAAGACTGAATTCCTCAGAATAGGAAACCTGTTATAATAACCCAGAGAGCCAAGAGGTCAACAACCTGATGAGATCATTTATTTGGCCATGTCCTCTTACGCACTCATACCATTGGAAGGCTGATCTGAGAAGCTTATTCCCATTGGGCTCTTAGTTTTTCCATAGGGTATATTCTTCAAAAGTACTTGTGTTTTGTTCTGCTTTAGACTAGTTTGCTTTTGGTTTTAACAACCTCCCCCACCCCCACCCACCCAACCCCCTGCTTACTTTCTATGGGTCTTAGGTTCCAATGCTCTTTTGGGTATCTGACCTAAGTGGAATATTACATTTTAAAATCCGAAGAAACAAAATTCTTACTCTTTTGCAGAATGATTAAGAACAAAAGAAACAAATTTCCAGATCATTTAAATATATATACTTTCAGAGGTATTATGTTCCCTCAGATAAGGCATTCTCATTTTTATTCATATTAATTTCTGAAACAGAGACTAAAATATCTCAAAAAGCTTTCCAAGAATGTTATCTTTTACACTCCACTCAAGCATTCCTTGCCAACTACAAAGCTCACAAAGCTTATTTATGAAAATAAGCTCTGAATGAATGAGACATATGAATCAAAGCAATTATGTATTGTTGAGCCACTTAGTCCACATATGTATTTTTATCTTACCTGCTTTAAAACTCACTTTTATGCATCAAAACAAATTTTATGAAAACATAAAATTTCGATTGGTTGACCATTATGATTCTGTCCAAATGATTCTCCAATCAGTAGCCTTCATTTATCTTCTATTTCTTCTCTGATTCACTCCCACAAATGTCTGACATTAGCAAAACTTTCTTCTCTAAACTATTCTTCAGTAAAACCTTTGCACTCATTTTCATCAGATATGCCAGTAAGTCTCCTGAAGCTCCCACAGGCTGTATCTACTAGCAAAAATTCTTTGTAAATCACTGACACTTTCTCATTCACTAGCTGAACAGCTTGAGGCAGAGGACGTGAGTTGTGATCCATGGCAACATGTTTATCTATGAGCTTTTGGCTTCAGTGTCTTGGGGAGTCCTGAAGGGGGAAATATTTCAGAGTTGTGTTGCCCTCTGGAAGGAAACCAGTTCTAGTTGTTTCCAAGGTATTCCCATTAGTTCTGTTATCAATCAATTATTGAGCGCCCTCCGTATTCCATCCAGGCTTTTGCCTGAACTCCAGAAATATAATTAAATACATTCCCTGATCACAAGATGCTCATAATCTGGTAAACAGAGACACACTGAAAATAATCCACTATAGACTGTGAATATTATGCATTTACTCACACATATTCAGACTCTCCTACACCAGGAGCCGTGGTGATCATGATGGCAGAAGTGATCTCAGAGGAAAGGCCCTTTGCCCAACTGGAGGCTTCAGGGGTAACTTCCTGGAAGAAATAACATTTGAAATGTTGTTGTGCAGATGAAGATGGGGCCAGGGCATTCTGGGTAGGTAAAGGGCATAGTCAAAAACAGAGTAGTGTGAAATGTCATGGACCGTGCAGGAATCTATGCCATTTGCCATTTCTAGAACATTAAATGCTAAGATTAGAGAAATGACCGATAAGATTGGAGTTCTGTGAAGGATTAAGAGCAGGGCTGGAAATGATCAAAAAGCACCAATCTTCTCAAGGACACCTTGACTAGAAGGAACTTAGAAAGGCTAATGGCATTCTCTCAGCAAAATATTATAAACTCATTAGACTAACTTAGTATAATTATTGTATAGAATTTGGGCTTGCTATTATATGGTATAGACAGAAAAAAGAGGTTAGATTTATATTATGGAAATAGATAGGAAGGTTAGTTTTACTGAAGAACTGAATTCTTCACAGACATACAACACACACACACACACACACACACAGCAATTTGTTTATATTAGTTTAATATGCAGTGTGTCTCAAGCCACTACCAAGGCCATGACTATCCTGAAAGTGAGTGAAAACGATCTAAGCAGTTTACACCAGATTCCTGCACACTTTAGGCCCATATAATTTTCTTAGCTTCTGCAACTTCTAAGACTAGAGACACACTTACTACATATTTCTGTGGGGAGCTAAAGGAGAAGACAGAGAAGTATTATCTCTATATCACCCACTTTTCCTAACCCCTTTTTAGCTATCCTTCAAGGGGTTGGAGAAAAATCTATTCTATGATGTGAATTGCATACAAACCATTCGCAGTTGACCACATCCGCTGGGCAAGACTCAGCAATCCCAAGGAATGTACAAACTCAGGTTGCAAAACACAGGCTGACTGATCAGTCTGGCCGACTAAATTGGGAACTAATTAAATGTTTTAACTGGAAGTCTCACTGCAGCAGAACAGTCATTTTGAAGCAAACATTTCAAAGAAACACTTCTTTGGGAGAATCCAGTTTCAACTACAAGAAACAACTGCTTCTGGTTGGCAGTACAATCTATTCCTACTTGATTTGATTCCCTCCCCTCCTACCAGGGCATACACGCAGACTAAATATCACTTTTGCTAAGAAGTGTAGCCACAGAGAAAGGATGACAGTGTGTCTCATGGATGTCAACGTCATGACAAACATTTGTTCTTTTCTATGGTGGATTTCAATCCAAACTACTAGGACTGATGAAAGATTATATAAATTATTTGCATACAGGAGATTTTAGAGCTGCCCTTAAACATATTGTCATTTGAATGCCGTAAGAGTGGAAGGCTAAGTTATTCATTTCATTTGCACTACTAATTAGATGTTGGTGAAGTACTTCTCCCACTTGGCAATCCCTTGAAGGGGTGTAATGCTCTGAGGCAGGAGAGCTCTAATTCTCCAAGTGAGAAGTCTTGACTTACACTTACAGCGCAAGCTTCTTTAGGAAATCAGGAGCCTTTAGCACTACAGAGCCTCATGTGTTATTATTCGGTATCATCCACTGAACGTTTTGGATGCAAAAATTCGTGTCAAACGTGAAAAAAATCTCCAACAAATACACAAATAAGGCTTCAAGTCTTGTTCAGCAGCTGCTCTCAGGCAAGAGCCGTCTAGATGGGAGACTGGCATCGGTGCTGCGTGACTTGGTGACTTAGTATGAGTCAGAAAATGGGCAAGGTGATGCTGCACAGAAATGAAAAAGACACCCCAAATAGGGCCAGACACATAAAAAATAACTTCAGTAAGACAGAGACAAGCACAGAGTAGCATAGAAGCCATTTTAAGGGTAGGGGTGCAGGGAAGAAATGATGAAAGGAAATCAGGCCTCAACTACAATTTTCGTGATGTATAGGAGTCAGGCCATTTTAATAAAGAATGAGACAGGTATTCCAGTTAGAGAGAGGAGAATAACCAGAATAACATGTATATGGTTTTACTATAAGCAGTTTGATGTTACAGACTACAAACTGGGAAATGAGTTGGTAGGTAATGAGAAGAGAGACTTCAGTAAAGAAAAATATCTGTGTTTACTGAGAAAAAGAACTCTGGCAAGTCAGAAAAGGCAGATAGTCCAAGTTTAAATACGGTCAAAAGATTTGAATAGACACGTTACAAAGTGAATATCTGAATACCCAAGAAACTTATGAATATGGATTGCCTCATTAGTGATCATGGAAATGCAAAACTTTTATGTTATGATAAGGAGTTGGGACTTTATCCTCAGGGTAATGATAAGCCATTGAATAATTTTGACAGAAAACCAAGAAGAGAAAAAAATCAGACAATAAAAATAGATGCACAAAGGATGCAGAGATTGATATAGTAGTTTATATGGAAATGTAAAGAGCCAAGAATAGCCAGAATATTCTTAGAAAATAAGAATAAAGTTGGAGGACTTAATTTGCCATATCATAGGACTCATTATAAAGTAACAGTAATAAAGACACAATGTAATAATAGACAGACCAATGGAAAAGACAAGAGGGAACAGAAATAAACACACATATAGGGACACTATAGTTTTGTAAGGGTGGCATTGTACCATCTCTCAGTAAATGGTGCTGGGTCATCTGGATATGCATAAAAGAAATAAAGAAAGATATGCAAAAAGAAAATAAAACTTGACTCCTATCTCTCATCACCCACAAAGATCAATTCTAGGTATGCTGTAGAATGTGGAGAGTAAAACAATGGATCTTCTAGAAGGAAAAAGGAAAATATCCTCAAGATTTTTAAGCAAGCAAAAGTTTCCTCAACAGGACTCATAAAGCAGTAGTCTTAAAAGAAATACTTGATAAACTGAATTACATAAAGGTTAGAAACCTCTGTTCATCAGAAGACTATTAAGAAACTGCAAGGGCAAATACATGTATATCTGTATCAATATTCATCCCACAAAAACTTATTTTCTGAACACATAAAAAACTCTTACAAATAAGAAGAAAGGCGGTGAGCTCAATTTTTTTAAATGAATAGGTATATTTCAAAAATGAATATCTGAATACCCAAGAAACATGTGAAGATTTGATTGTCCTATTAGTAACCAAGAATAAGCAAAGTAAAACCACAGTGAGAGCATTAGACACCTACCAAACTAGGTAAATATAAAATGACTGACCATACCAAATGTAGGCAACGTTACAGAGCAACTGGGTGCTCTCAAACACTGATGGTAGAGGGCAGGGGGATGGGTGAAATAGGTGGAGGCAATAAAGCGGTACCGACCACAAGTTATAAAGTAAATTAGTCATAGGAATGGAAGTACAGCATAGAGACTATAACCAATAATATTGTAATATCTTGGGATGATAACAGGGTGGCTACATTTACTGTGGTGAGCATTTAGTAACAAATATAATTATCAAGTCCCTATTTGTATATCTGAAACCAATATAATATTGTATATCAAGTATATTCCAATTTAAATAAAAACATCGATAGTAGGAATATAAATTAATGCAATCAATTTGGAGGGCTCCTTGGTGGTAACCAAGACTGGACAGAAGTGACATAAACATTGATACCTGACAAGAAGACTGAAAATGTGCTCCCAATTCATAAAATATCACGCTGCTGCATTTTTCGGGAGGAAATTTCTGAGCTTGATGAGCCTTCTTTTGGAAATATGCAGTGAACAAACTTTCAAATGTAGGAATTTTTTCTAATTATTTATGATCATCTTCAATACTCTAAATACGCGTTAGTTTATACCCAAGTGATTCTGTTTTCTAGCTGAACTGCCACTTGAGAATTACCAGTGTGCACACGAGCCAAGTCACCAGTGCACCCTAGACGGTTTGCAACATAACTATACCCTGGAATTCCAAAGCATTATATATTTTAGCCTGGTTTGGCTGATTTTTTTTTAAGCTAATGTTTTTGTCTTGTGTCTAACTTGCTGTGTGTTTGCTGTTATTCTTTGAGGTGCCCTGGTAATTTTCCTCTGACTAAGCATCTCCATCATGGATTGTTACTTGTGAGGTCAGTCTACATGCTGCCATTGCTTTTCAGCAGTCACAGCATGACTGCACCGTTCGCAACTATATTTCATATGACCACAGATGATTTTTTACTTTGCCTGCTTGTACATGTCCTCCTTCAGAGCATGACCACTAACCTACATTCTTTTCATATGGTCACCCTAGAAGACAGAAGAACCTAGAGCAAAGATACAGCCCAGGACAGTGCAGCCCAAGTGGAGACTAGAGGTCTCTTTATTTAATTTTTATATATCAGTCATAAGGACTTTTGATAAAGCTCTTGCATAAAGCCTTCTTTCAAGTGTAGCAAACCAACAATTGCCCTGGGGCCATGCTTCGGAGACCTCACCCACTAGTTGCTTGTGTCTACTTACTCTCCCCTGCAGGAAGCGGCCCTCATAAAGACTGGAAGGCTGAGAGAATAAAACCTTTCTCATCCAGTGTCTCATCCAGGGATAGCGGTGAACATGAGTTATGTTCTGGAGGGGAGCTAGAGGCTGAATCTGGGGTGTCAAAGCTGAAAAATGTCATCAGTGCAAGGGACAAGACAGAGAGGAAGTGAACTATGTAATGGAATCATAAAACAGAGAAGCTGGAGAAGAGGAGGGAAGTAGACAACTGGAAGTGGCCTAAGTTGGTAGTTAGCAAACCTGCTTTATTTTAGGGTCACCAGGGAATTAACAAAACATTGATACCTGCCTCCTACCAAGACACACTGAATGAAAACCTTCAGAATGAAGCCCAAGCATCTGACTTTTTTAATAGATCCCACATATTCCTGATTTCCAGTGTCAGTGGAACTGCATTAGGGAGCTGCTGCTCTACAGAAATCTGGAGACAGAAATGGGGTTCTCACTAGCTTTGCACAGAACTCCAACATAGATTCACTCAAGGACTGGAGTTTTTGAAAGAGGCTGGAGTGAGGTGAATAGTTAGTCATTTAGGAAAATGGTGCCAGGGAAGAATATTGGCTTCACAAACCAAGAAGGGAAGCCAGGTTAGTACAAATATTCCATTATGGGAATGAATCAAGAATGTTGCTTCTTATCGAAAATGATGGGAACCTTCTTAATAGTCTTTTTCTTTTCAGTGGAAAAGATACTTCAGACTGCAGATGTAACATTTGGGGAGCAAAAGGTTAGGACAATATGCAATCCGACCATAATATTTGGTTCTCTTTGGTTACTGTCAATGAGGATGGTGATCCTTGCATTTTCAAATTCAGGATAGAGGGAATTACACTGGTGTCAGAGGCAGCTGAGCTTGGATTGGTCAATGCGGAGTTACAAAGGAAGCCCCATCAGGACCTCTGAAGGCCAAAAGGAGGAAGTTGCTATGTGTCTCATCCAGGGGCAGAAGAAAGCACCAAGACCTGGTTACCTAGTGATGGAGGGTTCAGCAAATCCCAAACATGTCTTGGGATGACTCGACAACACAAAGTGCCTGAAGCAGGACCCTGGGATTGTTTGAAGAGCGTGTCTGCATGTCCTTTGCTCTCCCTCGTTCAAGGTTAGTGCTGTGTCTGCTTCACTAGACCCAGAATTACGGGAGCTGAGGTAAGCCATCGACCAGAGGGTTTCCTCACCTCCTGAGGAATGTTTACTGAGGTGTGGTGTTTTTCAAAGCCTTTATTAAGAAGTACGCCATGTCCTCTGTACGTTTATTTTTCTAAATGCGTGGGGAGCACACACTGTTTCTGCTCCTTTGCCAGCATTCCAAAACATTCTTGTCGCTGTGAATTCCATGGCACCCTCTGGGGCTGGACAACATGGCCAGAGCTTTGTACTACAACATTATAGCCAGGTTTTCCAAATAAGAGAAACCTGACTCTATAGATAGCCCCAAACTAGGCCCATCAAAGGTGTAAAATGGAAATGTTTTTGAAAAAAGCAGTGTACGTGGGAATAAAAGTACAATTCATATTTGCCTTCAGGACTATAAGACAGAAAGAGAAAACAAAAAGTTTTATTTGTATATTCTTCATGTCATTTTGATCCCTCCTGAAATTAGTTACAATAACTGAGCCAGGCCACAAAAGAGTGTATAAGAAAGTATGCTTAGGTTTCATGATGTAAAAATTTGTTTTCCTATGCACGCACTGAAACTTTACTGGGTTTACCATTCTGCATCAATTTCTATGACACAGAACATGTCCTTTCCTTGCAGAACCACCAGCCTGGCATGGGGCTTTTTCTCTCTGCTGAATAAAACAATATGAAAGTACATTTCACCTCCTTGACTTTATAAGTAGAATATGAGACAGAGTAGAGAAGAAAAAGCACTTCATTTTTGTCTCTGTCACTTGAAAGATGGAGATTTACCCAGAATCCACAGGGTAGAAGTTTCTTAACTAACCTAACAACAGTTTGTAGACTCTATTAAAATCCTCCTCAATCCTGAGGTCTGTGAGATATTCTGAACTCAGTGAACCCAAGGTACCCGTGTTTTAAGAAGCACTAGTTTGTATCCTGATTCTGGATTCCTCTTCAGATCATCCCACAATTACATTCCTGCATTATTTTCCAAAATGGGGCAACAGAGTGCATTGCGGTTTACATGTCAGTAAGAATTAATGTCTGGAGAAACATAAAGGAAAAGCTGGCATACACATAGTTTCTATAGGTACTATAGACTTTGTCATCCAGAGAAATCTCTTTTTAAAAATCAAAGGTGGAGAGCTCTAATTTCTGAAAGGGATGATCCAATGGCTGCACTGGACATTAATGTTTCAGAGAATGAAAAATGAATTGCAAATTATACAAATTGCCTTAACATAGAAGGACTAATTTTAGATCTTAAATATCAAAATGTGAAAATAGGGAAGAGAATCATCTATAAAGCAGAAACATACTTTATTTTTTTTAATTAGAGAATTAAGATGGATATAGAAAACTCAGGAAGACAGCTTGCTGTATTACAAAAAAAGCAATACTTATTAAAAAGGCAAAACATTGTAAATGACTCTATTTAAAAAAAAAAGAGTTGTAAATACACTCCTCCATTAAATTAGCATCATCAAGGCCATATTACCCATTAGTCATTAGAGCCCAGTGCCAAAGGGCTGTGAGATTTTTAAAGGTCTACAAAAATGACTGAAACCTGAAAAAAAGTATTGGCTCCAAACTACAAAATGAAAGCTGCAAAATGGAAATTAATAAATACTTAATTAAATGTCTACAAAAAATAACATTACATCAACTAGTCCATTGCAACTCCAAAACTGCACTATAAATATATTTAATGTGGGATATGGGTGGACTTTAATTTGTTTGATATATTATACATGCAGGGCAGCCAAAAGAAAGGTTACAAGGCCCTCAAAACAGCCCTGAAGAACATCAATATGAGCAAAATGACAATCTGTTTTCCTAAAGGCTTTGGAGGTTAAACAAGGGAAAAGAAGAATTAGGAATGCCTATGTTAAATACCAAAAGAGTAGGCCATGGAGAGGAAATGCTGCACCTCCCAAGAGTAAACAATACTGGCTGAAGTCCTCAATTTCATTCCCCTGAATTAATGCACTGCTGTACAGCAGTATCATTTTTTTTAAAATTCATATTTAAAGAACAAGTTTTCCTTAGAAAAGGTAAATATGCCATTTACACCTCATTGTGCACCTTCCTTATAGAAGTTAAAAAATCAATTTGCTGTTATTCCCTGAAAGGTGATTATCTAGTGAATGTGTGGGCTGATAGGAGTGCAGGGCAAATGTTAAAGGTGAAGGAACACCTGGTTTTGAGCAAGGCATGCCTGGCTGAGACAGAGTATTAGTAATGTCTGGGATACAAGAGACTGGGTGAAGCAACAGAACACCGACCAACACAGTAACAGATATCCTAGCAATATAATCTATATTCAACGGACGTAATGGAGAAAGCCCAAAATGTTTTCCTTAAAAACTGCTTCTTTAAAGCCTTTGTGAAATACCTCTCTCTTTCTACTCTCTCTCTGTCTCTCACACACATACACATACACACACAAGGAATCATATTAAAAATCATGTAATGTTGCTGGATCAGGGGCTATAAAGCTAAGCCAGGTCCCTCAGCTCCCAGCTGAGAATCCTGCGATTGGAGGAGGTCTGGTATTTTATGCAGTGTTAAATCCTACGGACTATCAAGGAATAAATGATTGGGGAGGTTTTATTAATCATTCATGACGTTGCTTCTAGACCTCTTAAACTGGGAAAGGCAAAAATAGAACCAGGCCAGGAGGTAAATGAGGAACCAATGGAGCTGTGCCCCCAAAGCAGGCTGGGGGATACGGGGAAGGAAGTTATTCAATTAATTTAACAAAATTAATTTTGATTTCCCAGTAACTCCTTGTGTTGGCTTTTTACATAACCGTCCTCAACTTGGAACATTTCTGTTGATCTGAGGAGAAATCAGGATTGCGGTTCAGAGGTGACTTACATTTATTTTCATTTTTACATGTTTAAAAAGTTCATTACTTGGACAAGCTCTTTCCTAGCACTAAATTTTTCAGGAGCAGCTCTTTAATTAAACTTTATTTTTAAGAAAACAAGACCTGTCGTTTCCCTTGGATGAATGAAGCCTTGTGATTTTCACTGAGAAAGTATAGAGAAAACATTGTTTTCTTTGTATATGTTTTTAAATTTTTTAATATTAATAAAAACGAATACCTACCTGTTATAAACTATTCAAATGGCATTGAAGAGAAAAGCAAAAGTTCTCCTTTCCCAGTTTCCTTATTCTTTCTCATCCCATCCCCTAAATGTACACAATTATTTCTTGTGTTCTATATGTTTATTCTGTTAAGGTGACAACGAAGACTTCTGCTTCTTATAAAGTGGCAGTAAAGCCCTATCCTAGATAAATTAGAACAAACTATTTTCTCTCCTACCCCACACTTTTCCTCTGAGTTGAGTTTTCTCAGGATGCTGAAGTACATCCTATACCAGGCAGTGTTTGTAACCATCTCTTTTGACTTAGCAATTGCAAATCAGTCCCACAGAAATACTCACATCTGTGAGAAAGACATGTGCAAGACAACCAGGCATTATTTGAAACACTGAAAACTTGGAAGCAACCTTAAATGTCCTATCAGTAGGGACAGGTACATCTCTACTAAGCAGTCATTAAAAGGATGAGATAAATTTATATGCTGATAGGAAAATGCATTTTGTTTGATGACAAAAGCAAAGAAAAAAACACGATTATTATATACCAAAAGCAAATTACTGAGGATGGACTGTATGATTATACACATACACACAATACACATGCAAAATGAACCTGTTTTATTATTGTTATTCCTAAACTTTGCTACATATTTACATACATGGGTAATATAAATGCAATATATATTATGAAATGAATACCAGAGAATGACTTAAGGGTGGCTAATCTAAGTATTAGAAAGAATTGTTTTATATATGTATATTTAACCCTTTTGATGAACCTGAAATAGTTATCCTCCAGAAGCCATGAGGGCAGAGATTTTGGTCTACATTATTCACTACCGATCTCTGCACCTAGAACATGGCGTGTTCTCAACAAATACATGTAGAATGAAGGAACAAATGTTCCTCCTCCTGTACTGGGAAAACTGCATGTGATAAGTGATTAATGGAGTAGGCCCAAAATAAAGAAGGAAAAAAATGGGACCATATTTAGTAAAAAGAAGTCTATAAAAAGAAATAGGAGGGGATCAGAATGATAAGGAGATGGAAGGGCCATCCTGTAGGAGAGGTAGAAACAGGGAAACCCTGACGAGAGACTAGAGGTGGAAAGCAGAGAGCTGGACTGTACCACCCTTTGCTGAGGGGGAGACTTTGTGTTAATGGGCTTTGTGTTCATACTCTTCCAAATATTAAAAACAGCAAAAAGGGGATGCAGTAATATCAGAGACTAGATGTTGTGAACACAAATTATACACTTTCCTTCTGCCTTTTACAATGCTAGATGACTTTCTTTAGTTTTTGAATGAGCAACTTATACTTGAATTATAATTGAAGAATTTAAAACTTAAATTGGTATAATTAAAGTATATTTAAAAGAGCAGACACAGATATGAATGAAACTTACAATAATATATTTCTGTTTTCTTTGATAGCTATCAATTTAAAGCTTAATCTGTTATTTGTCAGTAGGTTAGACTATACGTCATGAAGCACCTAGTTCCTTGTAGGCCACTTTCTCCTAGGACTAATTAAACTTATTTTATAGAGTAGAAATCTGCATGTGTGGGCTCTCTTAGAAATCTTTAGAATCATTTATTTCACAATCATTTACTCTAATTCTTTTTTCAAGTCATAAGTTTTTTTATTCCTGATAAGATGAAAGGTATGGGCTCAAACAACACCAAATAGTCCCACAAAAACATATGGAGTTGAAGAATGAAGAATAAGAACTTAACACTTTATAAAAGCTAGATACATTGTAGTCATATCTAGCTATTCAGACATATATAAAAACTAAAGAAATAACATGTTAGACTTGGAAACACCATTCCCTAGACTAAACTGACAGAATGTCCCATTTGCCCGGCTGTCCCGGTATAATTATTAACAGGGTCCCCTTTCAAATCTGTCCAGGTTTGAAGATAAGATTACACAGTTACCCTGTATGAAGAAAAAAAATGGTCGGCCTTATCTCAAATTTCTGTCCTTACTCTCTTCTGCTCCATATCATATTTTCAGATGCAAAATTACAGGATGTATTGGTTAATGACTGACAAATAATGACATCTGAACCTCCCCCAGGATGTTGAGGAAAACCATTAAATTGAACAATGACAGGGTCCCAGTTGTGACATGGCAAACGTTCAGAACAATTATTTTAGGTTGAGTTTTTTGTAGGAAGAGAGTCGCTTGATGTTTGGCCTCCTTATTAAATAAGACAGTCGTGCTTCTCCCTGTCTCTGCCTCCTGCAAATTCCCCTGATTAGAACAAACAGCACTCTAACAAGGAGACTGCTGGTCTACTCCCCATAGATCATAGTGGATGAACTAAAATTCCAATGCAATGAAATAATTTGGGCTTTTTCTTGAGATAGATTTTGATCTGCACAACAAAATCAATTCAGTTTTCTGATAAACGTAGAGCCTTAACAACTTAGGTCCTATGTGGGTTATGGAGCTTCTCACTGCAGTATTTCTTATTCAGTCATTAAATGAGCTCATTTATATGATATTCTTAAGAAGCCCTTGACATTCCCAGGATTCCCTTTTCTTCTGCTTCATAATCACGTTCTAGCTTGAATCTTTTCTTTGGATGCTAATTTAACTGACTGGAACACTTTAATTAGGTTGGAGGCATGTAATTAAAGGCAAGAAAGAAGTTAACCAAATTGGAATAAATCATAAAAGGTGACTCTGCATTTTTTAAGAAATGATGACAGTAGTGATGGAGGTAATTTTTTATATTTTTCATTTTATTTGTTTTTTTGTGTATGTGTTTAAGCTACTGTTATTACCAGGGCTCAGATCTGATATTGTGTGCTGGAAAGCAACCTCTTCCTTTTCATAAGCATTCAGTAAGCAGTTGACATTCTTGTACAAATATTGAAAACTAAACATTCGTTGAATTAAAGTGGCATTGTTATAGTAATATCCTTGTAGAATGTTTATTTTGGCATTTTAGATTCCAATCATGAGTAGTTCAAAAAATCATTAACTCCTACTTTGTTTCCCCCTTTCCAAATATTTTTTGCAATTTATTTGATAGTAAATGTCTACGTATATAATTCTAACTTCAAATGGACCAAATTCCTTCTCTGCCCATGTTCTTACTGGCTACTGGAAGCATCTTGCCTTTGAGTCTTTGCAGGGTCATCTTTGAAAATTTTACATCTTCAGTAAGTCATCTGTGTCTGAGCTCCTGCATGCCTGTTTGCTTCTGGTCTCTTCCTTACATTTATGCCAAACTCCCAGGTTAACAAGACCATTTGATGTACTCTGTCAAAGCTGCAATGGCAAGGGGCCCAAATATGATCCTGCTGGAGCAGACACCTGCTGTGAATGGGAGGTTTTCACAGAAGAGCCTCCCAAACTTCCTTGCACTGTTTGACCACACCACAAAAGCTGGCCTGAAAGTGAGAGACAGATGTTGGCAGCCTAGCAGCAACAGTCATAAGCCAATTGAGCTGTTGTCTGGACCTCCCCTTCAATCCAGATCCAGAGATGTGAGTCTCAGGAAACAATTTTGTCTTCATTCTTATTTTATGGGCTTCTTTTTCATCGGTCTGTAATTGGGACTTAATCCATCACCATATCCCTAAATTCTACTTTGGACTGACTTCAAGTCTAAATACTGCATCGAGTCACCTCCTCACACTCAGAATCCTATCAGTTGTCTATTTTGAGTTAATATAATACATCTCTGATCTCCTTTCATATTCAAGACTCACACCAACAAAGATAACATTTCTTGTTTCTAGAACCCTCCATCAGCAGCAATCTCTAGCTTTATCTACTCAAGCCATTCATGACTGCTGAAACTGACAAACTCTCTCCTTGTAGGTAGTCATCTCCCACAGTAATCACCAGTGTTATCCTAAAACACAAATATGGGAGAAAATAGAAAATTAAAAATGTCCAGTTCTCACTGTTGATGTTCTCTGTTTAATATTTCCTGCGGTTTCCTATAGATGATAAACAAATGGCTTGCTTTGGCAGATAAGATTCCTTAAATCTTATTCCAAACAAAATTTCCAATTCATCTCTAAAGATCATCATTTTATAACTATCCTTACATGCCTATATACCCTAAATCCAAATTAAGCAGGATAACCAACACTATTAAAATGTCTTCATGCAATTACACTTTCTCTTTCATTGGTCTGGAAATTCTTTCATTCATCTTTTGTCTGTGAATTCTATCAGTCCTCTATAGACCTATTGAATTGTAACTTCCTCTGTAAAGTCTTCCTCAATCCATCTAGAAGGTAAAAACTGCTAATATAACACTTACTACAGTACATTAGTTATTAGTATTCTTATAATTTCTCAAGCCATTGTTACTTGAGGGAAAAATATCATGACTAAAGAAGTATCTCTACTTGCCAAACTAGAAAGAACATGAGTTAGAAAAATATGCTTTTAAGTCTGCCCAGCTCGTGCCTCAGCTATGATGTTAGCCTTTCACTAAGCCTACTCTGAAAAATCCAAGACCCCAGACAGGAACATATCCTTACAACATAGAAGAAGATGCATTATTGGGACTATCTGGACTCCTCAAGGGAACTAGCCTTCTTTTGAAGTCTGAGCACCTATAGAATCCTATATCCAAAAGCCTTTTTCTACTTTCACCAATAAAGTTAACTTTGGTAATGGTGGAGCCCCTCTCCTATGAGATCAACAGCCATGCCTCTACTCTGCTGTTTTTGGAGACTTGTCCGTCTGTCCATAGCCTGAGGAGTTGTTTCTAGTCTTCTATATAGTAATTCATTCATTCAGTGACATTAGGTAGATAATTGACCAAATGCTAGGCATTAAATAAGGCATATCTGGTCCTTGTCCATATGGAGTTTTAATTTTATATAGAAGAAAAATGTTAGCCAACCAATTCTTTTTAAATTTCAATTATCCTAAGTACAGCAAAAACAGAAGCACAAGAAACTCTGGCTTTGTATACAACACCAAGATCTGATCTTATTTGAAGATTAGAAAAAGATTCCCTGAGGGAGCTCATATTTTTTAAATATTAGACTATTTTTGCTTCAGTTGAATCTTAGATCTTGGCCTGCATCTTCATACTTCATATTTCTTCTAAATAATACCTCATCAGTCACAGAGGAAAATAATTCACTGTCATTTGTAAAGATCAGTATAACTTGATTTTGTTTCATTATGTTCTTGCCTTCTGGTCTATTATAAATTGCATGTCCCTCTTTCAAATTTTGTTGTATTTTTACTCCCTTAATCCCATACTAATAAACAAATAAATTAGAAAAGTCATTTAATTATGAGACATTTTTATAAGGAAAGAAAGTACCAGGATAGAGCAGATATGGATATTTACTTTCTGTATTTTGTGTTTCATTTAGCTAGCAGTTCTAGGAAGAAACTGTCATTCAAACAACAGGATGAAATAGACAGGGTTGGGTTAATAGAAAACCTACTCTTTTTCTTGAGTGTTAAAGAATATTTAATACTAATATTATTTTCATTAAAAATGCATAGATTTTAATGTGAGAGAGTACTGAAACACAAATCATGTAGCCTAGAAAAAGAAGTTGTGACAAGTGAAGAGGTCATTGGCTGGGGTAGAAGCATTTTCACTGTAGCAAAGCTACAGTATTTAAACCATATAAAAGCTTAACTTCTTGAAAGTTGATCACAGTGAAAGCCAACACTCACTTCAGGGCAAACAATGGCTTTCTCCATCCTGTGTCCTGGCCAGCTTTTCACATTCCAATTAATGTTTTGGGGAATAAAGAGACCCGTGGCCAAATTTACCCTCTGAGTATAAGACAGTAGGAACACTTACCCTCTAATTATAAGATAAGAAATGTGTATCCAGTTCTTCATAAATCTTTTATTTTGCTTTAATTGTTTTCTGTGAATTTGTTAGGAAGGTAATCTTTAATTTCTCTAGTTCACTTTTTCATATAAAAGTATTTCTTAAATAAAGAGCTTTTTGGCTAAGTGACCATACCTATTAGCTTAACTTCTATACTCCTGAAACAGGTTCTTAGGAATTTACGAGGTTGTTCAGTTAAAAATAGCTTCTTTCTTTATCAGTCCTGATAAGTTTACTCAGTTCCCTTACTATATTCTTTAGCCTCAAACTGGAATAATACTGAGTTAAAGAGAGGTAGACAGATTATTAATAAAAAATGAGGAGGTGATACACTTATAAGGAGCTGTGTATGTCCCTAAAGCAATCTAGAAAACCCTTTGCAGTTGTTCTGTCTAAACTCCATCAGGAGACTGATCACTTCTAGACTGTGAAGTCCACCCTGTCTGACTTAAGGCCAGCAAATGACTAACCTGAAGTTTGACTTTTGTGTTAGTCACATGGCTTCCAAAGATGTATGACTTAAAAGCTCTTTGTGTAAATATGAGAGGCAACCATGTGCCTTTTCCATGTCAAATTGGACTTATTCCATTGGGAAAGAAAATCACAACAGTAATCATGATTCACAGTCTCTATTTTCACCTAAACAATATCCCCTTGTGTTGTGTTTTTCAAAGCTCTGGCATTTTCAAATGGACATTGTTCCAACCCACAACAACACTATTTTAATATTCCTCAGTCCTAAAAACCTGTTCAATTCATATATTTAATCTGGCCTTACTTTTTATCCACACTGATATCCTGGATGTTCTGCATACATTCTGCAAATATGATTAACTATACCCTAGATTGCTATAACTTCATTCTGAGTAACTAAACATAAGGAACAAAGGACTGAAAAGTTTGTTTTGTATGCCATCACCTCAACTAGGCATAAAAATATGTATGATTTTTTGCAATATACTTTTGGGGAGGAAGGAGTTTAAAAAGTCACACATTGTATTATCTATTATTGCATAAGAAAATAGTGCTTAAAACAAGGATTTATTATTTTTCATAATTCTGAGGGTCAGCTTGGTGTTTCTTCTGATTTGATCTGTCTCTACATTCAACTAGGGGATTGGTTGGGATTATCTCAGAGAGGCTAGACCACAAGTCTTCATAACACAGTGATCTCAGGGTTTTACTAAGGCCAGCCCCAATGCATTAAGGGCTCTTAATGTATTATGTCTCTACTTACACCACATTTGCTGATATCCTAGTAGATAAAGAAAATCAAATGTCCAAGCTCAGAGTCAATGTAGAAGGGACTACACAAGGGCATAGATACTGAGAGTCATCATTCATTTGGGCCACTTTTGTAACAACCGGCCACAAATGGTGGTAATGTGAGCACATACTTTACTCTCACACTGAGATGGACCACTAAAGAATAATGATTGTATTTTAAAATATAGCATAGTCACATACCTGAAGAGAACATAAAATAATCAATGGTTTGTAAATATAAGAAAAGTATTACTAATTAAAAAATTACTGATGTAGAACTTACTAGATAAAAGACATGGGTTCTGATACTGAAAAATGTACACCAAGTAAAATGTAGGAACAATAAACACATATACATTATAAGGAAATTATATACAGTGCATAAAGGATAAATATAAACACCTTTTAATAAAAAAGGAAAGGAAAAAGATGAACTATGAATGAACAACATTCAGAAAGACAGAACAAATCTTATCAGTAATAATAGCTTATTTAACAGAGTGGAGTAGTGTCTTCCAGTTAGTGAGATCAAATAACTGTCAATTAGAATTCTATACTTAGTTAAACTATCATTCAAGAATAAGGGCAGTTTAAAAAATTTGTGACCAAAGAAAGCTTAAAAGTATTTTCTACTTTTAAAATGATAAAGTTCTATATAATAATAAATATGAATGATATAGGATTGGTTATTATGTGAATAGTTAAAGCATACTGAAATCTGTAACATGCATAAGAGAAGTATGGACACTTTGAATAGCTTTGTACTTTGTTAGAAAAATGTATACTTAAATAACTAGCATAATTTGTAAATGATTTATTTGATAAGGGTTTTATATTCAAAACATACAAAGAACTCATAAGACTCAACATACAGAAAAACAAATAACCCAATTTAAAAATGAGTGGAGGACCCAAACAGACATTTTTCCAAAGAAGAAATAGAGATGGCC
The DNA here is from genome assembly GCA_032199065.1 of Smutsia gigantea. Taxonomy (NCBI): domain Eukaryota; kingdom Metazoa; phylum Chordata; class Mammalia; order Pholidota; family Manidae; genus Smutsia; species Smutsia gigantea. Next base: position 145,731 of record JAVSCE010019517.1, read on the forward strand.
AACAGGCACATGAAAAGATGCTCCACATCACTAATCATCAGGGAAATGCACATCAAAACCACAATGAGATATCAAGTCACACCATTCAGAATGGCCACTTATCCAAAAAACAAGAAGTAACAAGTGTTGGCAAGGATGTGGAGAAAAGGGAAACCTCCTACATTGTTGGTTGGAATGTAAATTGGTGCAGTCACTGTGGAAAGAAGTATGGAGGTGCCTCAAGAAACTAAAAATAGAAATATCATATGGCCCAGTAATTCCACTTCTAGGAATTTACCCAAAGAACACAAATCCCTGATTCAAAAAGATATCTGCACCCTGTGTTTACCGCCACATTATTTACAACAGCCAAGATATGGAAGCAACCAAAGTGTCCATCAATAGATGAATGGCTAAAGAAGATGTGATAATATACACAATGGAATATTATTCATCCATCAAAAAGAAAGAAATCTGCCATTTGTGACAACATGGATAGACCTAGAGGGTGTTATGCTAAGTGAAATAAGCCAGGCAAAGACAAATATCATATGATTTCACTTATTTGTGGGAGCTAAAACTAAACAAAACAAAATGAATAAAATATCAGTAGATTCATAGACACTGAGATGTCACTGCTGGTTACCATGGGGGAAGTGTTGGAATGAGTGACTAGGGAGAGTCAGGGAGATAAAGGGACACAAAAATTCTCAATCATAATATAAACTGGTCACAGGGATGGTAGTACAGCATGGAGAATATGGCCAATGATTCTGTAACATCTTCCTGTGTTGACAGAGAGTAACTATATTGCTTGGGATGAAGATTTAAGACTATGGGTAACTCTTGAACCACTGAGTTTTATTTAGGCTTGAAACCAATAAAAGATTGTGTATCAACTATAATAAAGTAATAAAATAACTAGTATGAAACTTAATGGGTGTCCGCTAAATAAAAAGAAGTATTATCTATAGCTTCTGAATCAGAAAAAGAAATAAAGGTAAGTTTTCTAAAAGTGCTTAATCAAACAAAATGCACAAAAAAGGAAATATAAACAAAATGTATGAAAAATAAAATAAAATAAGATGCTATAAATCAGTAAACATAAAAAATACAAAAGTATTAAACTAATATATTTAAAGAAGAAATAAATTGATTTTTTAGAAATCTAGCCAACTCTGTTTTAAGAAACATACCTAAAACAAAAAACACAGAATTTGACAATCAAGGGATACAAAAATATATAACGAAGAAATGAAGACAAAAAGCTAATTTAGCAACATTAATGTGAGACACGTTAGAATTTAAGGTCAAAATTATTATAACAGACAAAAAAATCAATAATCAAATATGAATAAAGTCATATATAAGAAAAAACTTCAGAAATACAAGGAAAAATGGACAAATCCATAATTAATGGGAAATTTTAACATAGCTATAAGAAGTGTGCAGAAATTGAGCCGATAAAAGCAGATAAAATTAACATCTACATGGAAGACCTAAGTGACATAATTAATAATCTTGGTCAGTAGAACTCCTGAACTCAGTCTGTAGAGAATATGCATTTCTTTCAATCACAAAATTGGCAGTTGAAAAATCTGGACATGTATTAAATGACAAGGCAATCCCAAGAAATACTAAAGAATCTATATCATATATTTCATTTCTTTGACCAACTATACAGCAAATCAATACTAAAAAAGTTTTTTTAAAACAAACAGAAATTCTTTAAAACACGTTGTTTAGTTAATGGTTGAAATGAAATTCACAAATGAATATTATAAAATATATATAACTGAACAGTTAATGTTTTATATATCAAACTTGTGAGACTTATCACACATGATTTTCAAGAAACATTTATTCATAGTCCTCAATAATTATATCAGGGAACTAGAAAGATTAAGTATATATGAGTTAGACATTTGACTCACAAAGCTAGGCAATGCATAATAGAAAATACCAAAATAAAATAGAATACAGGAAATATTAAATAGCAAAAACTGATGAAACGGGCCTCTTTTATAGCTAAGAGTGACCATGTAAGTAAATTATGGCCACTGGATTATCATAAAAAAAAAATGTATGTCCTTAGAAAATGTAGGCGTCTCTTCCTCCTTCCCGTAGTCTTTACAACTGGCCGGAATGCAGATCTAAAAGCTGGAGTTAAGCCACCTTTGACAGTAAAGAGTGAAGGCCACACAAAGAAGAAGGCCACAGAAAAAGAAGAAATCTGGGTCCATGATACTGTGGAGCTCTTTTTTAGTCCTCTACCACCTACTTGGACTCACATAAGAAAGAAACATATACCTTTAAAACTACTGTATTACCCTCACAGAAAAATCTAATCCTAAAAAGAGTGATGATTTATCCCAAAATGCAGTGCAATGCAATGCAGTCCTTTAAGGATAATTAACATAGGATATTCACAATAAGTGATGAAAATTAATTCAATACTCATTTATGTAGAAAAACAAAAACTTGATAAATAAGAATAGAAGAGGAGCATGCTTAACCAAGCAAAGATTTTCCATTAAAATTCCCTAGCAAATACCATACAAGGATCCCTTCCACTATCTCTTTTATTTAACAATACACTGGGGATGGTAGCCAGTTCAGTAACGTAATAAAAATGAAATAAAGTGGTTTAGACCACAAAGGTAAAAACAAAACTTTCTTTATTTGTAAATGGCATGGTTGTCTACATTCAAAATCCAACAAAATCCATAAATCATTAGGCTTGGAAAGGAGTCTGTTAGTCTGAGAGAGAAGCCTGAGCATTTTCTGGAACAAAAATATGGTAAATTTTCCTACAGATAGAACCTCTTAATGTTTTGTGCACTTCACTATAAATGAAATTTTAAATGAATAAACTTGGCTACTTTACAAATCAAACTGGCCAGGCCTGTTTACATTGTTTTTTGCTACATAATAAGTGTCCTAGTTAATCGGGGCTGCCATGATAAAATACCATAGACTGGGTGGCTTAAACAATAGAAATAAATTCTCTCATAGTTCTGGAGGCTGGGAAGTCCAAGATCAAGGTCCAACAGGCTTTGATATCTGATGAGAGCTCTCTTTATAGCTTATGGATGGATGCCTTCTCCCTAGATCCTTACATAGCAGGGAGAGAGAGAGAGAGAGAGAGCAAGCTCTCTGGTGTCCTTTTTTATAAAGGCACTAATTTCATCATGAAAGTCCCATCTTCATGACCACATCTAAAACTAATTATCTCCCAAAGGCCCCCACCTCCAAATCACATTGGGGATTAGGGTTTCAACATATGGATTTGAGGGAGGTACACAGTTCAGACCACAGCAACAAGTCTTCACGCTCACGTATTATGAAAATTTTCTTATATGACAAAGGTGATAAGGGAGGAAAAGGGTCTATCTATTTGTGTTTTTTCCAGTTTCACTATTTTCATATGTGAAATAATTCCTCCTTGAATCACACTCATCTATAAGGGCAAAATTAGTTTCCAGTGTGTAAAGAAATTCACACCTTTAAAAAATGCTTAAGGGAGATATAACAGGAAGCCCTTGAGGGAAAAGAAAATTCTGCAGAGATGTGTACAAAGGCTAGGCATATGTTTCTGAGGTCTCATGCCCTGCAGGTATTTGTAAGAGGAACGTCATTCTAATCTACTTGGGCAGGCATTTATGAGCGCCCCAATCCCTGCATCATTAGGGTGATGATGTGACCCACCTGCCAGCAGCAGGAGCCTGAACAGGATGGCCAGAAATCCCAAGAAAATAATCAGGATAGAAGAAATATGCCACTGTCAGCTTCTGAGAAAGAAACTGGCTCACAGTCACACAGAAGGCCATAGACTAAATAGAAATTTTCCATCCTAAAAACTAAACGTGTGCAGAATCCTTGGTAAGCAATATCCACTGTGACATACACATAATATTATCATTATCTGCAAACCTACTCTGAGTTTTCTTTGTGGGAACAAGCTTCCTTCATTAAAATACTCCTGCTAGGCGAATAGGAGCAGTGTCCCAAGGCAGAATGTGACACCTTAGGTAAAGGTAAATTGTACAGCATTAATACTAGAATATCTATTCACTTAGCTTAGCCAGAAGATTCTCATTGTGCTAAAAGAATAAGGAATTTCCTAACTCAACTGGTTTTTATGTTAGCAAGAAATATCCTAAAACATTCTTAGCTGATTGGAAGTCTAAAGAGGTAGAAAACATCCAGTTGTTTTGAGAAAATTTGTACATGTTTCTGTGTATATAGAAAATATGGTATTTTTCACTTATAGATTGGCCCTACTGACCCTTTTATTTTCTAGCAGTGATGATCTATTTATAATCTCAATTCTCTTGTGAATAAGGGCAAGCAGAGGACTGGGTAAACTCAATGTATACAAACAAAAATATTTGCAATTGGTCCATGCAGTAACTGAACCCAGAAATGGAGGATAAGTTTCAATGGCCATGTCTATACAAGTTATTATTGTGTTAAACTAAAACACTTCCTAGTAAAGGGTGTGTTTTTGTTTGCTTGTTTTTTATCATTGTGCACTGTAGTGGCAATGTGTATGCCTAGACTCTAGTTTCAGTTCTAGGCTGTCATTAGATGACTAGGGATATAACTTACGCCCTTCTTGCTCAGTTTCTGTATCTATAAGATAAAAAGAAGAATAATAGAAAAATGAAAAGAAGTTACAGAATATGGAGTCGGAAGAATAGGGTTGAAGTTCAAAATGACTTAACCTCTCCAGGCAGAACTCCTTCAGGATAAGTACATACTGAATAATTTCCAGGGCTTCAGCTTTGCACTAAAGCTGCCATTCGGGGATCACTCTAGAAGAGGGATGCTCAAAAACTCTAATCCCAAAAAGCACACCATATACACTTTCTCTATTTGGCAAGTCTCTCCATGCTGACAATTACCAGAGTGCCTCATATTACATATTACTATATTTTTTACCTTATATTTTACTTTAGGCATTTTACTATCAATTTGCTGGTACTGCTTTTCTGAGAAATAGGGTTTCAATAAAATATGGTACTCTTAACGTTTGAACTGAATTATATATTGACATCATTATTTTTTCCTGTGATTAAAACTATATATTCCTTTTAAATAAACAATGCCAGATCTTTAAGTGGAAGGTTCTTTAAGAGACTCAGATAATTCCAGAGCTACAAAGGAACTGTAGACAATGCATTCCAGTAATATTGTTTACAAAAATCTCAGAGCCAGGATATGGCAGTTTCCTGTCCTGGGCTTTTTGCCCAGCACTCATCCTCTCACCAAAGATGATAGTTTTTCACATGAATCACTGGTGCTTGCCAGTTGCTGACAGCCTACTTTGTCCTGATCTCTCCTCATAAAGAACATAGGATAGTGTAAGTCTTCCAAGATTTTTCATTAAAAAAAAAGGACTTAACCAAATACAACCAATCCAAACTTGAAAAGCTTATAAAGTTATCTACTAAGTTGAGTTACAAAGTTATCCACTAAGTGTTTTTATGATACAATGAAAAGTATCACTTCACTTCCAGTTGTAAAACCTAGTGGTTAGACGCATATTTATTGTGGAGTCATAAAAATCCGTGGTTCTACCATTTATTAGTTGCATTAACTTTCATAGACTTAATTTTCACATTCAGTAATAATAGTTGCTCCTATAGGACTGAGCAGATCATGTGAGATAATCAGTGCCCATACTCAGGTCAGTGGCTAAGGAAACACGTGTCATTACTGTAGTTTCCTGATAAATATTTACCCCTTTATATATTTTAATACTATCAAATAAAACAGACTTTCTCAAGTTAATACTTAAAGTCACCATAATAAGAGCTTTAATTTTTATGTATATTATTTCACTTGATCCACTAAAAAATCTGCTAAGATAAAACCCAGAATAACTAAAAGGTTGATGTAGATTTTCCTTTCTCATTCATTTCTGAAGATGTTTGCTATCTTAAGGCACTGAAGAGAGCAGCTTAGGAAAGACTTTCAGACTTAAACCTCAAATTCGGAACACAAACTGATCTAGATTTAGTAATTGATTTCAAGTGGCTTAGCAGCATTGAATTAGAAGAACTTTCTTTCTCCCTGTGGTGCCGTGGCATGAAGAAGAGATGCTATCAATGGCAAAGACCATCCGCCATACCAATGTGCGTCTGGGATGCTGAGCGCCTCACAGACATGATTTTGTGTCTGCAGAAGAGCTCAAAGTATCAATTTAAATAAACACTCCTATAGAGGAAGAAGAATATTTCTTATGGACAATTTCAGCTACAACATTATGTTTAACTATGAAGACAGGTTTAAAAGAATGGGTTATATTAAACAGACCAATTCTCATAGTATTAAATGCCAAAATAATTTAAAAAGAACATTTTGATATTTCGTAAACAAAGCCAAAAAATGCAGAGAGAATTTTCTCCTCTGCTCAGGTGTTTTTCCTAACTACCTAAACCCGTGTGTTTGTCTATTTTTCACAACACTAGAACCATCGTCCCCTTAATTCGAATGGCTAAATTTGAAAGGCTAAATATTCCTAAAAATACCAACTACTTTATTCTCTCCGGAGGTAACCAAATCAAATGAGCCTCAGTACTTGTAACACCAAGATGCTGTGGCTTATTTCTGGCTGCAGCCCAGCTACAGAGACCAAAGACTCAGTATGTCTAGGCACTGTCAATGGAGTACAACTCTAACACCTTAGAGACATGCTATCCATTTGGAATTTTTGCTACTGGTTCACATTTCCCAGTGAAAGTCATCCTTGAACAGGGAAACAGGAAGCCAAGAGAAGTGCTTCCAGTTCTGTTGTAACTGGGGAGGTTATTTTAATTTTTGTTTCTCATTTTCTCCATCTAAAGAAAAGCTTGGACTAAGGCCTCTTCATGTCCTGTGCATGTCAAACATTCTATAATTCTGTGCAGTTTATCGTTAGTTATCAAATAATGTACAATGTTCTTGCCTGGGGGCTCTGTTATTATTTTGCTTGTTTCCCTTGTTTTCATGCTCCACAATCCTGAGGAACACAGTAGTAGGTAGAAACATTTGCCATGTCTTTGAGCAAGCAGCGCAGTCCGGGTGCACTCACAAAGGGCCCAGACTCCACTGCACTGGAATAATTTTATCTAAAGTCAGAGTGAAAGCTAAAATACAATTGGTTGAGTGATATTGCTGGGAAAATTCAGAGCCCTCTCACATCACCTTAAACTCCAGAGTGCCTCACGTTCTATTTATTCTTCAAGCACTGAAATAGCCCCAGCACATTTCAGTAACAGCTCAATAGACAGTATCATTTTTTACTTCACCATGTATGGTTTCAATCCAAGTTTCCATTTTCAGGTCACATGATGTTCCTGGGTTAGGTTCTCACAAAACTGACATACAGCCACATCTCCCCCATAAGGTCAAAGGATGCTTGCTGGGAAGAGACACAGAGAAATTCCATCCAATCACTTGAAGCCTTTATTCCTAACCCAACACTGAATAGTTTAATAGCTCTTCTTGCCTGTTATAAATAGGTTCTGGTGCTTATCGCTCTAGCTCACTGGGAAAGAATGCAAACAGTCCCAGGAATGAAATACTCGGGAAGACTGTCCTGCTTGGTAAGAGCAATTTTATTTTAAGTGACGAAATTTTCTTCCAGACACAAAGAAAGCCTTACATTTCTAGCCTGTGAGTTTCTCATCTTTAGGAATGATGTGATATTTTATAGGAGAAAAAAGAGAGAGAGTTACATCAGGGGTAAAAATGTGCTGAGCAATACCTTCCTTCACTTGGCCTTTAAGGGAATGTTCATTATTTTGACCAAATCTGTGTGGTCATGCTGAATTCTCCAGGAACAAATATAGTTCATGTAAAAGGCCTGTTCAGAAGAACATCTAGAAAGCCAACAGCACGAAATGACAATAAACACATTACAGAATATGCCAAGTTGAGACCATAGAATGGAACAAAGTTGAGTCCAAACTCAGGAAGAATTTTCAGAATATGGACTTGTTTTTTTTTTCCTCCCATTCAAAGAGGTGAATGTGAGAAATACCCTATATTGTTATATAGATATCTTTTATTGAATAAAAATCAATCTATGTTGCGTAGAAGAAACAAATATGTTAAGACAGTTACAACTGCAATTTTTTGGGTTTAATTATCAGTAAACTGTCATATATGTAAAGAGGATTTTGAGGTTTCAATTTGTAAACCTAGAAATATTTCTCATTCCTGATACAAGAAAAGGAAAGAGCACATGATAAAAATGCATGTCTCTTGATCATGGTAACAAAATAAAGTTCTAAAGGATTTCCATGTCTTTTAAACCTAGAAAACTTGCCTTTTGCCAAGATTTCCACATCTCCAACTCAACTGCCCTTGATGGGGGTCCCCAGGTTTTGGGTGGCTGCAGTACTTTGCTTGAGTTGAATCCTCTGGTCAGCAACTGAGATATTGGATGCTGTATGCTTTTCTGAATACATAGTTTTAGTGATTCTGGATCATTTGAAGAGTCTTAGGATAAATAAGCTTTGCTCAGATCTGAAGGTATAACAATGTTGTTATATGATGCTTTATTTTTGAAAAGTCTGGTCCATATTTGTAGTGCAAATCAGAGTTTTAGGGACACCAAAAAAAAATAGCTTGTGTCTATAAAATGTTAAAATATTTAAACAAGGAGACCATCAGGCTGAGGTATCCCCAGTGTCTCTAGCCTACATAAGTGAACCAAAATCTAAGCCAGAGTCAATGTCCTCAACTCCAAGAAAATGAAACTTAAGAACAACCGTCTCAAACAGTGAAGGCGGCTTTTCCAAACAAGGCAGCAACTTACGCTGTAACCAATCAACTGATTTCTTTGCTTTTGTTCAGTGTCTTCTTGTCCCTAGCTCCTGCTGGTGGTGAGGTTCCACCATCTTTGTTTTGGCCACTGCCTGATTTTCATTAATATTTATTCAAATAAGCTCTTGAAAAAAAATTATTTTAATGTGTCTCAATTTACCTCTTAACCACGTGTAACCAATGATATTTTCTTGAAATCAGAAATAGGAAAATGATTAGAACAATTGTCCTAAGAGTTTTCTAGTTGACTCTTGGTTCAGAAATATAAACCTATCCAAAATCAGTACAACATAAATGTAGTAGTAGTAGTGTTGGAGTCATGAGACATTCCAAAGAAGAGTTTACTACATTTTTTGCTGCTCAAACCTTGTGTCAGTCAAACCCTAATGACTTACATACACAAAGGCTTTATTTCGGGCATTTGAAATTTTCCCATAAAGTTCATAGTGTCTAAAGAAAGTTGTTTTTAAATTGAATCTTTGAAACTGCTTTCACTTCAAAAAATTCCTTCCCTTTCCTCTTTAATATTAGAATGCCCATGTTCATTCTCATTCTTACCAAATGAGTTTAGCAGATCTCCAAAGGGGTTATTAAAATGCTTATGTAAACTGACTCTGCCCCTGTAAGAAGCATATCCACATGATTGACTATATTTTTTCTAACTTAAATGTATTCTTCAAAGAATTTCTATTGAGGGTGACTCATTTCAGCTTGGCATTTGGGGCGTTGCCCATGACACTATCATTTTGGCCCTAAGCCAACCAACCTTTCTCTGGGCCAATTAATCATTCATCAAAGCTGTCTCATCTGCCACCAAAATTCCTCCATAAGACGGTAATTTGATTAATTGAATAAAGCATAATCATGGTACTCATGTTGTTAACTCATGTACCTATAAGGTCTAAATCTAAAGAGTAAAACAAACATATATATGTGTTTTGTAAAACACTTGTTTGTAAAAAATGCTAAGGCACTTTTGTATGTCGACTATAATTGAAAGAAACAAAGAAAAAAACATAAATGAAGGAAGAGAGAGTGGGAGGGGGAGGAAGGAGGGAGGGAGGAAGGAAGGAAGGAAGGAAAATGCAAAAAATGATGAAATAAAAAGTGCTAAATCAGTTCAAAGAGCACAATAGTTAGAAAATCCAAAATGTGAAGGCAAGGTTTCCTAGAACCATCCTTGAGGATCAGTCTACCTTTACAATTTCCATAATATAAGAAAAAATAGAAAGAGTGAAATCTTCAGTACATTTTCCCTTGTCAAAGTAGGCAGAGAACACTTAAAATCTGGACAATAACTGTTCTAGGTTTTAAATAAAGAAATGAGATCCTTCCATCACAGCTCCCTGTAATATGATACCATGCAGTATGACAAGTACAATAAGACATATTAGAAAGTTCAGTGTATAAAGGTACATGGAGATTTGAAAATAGAATGTCCTGTAATCCAGCTGCTAAACAAGCAGACCTCACTGCTAATAATCATATTACTAAGTTCAAAGAAAAGCAGTTAGACTATTTTTTCACCCATATATAGACATTTCAAATCAATGTAACTGCAAACAGAGGCATGAGCCAGTAGGAAGTGGACAAAAATTGGAAAATTGTCTATTATTGAAAGTAGAGCAATTCCCAAAGCCTGCACTTACTTTATACTTTGAAATGATGAACTTTGATCTTAGTTTCAGTTAAAAACCTCCATCCCAACCATAAAACTCTTAGAAAAAAACATAGGCAAAAATCTCTTGGACATAAACATGAATGACTTCTTCATGAACATATTTCCCCAGGCAAGGGAAACAAAAGCAAAAATGAATAAGTGGGACTATATCAAGCTGAAAAGCTTCTGTACAGCAAAGGACATCATCAGTAGAACAAAAAGACATCCTAAAGTATGGGAGAATATATTCATAAATGACATATCTGATAAAGGATTGACATCCAAAATATATAAAGAACTCACACACCTTAACAAACAAAAAGCAAATAATCCAATTAAGAAATGGGGAGAGGACATGAATAGACACTTCTCTAAAGAAGAAATTCAGATGGCCAACAGGCACATGAAAAGATGCTCCACATCGCTAATCATCAGAGAAATGCAGATTAAAACCACAATGAGATATCACCTCACACCAGTGAGGATGGCCAACATCCAAAACACAAACAACAACAAATGTTGGCAAGGATGTGGAAAAAGGGAACCCTCTTACACTGCTGGTAGGACTGCAAATTAGTTCAACCATTGTGGAAAGCAGTATGGAGGTTCCTCAAAAAACTCAAAATAGAAACACCATTTGACCCAGGAATTCCACTCCTAGGAATTTACCCTAAGAATGCAGCAGCCCAATTTGAAAAAGACATATGCACCCCTATGTTTATCGCAGCACTATTTACAGTAGCCAAGAAATGGAAACAGCCTAAGTGTCCATCAGTAGATGAATGGATAAAGAAGAGGTGGTACATATACACAATGGAATATTATTCAGCCATAAGAAGAAAACAAATCCTACCATTTGCAACAACATGGATGGAGCTAGAGGGTATTATGCTCAGTGAAATAAGCCAAGCCGAAAAAGACAAGTATCAAATGATTTCACTCATATGTGGAGTATAAGAACAAAGAAAAAATACTGAAGGAACAAAACAGCAGCAGACTCACAGAACCCAAGAATGGACTAATAGTTACCAAAGAGAAAGGGACTGGGGAAGATGAGTGGGAAGGGAGGGATAAGAGGGAAAAAAGGGCATTACGATTAGCAGATGTAATGTTGGGGGGGCACAGGGAGGGCTGTACAACTCAGAGAAGACAAGTAGTGATTCTATAGCATCTCACTATGCTGATGGACAGTGACTGTAATGGGGTTGGTGGAGGGACCTGATGAAGGGGTAGTTTAATAATCATAATATTGCACATGTAATTGTAGATTAATGATACCAAAATAAATTATATACTAAAAAAACCACCATCCCAGGTACTATTTCCCTTTTCTTTACAATTTAAACTTTAAAAAAATGATGTTAAAAAAATGATGTCAGCAATTTTACAACTTCTCCTGCACCTGGAGAATGCTGTTTCTGACTCACAGGTTTATCCTGTACTTCTCTTCTTACATCACTTAGCTCTAAGGGAAGAGTTGGGGAACATACACTCTCCAGTAACAGTATCTTTGGTATATTCCTTGCTTATCCATTCTGCTGTGGCCCTATAGTTTCCTCGATTTAAGTCTCTTCCAGATGTTAATATTGTGAAGATCTTTAAACTACACACTATGTTCGCTTGATGAGAAAGGAAACCATACACGGTGTTTGCAAACAAAGCATTGTCATTTGGTGGGCAGAATGTAGAGTAAGGTTCCAAATAGGAAGACAAAAAAGTTCCTTTTGGACAAGTTTTGGATTATCATTTGGTTAAGATATACCATTCAGATAATACAGTTATAAAAAGGATTTTGACAAGTGATTTTAATTTTTAAAGGCCAAATAAAAGAAAATTGTAAGGCATTTAAACTGTACATCATGATGATTTGACATACATTCACATTTTGAAAGGCTATCCCTATTTAGTTAATTAACACATCCATCACCTCACATATTTATACTTTTTTTTTTGGTGAGAAGCTAATTTCAATTATACAATACAGTGTTTTCAACTACAGTCACCATGTTATACATTAGATCCCCAGAACTTTTTATTTCATAGCTGACCATCCACCCTTTCATCAGCCTCTCTCTCTTCCCTTTCCCCAACCCTTGATAACTACTTTCCTACTCTCTGTTTCAATGAGTTTGACTTTCTAAAAAAGGTGCCACATATAAGTGATACAATGTAGTGTTTTTCTTTCTCTGTCTGGCTTATTTCACTTAGCATAATGTTTTCAAGGTCCATCCATGTTGTCACAAATGACAGGATTCCCCTCTTTCTCATGATTGATTACATAGTACACATATGCCACATCTACTTTATCTACTCATCCATCCACGGACACTTAGACTGTTTCTGTATCGTGGTTACTGTGAATACTGTCGCAGTGGATGTGGGAGTGCAGATATCTCTTCCGTATTCTGTTTTATTTTCTTTAGATATATATCTAGAAACGGTATTGCTGAATCATCAGGTAGTTCTATTTTCAATTTTTTGAGGAACTTCCATGTCTTTTTCCATACTACCTGCACCAATTCACATTCCCTACCCCACAGTACACAAGGGCTGCCTTTTCTCACATCCTCACCAACACTTATCTCATCTTTTTGATGATAGCCATTCTAACGGATGTGAAAGTGATATCTCACTTGGTTGATTTTGATTTGCATTTCCCAAGTGGTAAGTCAGGTTGAGCATCTTTTTATGTAACTTTTGACCATATTTATGTTTTCTTTGGAAAATGTCTACTCAGATCCTCTACCCATTTTTTAATCAGATTGGTTTTTGCTGAGATGTATGAATTCTTTTCATATTTTAGATATTAACCCTTTATCAGATATATAATTTGTAAATATTTTCCCCCATTCCACAGATTGCCTTTTTATTTGGTTGGTATTTCCTGTACTGTGTGAAAGCTTTTCCATTTGGTGAAGTCCCACTTGTTTATTTTTGCTTTGGTTGCCTTTGTTCAGATACACTTTTACGTGCCTAGCATTTTATTTAGTATTGTGGAGGATTCAGAGGTACTGATACCATCATGGAAGCACATGGGGAACATATTAATAAATAAGGAGCAAGTAGAAATAAAATGAGGTTGTAATGGTGACACTAACAACATGTACACTAGCAAATCATAAAAATAACAAATAGAAAATCATTTGGTAAGAGTTGTCAAAGAACAATTCATGGTGAGGAAAGACCCCACTGGACTCCGAAGATGGGGAGAAGCTGATAGAGTAGGACTGGGGAGGGTTTGTTAAAAGGGGGATGAGTGGCATGAACAAAGGCCATAAAGAGCCCAGCCTATTGGATAATGACAGATTATTGAGGATTCTAGTTTGCTACATGTGGGAGTGGAAGGGTATTAAACTGCAAGGGTGGAGTGGAGCTAGACATAGTCCAAAGAGGACTATAAACCTATGTGATAAGTAACAAAGGGCTTCTGTTCTTTTTTAATACAATTTAAATCATAGATTAAAAAAGCCGGCTAGTGATTTTGTGGGAATCTTAAAAAGGTTCCTCAAATTGGAGCCTGCCTCAAAAATATTCTAAAATTAGTACTTATTTATAACCTAAGTCTTAAATTTTTGTTAGTATATGAGATGATTTTTGCCTAGCACAGTATCTTATTCTAAGCATAAATTATGCGGCCTAATATTAAGCTGTTATTAAAATCTGATGGAGAATTATTCTACCTATACTCCTATAAAGCTAAAGTTGTATATAGACTTTACATGAATTTTTTAATTCACCCCCTCATTCATTACTCTTTGATTTCACATTTACTGAGCACCCTCTCTGTTTAAAATGCTCTACTAGGCACTGAGGATGCAAAGAAAAAAGAAGCACTCCATGACTTCAATGAGTCCAGTGAAAAAGATAAACATATAAACATAAAAACTGTGTGACAGAGGAAAATGTCCAACAGATGGTTTTATTTCCAGCTATTTCTTATCAGAGATCAAAGTAATACAAAAGACAGGCATTCCAAGATGTCACAAGAGCAGTGTTTCTGTAACAGTTACTACTCGATGCTGGTTACCAAAATGTCACATCAGAAGGCACCGGAGATTTTGAGAGGTTTGATCTTGAAGCCCCTGTACAGGCAGCAATGGGGGCAGAGTATCTGGAAGGAAGAGACGTGCCATGGACACCTGATTCAGTCTTGGAAGAAAACAGCCACAATGGGATACATGCTCTTTTGCCCCCAGAAACTTCTGGAAAATGTCTGCTGCTGCAACTGATGGGTTGCTATTAGCCTTAGTTTCACCAAATGAGGTATGAATAAGCAAAGAAACGATGTGGCACTGTTCCTTTAGGCCACCTTTCCCCTCTCTCAGTCTCATTAAATGAAATAACTTAAGGAGATACAGAGGTAGCTCAAGGGCCTACCACCCTCAAGTTACCCAGGCTGGTTACCCAGGCTGGAATTTTAATGTACTAAAATCCTTCCAACTAGAGATAAAACCAAAGGCATGAATGAAGATGCTTAGTTGAGATAATGCACATTACTGAAATTCATTCCCACCCCTATCAAGTGGAATCCATTAACCACGCTATAGAGGCTGTTATCAAATTCTCTTCTGTTTACACACAAGGGGATGGTTAGGAAATAGGTGGGGAGAGTGCCAAGAAAGGTCAAGAATGTGGAAGCTGAGGGCTGTGAAAAGGGAATAGGAATTTCATCCACCTCACAGTTTGGTTTGGGATTGACCACGCAGCTCTGAGAGTGTGCAAGTGGACGCTGTTGAGCGCTGTGTGGCTGCATCCCACCAGCAAAGTCAGGATCATGTCACTCTGCAGAAGTCACTTTTACTATCACCATTATAAAGATTTTATTTGCTCTTTTAAACAAAGAAGTACTGTTAACTCAAGATTATTTCCTGACAGAGAACAGAGTAAGGTTTAAAGGTGGGGTTTCCAAGGAGGACCACCTGGGTTCCAATCCTGGATCCTTCTCCTTCAGGATGTGTGATGATGAGTGTGTGACTTGACTACTCTGTCCGGTTTCTCCTGGGCAAAAAGGGATAAGAATAGTACCTAAGTTAGAGGGGTTTCTGTGATGACTAAAAGAGATAATACAGGAGGGGCTCTTAATTCATATTTATTATAATTAAATTCTCTACAGGACTACAAAATTATTGAAAGTGACTGAATTGACTTACTTGAGACAGAATTAGGCATGCTCTGACAAAAAGGAACACTGACAACTTAGTAGGATAATTAGAAGTTCCCATTGCATTTTACAGGCTATTCTAGAATATTTTGTGCTTTTACAAGAGCCATGAAATACGATGTCATCAGTATCTGACCCTAGAAATCTCCAGAGAATGTGCTAGCATCAAAGAAATTTCCTGAACACTTCTAAAATGAGCTGCTGAAGTATTTATATCAAAGTATCTGAATAGGAGAGGTGAAGGAAGGTAGGTTGAGGTATAGCCTAAAGGGAACTGCAGCAAATAGAAATTTCTT
The DNA here is from genome assembly GCA_032199065.1 of Smutsia gigantea. NCBI lineage: Eukaryota > Metazoa > Chordata > Mammalia > Pholidota > Manidae > Smutsia > Smutsia gigantea. The sequence goes on from JAVSCE010019517.1 coordinate 161,644, forward strand.
TTATGTCTCTTTGTACATATTTTGTGCTAATGGCAGTATATATCTGCTTAAATACAGAAAGACTTCACAAAGAATTCTAAGATGGATGATCCAGGAAGTTTCATATTGTTCATCATGGGGTATCAGCCACCAGCAACCTGGCACGGGTTCCCAGAGACTCGGTCATTACAATCTGAGAAGCAGGATTACAGGAGATATAAACAGAATTCCACTTTGCACAATACCCCTGAAATAGGTTATACAAATAACTTAACATACAGTTATGCACTGTGAGGCAAAGGGAAGATAAATCATGACTATTCTGGCTCTCTGATCATTTTTATGTGTGTCAACAATTTGAAAAGGATTAAAATGTGATTGAGTGCACTTTTCATTTGCAGAATTTTCTATTTCTTTAAATCTATTCAGAGCATATATTGATTCTTAATATAACTTAAAGTCATCTTATACTGACCCTCAATTGATGCCTCAGGCTACCGAAATTACTCTTACTAAAGTTTTTAGGGTTTTGGTATAAAGAATATTTTATAATAATATGTACTTTTTAAGTATATGACAATTTGTTTCTTTAATATTTTTCAGATGATCACTGTTGGCCATGGAAAGGACAGGGAGATGGGGGAAACACCTAAAAGAAGTAAACCAATACAGTTAAATTTTGACAATCTTCTACAAAACAGGGAAAAAAAGCAGTGACTAGCCAGTAATAGCATATAACTCTGACTTATGCTCAAACAGAAACAAAACTAATTAACAAAGTACTGATTGTAACAATTTATATATTTATCCAGCTCTTCTGATGGATCCTTTTCATATTTCTCAACAAGAAGTGTTAAACACCAGCTCTGAGTAATTGGACCTTTTGTAACTCCTTGTGGAATTATGCCTGGGATGTGGAGTTTCTTTGAGCACATAGATATTCTTGTATGATTGCCATCAGTCATTTTAAAAATAAAAAATGGACTAGTTTAATTACAAAGAAGTTAATTAATAGATACCACGTTGGCAGTGGCATAAGGGTAAAAAATAATCTCTCTCCATGGAAACCAAATACAACAAAGAAATTCTAATTGAGGCACATGGGTTACAGGGACATGAGCCACATTGTTTTGGACATGGGCATTTATTTTCTATCATCTTTTTAAAAATAAAGTATCATATTACAGTTAAATTCCAAAGGTGTTTCTTCCCTACAAATCAAAACTAAGTGTAATTAATTTATCAAAATAATAATATGGACTTCTGGGCAAACATATTGAGTTAAACACACAGGTTTATCATTGCTTCAGCCCAAAGTCCCATTAAACTTCACTGAAGGAATATAAACAAGCATAAAAGTAATGAGAATATAAATAAGAGAGGAGAGGATTAAAATAGATGAGATGGTGTAGAAATGCACCATCCCGACAGGTGCTCAGACCAAAAACCTTAGCATTTATCCAGGACTCCACTCCCTCGTCTGAATACTTATGTCCAGTCCATCAGGAAATCCTGTTGGTTCGACCATCAAAATATATACAGAATTTAATTGTTTTGTACCACTTCCACTGTTAACACAATAGTCAAGGCCACCATCATCTCATGTCTACATATTCCTTGCCCCACCTCACCCCCACAGTACGCCACTGTCTATTCACAGCATAGCAGCTGGATTGCTTCCTAACAATGTCGTGTCTTTTAACAACATCTGTCATGTTTAAACACCCCACTGACCTCCTGCCTCATGGAGAGAAGTCTAATTCTCACCATGGCCCATGATACCCTACAGCGTCCGGCCCCCCTGTCCCTGTTCTGACTCTGTGTCACCACACTTGCCCTTGCTGACCCTCTTGAGCCACAGTGGCCTCCTGTCTCAAACATTCTGGCTGCACTCATGCCTCCGGTTTCATGTTCTACTCCTTCTGCCTGGGATGCACTTCTCCCAGAATTTATACAACTCAAATGCTTGCTGTAACTTCACTTTCTCACTAATACCTTTTCCAACATAGCTAAGGTACAATCCCATTCTTTGTATATCTGACGTCTGTTAGCCCACTTCATTTCTTTCCCAAAGCATTTATCACTCTATAACCCACCATATAATTTACTTCTTATGTGAAATAACTGCCTCTCAGTAGAATGTAAGATCCTGAGAGCAGGGAGTTTTGAAGATTTTTTTCTCTCTACCATATCACTTACATCTCTATGATACCTAACCCAGTGTGTACTCATATAAAGTATGTACTCATAATGTTTCCCAGGTAAAACACAGGGTAGCCAGTTAACTTAGAATTTCAGATAAAGAGCAAATAATGTTTAGTTTAGGTATGTGCCATCTGTTGTTCATCCAAAATTCAAGTTTAACTGGGTGTCCTGTGGTTTTATTTGCTAAATCTGGCCATCCTAATTCAAACACATTTTTAAATAACAAATTATTCAATTTGAAAACAAATTAATGAATAAGAATTTTGGAGGTCAGAAAGCAGAGGGATAATGGTAAATAACTTAGCAAGTTACAGAAATTAATACTAAATGTCAACAGGGATAGAGGACAGGAATGAGAATCTAACAAGAAGGAGGGCTGTTTTGTGATACAGAACCCTGGACAGTATAAGGAATTAAAGATATCAAGTGCTCCTGAAGTGGGGAGTACAAAAATGCATGGGGGTGGGTGGAGAGTGTGAAAACTAAAAACAGGAGGATTAGATCAAAATCTTTAAAAGGAACAGCTAGACACTTAAAACAACCCACATGCTCACTGGCTAGAGGACCATCTGTCTGTTTCACTCACGTGCAGAACTGAAGTTTTATCTTTTAGAGCAAATGAATAATAAAGGCTCAGTAGACAAACAGAAATTTTGATAAAATGTAACAGAAATTCATTATCAAAACTCTTAGCAAACTGGAAATGGACAGGGACTGCCTTAACCTGTTAATGGATGTCTACAAAAACCCACAGCAAACATACTTACTGGCAAAATATTGAAAGTTCACCACTGAGTTTGGAAATAACACTAGGGTGTCTGCTAAACCAATCTATACACTATCCAGTTAAATAATGAAAGCAAAAAGGATAAAATGTATAAGAATTGGAAGGCATGATTGTGAATGTAGAAAATCTAAATGTTTATTGATTAAATTGATAGAATTAATAAGTGAATTTAACAAGGTTGCTGGATATAAAAGTCACTTGTAATTACATGTTAGAAAAAACGGAAAAATGTTTTTTAAAAATTGTAACATTTACAAGAATATAAAAAATAGAATATGTAAGAAAAAATCCAACAGAAGATACATAAGACTTCTATACATCACTACAAAACATTACTGAGAGAAATTTAAAACAATTTAATAAATATTAATGGATTGGGAGGACTAATACTGTAAAACTTTCAATATCCCCAAATTAACTTACAAGTTCAATAAATTCCAAATAAAATTGCATTAAGTATTTCAATGGAAATTGAAAATCTGGTACTAAAATTTACATGAAAACTCAACAGATCAAGAATAGTAAAATTAGTCTTGAAGAATAATAAAGTTGGAGAACTCACACTACCAGATTTCAGGATTTATTGTGAGGTTACAGTAAATAAGACAGTGTGGGATTGAAGCAAGAACAAATAAACTAATGGGACACAAGAGAGTCTAGTAACAGTAGGTCCAGTATATGGTCTCTTGATTTATGACAAACAAAAATCAGTTCCATGTGAATTGTGATGTGTAAATAGGAAAGGCAAAGAAGAGAAGACTCATGCAGATCACATGAAAAAAATATCTTCATGAATCAAAGAGGGACAGATTTCTTAAGAGGACCAAAAAAAGCATTCACCAGAAAACAATGAAAAATTGGACTGCATTAAAATCAAGTAACTTTATTCATCACAACACTGAGTCAGTGAAAAGTCACAGAGTGGGAGAAGACATTGGCAACTTATATATTTGATGAAGACATCGTGTCCAGAATAGAAAAAGAACTGAAAAATGAAGAAAGAGATAACTCAATTTTCTTCACTAGACCAATTTTCTCTACTAGAGGTCACCAAAATGGCTAATAAGCATATAGGAAGATATTCAAAATAATTAACCAACAGGGAGATATCAATTCAAACAGTGAGTTAGTTTTGCTCACTCATCAGAATGCCTAATATTAAAACAGACAAAGAAGCAAACACACCTGACAATACCAAGCATTAGGGAGGATGTGGAGCAACTGCAACTGCCCTGCATTGCGATGGGAGTGTCCACTTTGGAAAAGTGCCAAAGAACTTATCCACAACCTAGCAATTCTGCTCATAGCTATGTACCAAATGGAAATGAATACATATGTTCACTGAAACACATTTACAACAATGCTCATCACAGCATTGTTTATGATAGACTCAAGTTAGAAACAGCCCAACTATCCATCAATAAATAGAATGGATAAATTGTGGCATATTCATAAAATTTGAAAAAAAAAACTATACACACAAAAACATGGATAAGACTCATAAATATGATGTCATACAAAAAAATTTCACAGACAAGAGTATATACTGTGGTATTCCATTTACTTAAAATTAAAAAAGAGGCAAAGCTTATTTATAAAAATAAAAGCCAGGATAGAGACTGTCCTAGTGGAAGTGGGTAATGCCTTTTGGAGAAGATCTGAAGGGTGCCAGGACTCAGATGATACTCTTTGTCTTGATTTGGGTGGTAATTACATGCACATGTTTAATTTGTAACAACTTAACAAGCTGCACACTTACAATGTGTGTACTTTTCTGGATGTGTATCATATTTAAGTAAACATTTTCCAAATGAAAAAGCATTGTTGAACAAGAAAGAAGGAACCACCCTGCCTTCTATCCAATCAGGAAGAGAAAGCAGTTAGTGGAGGGATAAATGAAGGCTGACATTAAATCTTCTCCTGAGGGCATTTGCTGATCCCAGAAACACAGAGAGCAGAGTTTTGATTTGTACTCTTGCAAGGTGGTGAGTTTAAAATGTAGATCCTGGCCATAAAGTTGGACCTTTCAAGGCAGAAATATGAGAGAGTGTCCAGAAAATATTTATCTCCTGACAGAGAAGTGCCAACAAAATTTCTCAGCCTTTTTCTGGGTTTTGGGGAAAAATATTAAAAACTACAGGTTTGGGGTTCAAACTGAAGTTACCTGTGGGATACAAGAAAGCTCAAGATAAGATATTAAAGTGTTACTAGGATAGTAATGTCCTGGTATGAGTGGCTGCAGCAAACAATTGCCTATCTGAAGGAAGAGACACTCATCAGTCCAGGGGTCAACAAGATTATCATAGATTAATTTCAGACAATAAAGCCCAAAATTTAAAACTTAAAAAAATCACATGAGACAACCAAGGTATCATATCCTCTCAATGTCATTTTTCCACTTAGAATGAAGTTTAAGTTAAGAAAATTTAAGTCTAACATATATAGGTTTATAAATTCCAATTAAATTCCAAATATTGATATATACATCTCTAATTGGCATATGTGATAATTGTATGCTGTGTTTTTAAGTAGTATATGGAAAACTGGTTTCTTTTCAGAGCTATAAATGGAAAAGATGAGTCAACTTTACAGGAGATGGACACAACTCAAAAGCTGAAAAATTCTAAAAATATGTATCCTATTTATTAGCCATATGAAGTTTGGAAGACTGATCTATTACAGATGAGAAGGCAAATATCTGGCCAAATAAAGAAGCAAATGACCATCCAGTAAATGGTAAAATCATATATTCTTGTTTCTCATACCCTTATAAGGACTTTTAAACTGAATAATTGTGAATGACTTTGTCATATCTCTAGGCAACATACAAAGAAAGATGCATGACATGGTTACATGGCCCTTTCCTCCTCTTTCTATGCAAACAGGCTTGCAAACATCTGAGCTAACAAAAAGACAAAACAAAAATAGTACCAGTAAAGTTGCTTAGATGCTATGGAATAAACATACATCAACTGTTCTCTGTTCAGCATGGATAACCATGGACACACACAGCGCAACACAAAAAGCTAAAACTGTGCATTGTAAAGATAGAAGGACTTCTGAAAAGTCCAAACAGCTGTGAAGTGCACTTGGCCGCTGGGTCAGGCTATTTTATACCATGAGTTCATTTTGTTTTTGTTCCACTGCTAACAATTCAAGGCTGTACTTGCCTTATACCTATAATTTGCATTGTCTTCGTAACATACATAATAGTAACATACAGTAACTATGCTAAAAGTATTTTAACGATGTTAAAAGTAACATTATTCTAAATAAAGCACATGACTGCTTATTTTCCAAAGTCTGAAAATACATCAACTCAAGAATATTGCAGGTTTCTCCCTAAACTCAAAATTATTCCTGAAAAATCTAATTACCTTTTGTTCTTGGTTTCAAAAAGTCCTTTCATTGTGTTTAACTCTAAACCAAATAATTTTTGAACATAGCAAAAGATATGATATTTAATGCAAAGTTAAAAGTTAACGAAATGAATTTCTCTTGAAATCCTAATTCTTAAAAATTAGAAAATCAGTTTGAGAACTGTCAAACCCATATCAATTTCAAACTAATTTCAATAGTCTGGTGAATTCAAACTTCTGCTTTGACCCAATACTAGAGTAAGATGATTACATTTAGAAATCAGATGGTGATTTCTTACCCAATGCCTTAAATTAATGTTAATCTTATAATTGTAGGACTGGATAAGTGATGTATAGTTCTACTCCTAGGAATTACTACAGCAGAACCTTGGGAATATCCACACTTTCATATAAACAAGTTATTTTATACTACTTTTTTAAATTTATAGAGAAAAGAAGGAAGGAAAGAAGGAAGGAAAAGGCAAGTAAGCACAAGTGCCTGCTATTATCTAGGTATATGGATATGACAAACAATGGATATTATATATATATGTATCTTTTATTTGTTCTGTGATTGAACCTGTACTCTGACATCTCTCAGCAATGCACAACAATCTCTGGCATTAGTGTTCAGCCATATAGCAGATCCCTGGCAGGTGTCATGGAATTCTTGCATTATACATGCCTGGCTAACCCGCAGCCAAAGATCCATGGTGAATCCTCACACAGATTTTTGGTGTTTACCCTCTGTGGGCTTCCTCTTCTCTGTATCCTGTCATGCAAATTCCAGTGGTTTCCAGCAGCCACAAACTTCAATTTTTACCTCCAAAGCTCAGCAAGACTGTGTATCTGCTTGGGCTCCCCACCCTGAATAGTGGCAATAATCTTTCCCAAGCAAAAAACACGGGAAATTAGTAGGGCTCATCTCATGTCTTTCCTTTATCTCAGTGACTATGGTCTTGTGATGACTGTTCTTCAATGCTTAGAAACACTTGTCTCGTGTATTAGCTTCTGTTTTAGAGTTGCTTTTAGTGAGTTACCAGTTGTTCTGTCATGGCCAGAGAGACAGTCTCCTATATTGAACTACTGATTTCACTTAATAATTATAAGAATATTAATGTTTCCTGTATCTTCTTTAATTATGTTTCTCCAGAAAATTGTCTATTTACATCTAACTTTTCATATTTCCTAGCAAAAAGTTGCTCAAAATATCTTGTTTTCATGTCAATGTGTACAGCATTCATTCATTCATATTCTTTTTTGTGGACTTCTCTCTTTTTCTTGATCAATTTCATTAGAGGTTTGTCAAATTTATTTGCCTTTCTAATGAATTTTGAAAAAATAATCTTTTTTGCTATGTTTATCTTCTGTATTGAATGTTTCTTTATTTTGTGTGTGTGTGTGTGTGCTTTTATCTTTATTATTTGCTTCCTTCTATTCCCTTTGGATTAGTTTTTCTGTTTTTCAAGACCATGTATAATTCATTGGCAGTTTGAATGGTCATTTCTTTAGTAGTATGTGATTGTTCATGTGAACAGGGTATACTCTTCATGAGGGCAGAGACAGCATCTGTTTATCAATGTATTTCTATAACTAACAAGTTTCTAGTACATAGTATGCCCTCAACTAATTTATTTTAAGGATCTGGAAAAGTTATTTTAATACAATTAATTATTTGGAAAATACATTTGATCCATATAACAAATTTACTTTCAGTACAGCCTAAGAAATCATTGGGGTTGTTCAAATCCATGTAATGAGATTGAATATGGCATCAATTTTGGTTAACGCTTAAATCACATTATTGTCTATGTCACTGGACAGAGTAACAGTGATGAATTTTTTCACAATATCTCCAATTTTCGCTGAACTATCTCTCAAATTCTTAAAAGGTAAAACAGTTGGATAGTGTGTTTTCAATTTATGGTTTCCTTCTAGCCTTCTTTCTAATTTCACTTAGATTTTACTTAGATCCAGGGGCAATATCTTACAAATTGGCACCCACGAGGAACTTTAAATAATATTAAGAAATGAAATAGTTTATTTTATAAATAGGTAATTAAATAATCTGTGGTAATACTCATTTATTAACTGTTACTATCAGTTTTTATTTTTACAAGAAGACTCCTGTAAACTCACCCTGAGTGTTAGTACATGGTTAGATGAGTTAGATGTATATGTCAGCCTTACATCAAGCACAACATAAAAATGTAACATTTGATACAGAATTCACTTTTTAAATACTGTAAAGGAGAAGATTGAAAACACAGCTCACAGACCCCAGCACTGAAATATCTTCTCTTGCTAATCTCACTTCCAAGTTTTCCATTCTTTAGCTGTTAATGCGTTCTTAGGTTCCATGTATGGACAGTGGTGATCAGAGCATTCAAAGTTCTGAGTGTTTTGAAACTGTGAAGACCTAAGAAGCAAAGATACTATTGTTTTCTTTTCTATTATGTTCAACATTAAACCTAATTGGTGGTTTTAGATCTCAATTTTACTTTCTACCTACATTTTGACTAGAATAATATTAAAATCAGTCTGGGTTCATTAAACAACAACATTTTTGAGGGACGACAGGCCCTGTATAGACACACTTCCTTAAGCACCAGAATCGTGCCTGGTGGCAGAGGCAAATCCTCCCAGGATCTATACACACTTAACACAGATTACCCGCCAAGTAATTGAGTGCAATACACACTTCGGAGCAAATACTCTACAGGATTGAAGATGCCTGATTTCAAACTGTGTCAGGAAGTAAAGACTGTCAAATGTGAGTGAAGCATGACTGACTTGGTTCTCTTCTGAACCTTGTAATGAGGTTTTATCGATGCTGAAATACCTTTTTAAATCTTGTTTCACTAAATATAGTTTTCTTGGAAAAGAACTGTAAAAATACCACCTTCCAATCTTACATGCTTCTACTTAAATAACATATTCTCCTAGTAGGTAATCAAAGCTGTACATAAGAGAAAGGAGACAAAAAAAAACCACCCCAAAACAACTGAGTCTGAAATAGATAATTCCACATGAACTCTATCTAACTAGAAATAACCTAATGGTTTTACTAAGCAGCTGCCAAGGTAGCTCTGGTAGTGGACAAATTCCTTCCTGGGGCCCCTGATGCCTCATAGAAGGGGTCAAGAGAGAGCAGTTTAATGAAGCAAATTGCTGAAATCTGAAGGTGTAACTGGGTTGGTATTTTCTGATTCCTTTCTACAATTTGGTCAGACAAATGTTTCTTTTCCAATTTACAAATGTGACATGAGACAAAGAGAGGCATAAAAACTCACAAATCCTTGTTTAAATACTATGTTGTTTGACTTTATGATACTGCTTTTTAAAAAATGCATGACTAATATTTTAATAAATAGGATATACATAATAAAATACTTCTAAAGCCTAATTAGCTAATGTGGAAAATAACACTTTACAGAGCAAAAGAGGCTTAAAATCAAACAACCATATTTCAAACAGGAACACTAAAGGTATTATTTGATTTTTTAAATCATTCTTCCCTAGATTTTTCATATCCCATATTGGTAATATGTATAAATAATACTTAAAAGAACTTCTATTTAACACGTTATCAAGTTCAATTTCCCTCTAAGTTCAGGAAGAAATATTCAACCTAACAGCAGTTCCACCAACCAGATGCCTTCATCTTGGCAATCCAACCACTTCACATCACACCACTTACACAACCAGAACGTGTTGCCCCACTCCAGCACCTGTGTGTGGTCTGTTTTCTACAACAAGATCAGTCTTCCTTTCCTTCAAGGCCCATCTCAGAGTTGACATCTCAGGGAGTTCGTACGTGGTCTCTGTCCCCTACTCTTCAAACCAAGTCTGAAGTCATTTTCCCATCTCAAAACTCCCATGGCCTTTGTTCTCACTTCTCATCTAGTTTTGTTGTACTTGGTTTTCTATGTTTTTTTTTCAAATTAAGACTTTATGTTTAAGGGCAGTTTAGATTTACAGCAAAACTGAGTGGAAGTTTCAGAGATTCTCAGACCCCTTGCCCTTACCCAAGCACAGCCTTCCCCAGTATCAGCATCCCCCACCAGAGTGGTGCATTTGTTGCAGCTGATGAATCCACACTGACACAGCCTTATCGCTCCAAGTCCATGGTTTATATTACAGTTGTTGTATATTCTTGGTGTTGTACATTCTGAAGGTTTGGACAAATGAACTATATCAATCATTTGTGCTTTGTTTTTAAGTGGGCAGAGGATAAATTTGAGCAGGAAACACAGGAACTCTAAAGGGTGAGCAAGAACACAGTAAGTCAAGTATCTATGAATAAAGGTTTGGTTTCTACTCTCTGTTAGTCTTCAGATAATTAAAGACTTGAAATGATAGGATGGTGCATGAATACCCCCTTACCCATGATTTCACTTTTCTGCAGTTTCAGTTACCCACTGTCAACCACCATCCAGAAGCAGGAGAGTCTCCTTCTGACACACTGTCAAAAGATTAATAGTAGCCTATGCTACAACACAGTCCCTACATCGTTCACTTTTCATCTCATCACACAGATATTTAATCACCTCACATCATCACAAGAAGAAGGAAGAGTACAGTACAATAATATATTTTGAGAGAGACCACATTCACATAACTTTTAGTACAGTATATTATAATTGTTCTATTTTATTAGTAGTTATTGTTGTTAATCTCTTACTATGCCCAATTTATAAAATTAAACTTTATCATAGGTATATATATATATACAGGAAAAAACAATATATATGGGGTTTGGTACTGCCTGCAGTGTCAGGCATCCACTGGGGGTCTTGGAACATATTCCTCCATGGATAAGGGAGGACTACTGTATAAGGAAGTCTGTCAGCATTGCTGCAATAATTAACTAAGTGCTAAGTACCATTTTCAACTAAGCATAGCAATAGCAGCGCTATTAAAACCTTACTTTTAAAGAGAGTAATTTCTAGACAAAAATAAGAGTGGACAAAAGAGGCCTTCTGCCATTATTTTTGTCTGTGTCTCCTTCCTCCATTCAACCCTTCAGCACAGTCATGGAACCATGAGGGACCTCCCTGGGGCCTCTTGTGGGTCATCATATGTAGGCAGGAACCCACGTCCCCAAACCTTTCCTATGTCTTCCTGACACTCACTGCACTTCCTGAAATACACCAAATGGGCAACTTACTTGCTCATTTGATAAACATACTTCAAACAAATGCTTATAAGTGATAAACTCAGTATTTTATCCATTCATGGTAACATACCATACTTATTCCTAGGATATCACCCAGATGAATGACTCATTTTATGTGGGTTTCAAATTATGATAAGAATATAAGGTTTTGGACAGTTCTGGGAAGATGGTGGCATGAGCAGGACGGCAGAAATCTCCCCCCAAAACCAAATATATTTATGAAAATACAGCAAATACAACTATTCCTAAAAGAGAGACCAGAAGATACAGAAGAGCACACAGCCTGCATTTACACCTGAGAGGACTTGGCAGCCCGCGAGGCAGGTAAGATAGAGAGCCGCGACCTGGCGGGACCCGAGACTGCCCCACCCTAGCGCACCTGCAGGAGGAGAGGATTCAGACTGGGAGGGAGTGGAGGTGCAGGCCTGTGAAATAACCAGCCCTGGGGATATGTGCCGGGAGCGCTGACACACATCGCGTGGGGTATCAGAGATTGGAGAGACAGAGGGTGCAGGATCTGAGCCTGGGAACACACTGGGTCTTCGCAACAGGCTCCCTGGGACAAAAGAAAAGCACACGCTTTTTTTTTTACCGGTCTTAAAGAGACAGGGGCCCAATGGAGGAACAGGATCCTTCCAGCACACTCAGCCCAGCAGGCTGGGAGTCCTAGGGAACTTTGGATCCCTTGGTTGGTGACTGGGATAAAGTAGCCCTACTGAAACTTCCCACAGAGATCAGCAGCCTCCCATTCGTTCCTGCCCCAGCAAGAGGTACAAAAAGCCCTGCAGAGCTGCACAGCGATGGCTATGAAATAGTGGAGCAACAGAGCCACCTACAGCATCCTCACAGAATCTACTCCCGGCAGGCATCTTTTTGTTTGTTTGTTTGTTTGTTTTTGGTGTTTTTTTCTCTTTTCTTTTCTTTCTCTTCTCTTTCTCCTATTTCTTTTTTTTTTTTAAGTCTTAAAGAGCACAGCTGCCATACGTGGACCCTACCAGCAACCACTTCTATCGCCATGAAAAGACAGAGGAATATGGTACAAACAAAGCTTATCCAGACCCAGACACCAGAGAGGAAATGTGAAGGGATGGAAATGCACAATCTTCCTGAAAAACAATTCAGAATAAAAGTCATAACCATACTGATGGATCTACAGAGAAATGTGCAAGAGCTGATGGAGGAAGTGAGGGAAGTGAGGAAAGACAATGCAGAAATCAGACAAGCGATCGATGGGCTTAACAGCAGACTGGATGAGATGCAAGAGACTGTTAATGGAATAGAAATCAGAGAACAGGAAAACAGAGAAGCTGAGGCAGAGAGAGATAAAAGGATCTCTAGGAATGAAAGAATATTAAGAGAACTGTGTGACCAATCCAAATGGAACAATATTTGCATTATAGGAGTACCAGAGGAAGAAGAGAGAGAAAAAGGGATACAAAGTGTTTTTGAAGAAATAATTGCTGAAATCTTCCCCATGCTGGGGAGGGAAATAGTCTCGCAGTCCACAGAAGCCCACAGATCTCCCAACACAAGGGACCCAAGGAAGACAACACCAAGACACATAATAATTAAAATGGCAAAGATCAAAGATAAGGACAGAGTATTAAAGGCAGCTAGAGAGAAAAAAGATCACCTACAAAGGAAAACCCATCAGACTATCATCAGACTTCTCAACAGAAACCTTACAGGCCAGAAGAGAATGGCATGATATATTTAACGTAATGAAACAGAAGGGCCTCGAACCAAGAATATTGTATCCAGCACGATTATCATTTAAATATGATGGAGGGATTAAACAATTTCCAGACAAACGAAAGCTGAGAGAATTTGCCTCCCATAAACCACCTCTACAGGATATCTTAAATGGACTTCTCCAGAGGGAAGCACTCCTAAGGCTAAAAAGATGTCACCAGAGAAAATAAAATCATAGTAAAGAAAGCAGACCATCCAAATATTAACTAAATGCAAAGAATAAAACACCTAGTATATAAAGAATGGAGGAGGAAGAATAAGAAGGGAGAGAAATAAAGAAACATCAGATGGTGTTTAAAATAACTTAACAACAAAGTTAAGTTAGACTGTCAGATAGTAAAGAAGCAATCCTTGACACTTTGGTAACCACGAATCTAAAGCCAGCAATGGCAATAAGTACATATCTATCAATAATCACTCTAAACGTAAATGGACTGAATGCACCAGTCAAAAGACACAGAGTAACAGAATGGATAAAAAAGCAAGACCCATCTATATGCTGCTTACAAGAGACACACCTCAAACCCAAAGATATACACAGACTAAAAGTGAAGGGATGGAAAAAGATATTTCATGCAAACAACAAGGAGAAAAAAGCAGGTGTTGCAGTACTTGAATCAGACAAAATAGACTTCAAAACGAAGAAAGTAGCAAGAGATAAAGAAGGACATTACATAATGAAAAAGGGGTCAATCCAACAAGAGGATATAACCATTATAAATATATATGCACCCAACACAGGAGCGCCGGCATATGTGAAACAAATACTAACAGAATTAAAGGAGGAAATAGACAGCAATGCATTCATTTTAGGAGACTTCAACACACCACTCACTCCAAAGGACAGAACAACAAGACAGAAAATAAGTAAAGACACAGAGGCACTGAACAACACACTAGAACTGATGGATCTAACAGACATCTACAGAACTCTGCACCGAAAAGCAGCAGGATACACATTCTTCTCAAGTGCACATGGAACATTTTCCAGAATAGACCACATACTAGGCCACAAAAAGAACCTCAGTAAATTCAAAAATATTGAAATCCTACTAACCAACTTTCAGATCACAAAGGTATAAAACTAGAAATAAATTTTAGAAAGAAATCAAAAAGGCTCACAAATACATGGAGACTTAACAACATTCTCCTAATTAATCAATGGGTTAATGACCAAATCAAACAGAAATCAAAGAATATATGGAGACTAATGACAACAACAACACAAAGCCACAACTTCTGTGGGACGCAGCAAAGGCAGTTCTAAGAGGAAAGTATACTGCAATCCAGGCCTATTTAAAGAAGGAAGAACATTCCCAAATGAATAGTCTAAAGGCACAATTACTGAAATTGGAAAAAGAAGAACAAATGAGGCCCAAAGTCACCAGAAGGAGGGACATAATAAAGATCAGAGAAGAAATAAATAAAATTGAGAAGAATAAAACAATAGAAAAAAATCAATGAAACCAAGAGCTGGTTCGTTGAAAAAATAAACAAAATAGATAAACCCCTAGCCAGACTCATCAACAGAAAAAGAGAATCTACACAAATAAACAGAATCAGAAATGAGAAAGGAAAAATAACGATGGACCCCACAGAAATACAAAGAATTATAAGAGAATATTATGAGAATCTATATGCTAACGAGCTGGAAAACCTAAAAGAAATGGACAACTTCTTAGAAAAATACAACCTCCCAAGACTGACCAAGCAAGAAACAGAAAAACTAAACAGACCAATCACCAGCAACGAAATTGAAGCGGTACTCAAAAAACTATCCAAGAACAAAACCCCCGGACCTGATGGGATTCACCTCTGCATTCTACCAGACATATAGAGAAGAAATAACACCCATTCTCCTTAAAGTTTTCCAAAAAATGGAAGAGGAGGGAATACTTCCAAACTCATTCTATGAAGCCAGCATCACTCTAATACCCAAACCGGGCAAAGACCTCACCAAAAAAGAAAATTACAGACCAATATCCCTGATGAACGTAGATGCAAAAATACTCAACAAAATATTAGCAAACTGAATTCAAAAATATATCAAGAGGATCATACACCATGATCAAGTGGGATTCATCCCAGGGATGCAAGAATGGTACAACATTCGAAAATCCATCAACATCATCCACCACATCAACAAAAAGAAGAACAAAAACCACTTGATCATCTCCATAGATGCTGAAAAAGCATTTGAAAAAATTCAGCATCCATTCATGATAAAAACATCTCAACAAAATGGGTATAGAGCGCAAGTACCTTAACAATATAAGGGCCACAAACCCACAGCTAACTTCATACTTAACAGTGAGAAGCTGAAAGCTTTTCATCTAAGATAGGGAACAAGACAGGGATGCCCACTCTCTCCACTGTTATTCAACATAGTACTGGAGGTCCTAGCCATGGCAATCAGACAAAACAAAGAAATAGAAGGCATCCAGATTGGTAAAGAAGAAGTCAAATTGTCACTATTTGCAGATGACATGATACTGTACATAAAAAACCCTAAAGACTCCACTCCAAAACTACTAGAACTAATAACTGAATTCAGCAAAATTGCAACATACAAAATTAACAAACAGAAATCTGTTGCTTTCCTATACACTAACGATGAACTAACAGAAAGAGAAATCAGAAAAACAATTCCATTCACAATTGCATCAAAAAGAAAAAAATACCTAGGAATAAACCTAATGAAGGAAGTGAAAGACCTGTACTCTGAAAACTACAAGACACTCCTAAGAGAAATTAAAGAGGACACTAACAAATGGAAATGCATCCCATGCTCTTGGCCAGGAAGAATAAACATTGTCAAAATGGCTATACTACCTAAAGCAATCTACAGATTCAACACAATCCCTATCAAAATACCAACAGCTTTCTTCAATGAACTCAAACAAATAATTCTAAAATTCATATGGAACCACAAAAGACCCCGGATTGCCAAAGCATTCCTGAGAAGGAGGAATAAAACAGGGGAATTATGCTCCCTGACTTCAAGCTCTACTACAAAGCCACAGTAATCAAGACAATTTGGTATTGGCACAAAAACAGACCCACAGACCACTGGAACAGAATAGAAAATGCAAACATTAACCCAAACATATACAGTCAATTAATATTTGATAAAGGAGAGTTGGATATACAATGGGGAGATGACAGCCTCTTCAGCAGCTGGTGTTGGAAAAACTGGACAGCTACATGTAAGAGAATGAAACTGGACTACTGTCTAACCCCATACACAAAGGTAAACTCAAGGTGGATCAAAGACCTGAATGTAAGTCATGAAACCATAAAACTCTTAGAAAAAAACATAGGCAAAAATCTCTTGGACATAAACATGAACGACTTCTTCATGAACATATCTCCCCGGGCAAGGGAAACAAAAGCAAAAATGAACAAGTGGGACTATATCAAACTAAAAACCTTCTCTACTACAAAGGATACCATCAGTAGAACAAAAAGACATCCTACAGTATGGGAGAATATATTCATAAATGACATATCCAGTAAGGGGTTGACATCCAAAATATATAAAGAACTCACGCACCTCAACAAAAAGCAAATGATCCAATTAAGAAATGGGCAGAGGACATGAATAGACACTTCTCCAAAGAAGAAATTCAGATGGCCAACAGGCACATGAAAAGATGCTCCACATCGGTAATCATCAGAGAAATGCAGATTAAAACCACAATGAGATATCACCTCACACCAGTGAGGATGGCCAACATCCAAAACACAAACAACAACAAATGTTGGCGAGGATGTGGAGAAAAGGGAACCCTCCTACACTGCTGGTGGGAATGCAAATTAGTTCAACTATTGTGGAAAGCAGTATGGAGGTTCCTCAAAAAACTCAGAATAGAAATACCATTTGACCCAGGAATTTCACTCCTTGGAATTTACCCTAAGAATGCAGCAGCCCAATTTGAAAAAGAGAGATGCACCCCTGTTTATCGCAGCACTATTTACAATAGCCAAGAAATGGAAGCAACCTAAGTGTCCATCAGTAGATGAATGGATAAAGAGGAAGTGGTACACATACACAATGGAATATTATTCAGCCATAAGAAGAAAACAAATCCTTTCATTTGCAACAACATGGATGGAGCTAGAGGGTATTATGCTCAGTGAAATAAGCCAAGCCAAAAAAGACAAGTATCAAATGATTTCACTCATATGTGGAGTATAAGAACAAAGAAAAAAACTGAAGGAATAAAAGAGCAGCAGACTCACAGAACCCAAGAATGGACTAATAGTTACCAAAGGGAAAGGGACTGGGGAAGATGAGTGGGAAGGGAGGGATAAGGGGGAAAAAGGGGCATTACAATTAGCAGACGTAATGTTGGGTGGGCGCGGGGAGGGCAGTGTAACACAGAGAAGACAAGTAGTGACTGTATAGCATCTCACTATGCTGATGGACAGTGACTGTAATGGCGTTGGTGGGGGGGACCTGATGAAGGGGGTAGTTTAATCACCATAATATTGCACATGTAATTGTAGATTAATGATACCAAAATAAAATTTAAAAAAAGAATATAAAAAGAATATAAGGCTTTTATGTTTCTATGACAGTTTAAAATCTGTAATATTTTCACCTATATTTTGTGTACTTCAGTCCTTTTAAGCAAAAGTACCCAAAAGCCACTAGGGTTCCCGCTCACCGCCCCCAAGGAGCCGGCGTGTGCTGTGCGGAAGGGAGACCTGATCAGGCTCCGCCTTCTCAGTATGTGGGGTGAGGTCGAGCCCCAAGCAGCGTGCTACACATTTTGCTAACAGGTGAGGAAATCAACCAAATGATAATATAATTGGAAAAAACGTTAAATGCCAAGTCAGTAGGGTCCAAAGGCTTTAAAATTAGCTTGCAAAATGAGTTTGCAAGACATACAACTCATGGAAGGATCTGTTTCTGAAGATTTCCAGAACAATTCAGGACGGTCAGGAAAATGATTATCTATTCGAGCAATGTTTTAACACCAATAAATTTAGGTTGTTTTAGCGGATAAATTTAGTGGATACTTTCTAAAACTTTTATGAACTGTGATTTTTAAATAAACACACATATATACCTTTTTTATTGCTCTTCCCACAAACATCTATTTAAGTCCTCAGTCCTGCCCTCCATAGTTTTACATACCTTGGTGTGTGCTGTCACAAGAATAGCACACAAAACTGATGAAGGATTACTCTATTTCTAAGCATGACTCTGTCTCAGCTCCACCTGATTGCTCCACTGAGCAAAAACCTGGCCTGCCTACATGAAGTTTTGCCCTGCTTCTAAGAGGCAGTTGAAAAAAGCAAAAATTGCTCTCTGTCAGCATATTATAACTAAACTCACCATCGTCCTTTCTGGCTTCTGGAAAAAAACAACCCTTCACCAACTGTGTATAATTCCCCACTTTTATATTTTCTTTTTGATCAGCAGGAGTAAGATAGGGTAGAGATACGGGACAATTATCATGATTAACATTCCTAAAAATGCAGAGATATAAATAGCATGGTAGGACAGGAGGGACTCCATCTTAAGGCTAAGATTCCATTTCAAAAGCAGAGAGTTAGGAGGTAAGATTCCTAACATATTCTTTGGTAATCAGCCAACAACCTATCTTAAGGCAAGGCAAGTAGTCTTTAAGTTCTTAGTGCTTGAGGGTAACCAGTATAATGGAGAGGAACAGGATCAATACATTCCTTATGTTAAGTTTATCTTACAGAAGTATCTGCAGGACTGACTACGGATGATGACACAGTGTCTCTTACCAGAGATAGACATCATGAGACCATGACAAGCCTACACACCCCTGGCCCTTTATCCCACTATTGAAAATCCTTAAAAGACATGAATCCTCAGCTTTTAAGCATGCCTCTTCTCTGAGGCTGCCCACACTCCTGTCTGAGTTTGTATTGTCTTATATAGCACATAAACTTTCTTGTTGCATAAGCTGATTGTTTGTCTCTGAACACTTTTCCATGAAAAAGACAAGAACTCTGCAACCTCTGCCTCCAGTGGTGAATATCTTTGTTATTTTGCTATTTCGTTTGTTTTCTAGACTTAAGCACAAGTCTTCACTGTCTCTCTTCTATTCCAGACAAGTAGGCAGGGGCTACTGAGATCTCTGATCTGGGCTTGCAAGTTTCCATTGCCTGGGTGACCTCAACAGGACTGCAGCTGTATGATCACGCTCTTTAGTAGCCTGCCTGAAAGTCTCCTTTCTTTGCCTCTGGGAAGTTCTCAGAACACAATCTCACTCCATCCAGTGCTCTGCGGCTCCCCCAAATCCTGGGGTGGTTGGGCTTAGTTCCCACGCCATGCAGATTCAAGCAGACACTGGATGCCAGGTAACATTGGCTTTAGATGGCAAGAGTTTTGCCCTATGCTGGGCAGGAGTTCAGTGAGCTTCCCTTTCCTCCCTGTGCTTTTCTTTGCCCTCTGCTGCCTGCACACCTGCTGATACTCACTGCTACTCTCTAATGAATTCCTCCCTTACCTACACTCCTCCATCCTGTTTGTGAATTCCTTCTCCATCGGTCAGGAACCGTCTCCCAGGTTGAGGTCTCACCAAGCACACAGGGAGATCTTCTCAGATCTGACTGCCTGACAACAGGAGGGGAATACAACCTGTCTTTAATAATTAATGTGGGTATTTTGCTATTATTACTTTCAAGTGATATATAACCATTCTACCATTTGATTTTCTAAATAATAATATTAAAGTAGTTATTTCTATTTTATAAGTGAGCTTCACAACACACAGGTAGAGTTGACATTAAGAACCAGGTCTTTGGATTCTGAACTCAATGCTTTTTCCATTATACTCTTTTGCTCTACTTTACTTAAGTGTTTGCTGTTATCTACATGTTTCTCTAGATTAATTTGGATTATACCACCTGGATAGTAGGAGAACACCCTGTTTCTTTTTGTATTCCTAATAGTTTTAACTAATGTGTTAAAATAAAGTGTGCATCTGACAGAATCAGTGACAGTGCATTTCTTTAGTGGGTTATTATATTTTACAGATGAGAAATCTGAGCCTCAAAGAGGTTAAGTATCTTATTTGATTCACACAGTCCACAGTAGAGACAAGATTTAAACTAAAGTCTGACTCCAGATCCTATGTTTTTCCCGCTAACTCCTCATCACACTTTCCCTCAGGGTGGACTCTCTAGCAAATACTTTAACAAATTTACTTTGTACAAAAAAACTCAATCTAAGCCAATCTCGATTAAAAGGTCATGTCTGTCCCCGTCCACCAGTAAATCTGAGGCAACGTGCACGTTCACTTAGCACTAACTACATGTTTCCTTCTGGAGATTCACTAAATAACAAGCATTCCTTTGGGAAGAGTCCAATTCTTTAGCCTCCCTGGCCCAGTGTGGGATGACTCAGGCCAGACAAGAGCAGCTCCGAACAATCCCTTCTAAACAAGACCTTAGGAATGGCAATGACTCAGGTACCATTGTTCTCAGATGACCTTGGGTGGGGGCCATGATCATTCACAAATATAAAAAATTAAGTGATGCAAGATGGAGAAAGTTAAGTTGAGAGGTTCCTCTGCTTTCAGGATCAAAAAACTTTTTAATGTACCAACTGTCTACAGCAACAGCCTGATTGATGGTAGTTTTTCCTTAAATTAAATCTTATTTTTTTCCTCTTTTGATTGAAGGAAAAATGCAAGATAAGACCTAAGAGTAGGTACCCTCTGAAGCCCTCCAGCAGATGTTTATTTTGTCTTATGTATAAAACCATAATTAGAATCCAAAAGAACCTGATGTCCCTGTTAAGAAAGGAAAGGGCCCCAGTAAACAGCTGGAGGGGCTGATAGCATGCAGCTCCCCGTGTATTCTTTACTGGCCCCTTGAATTGCTTGTTTCAAAACGAAGAAAACATTTCCTGCCTTAGTTCATAACAGAGAAAGTCAAATGGTCTGGAATGACCATGACCTCAGAAGATTTAACAGTTTTCCAAAGAAACGGAGTTTTCAACAGAGTTTGCTCAAAGCTTCAATTAACTGGACATCTGCCAAACCATGTGGAAAATTTCTGCATTCAGAAAGAAAGATCCTCACCATGAGAAAGGTCCTCCATAACAAATCATTACAACCACTGTAAATATTTCTATCATTAATTGCATGAGTGATTATATCAGAATTTTTGTTGTGTTTCTCAAATACCCCTCACTCCTATTCAACCATAAATTTTTAATAGAGAGCTTGTAATTTACTAAATTGTGTAATCCTTGTAGAATTTAGCATATTCATTCAACAACACAATGACATTTTATCCATAGATATTTCTGAGTATTGTCTATGTTTCTGGTGCTCAGCTAGAAAATGGGGTATGATGGTAAACTAGACAGTCAACTGCCCTATCTCCATGGAGCTTTTGGCCTAGTGGGTCTGAATCCTTGCTGTGAACCAGAATCACCAGGGAGCTTCTAAAATGGATCACTGACGAGACCACGTAATGCCAATGAAATCAGTCACTGGTTTAGAGGTAGAGGAGGACAATAAAACAGGATTATAGTATAATAAATGATTGAGAAAAATAAGGGAGACTTGGAGATAACATAGAAAGTCCACACAACCCAGCTTCAGGGCTGAATACCATGTATTAAATGATGATTTACCAGCTAGCCTAGGACATAAAGGGAGTAGGGGCTTTCTGCACAAAAGAAGGAAATTCAAAGGCAGAGAGGTCCATTTCTCATGTAGCACAGCATATTCTTACTTTTTATGACTCTGGTGTGTGAACCCTAAGGTTCAAAGAGAAAAAGACAACCACAGGAACTGAATAAGCAGGTAGATGCCAGAGCAAAAATATCCCAGATCCCCACTCTGAGGATTTGGGAATTTATTGCCAAAACAATTGGAGCTTTGGAAGAAATATGAACAGAAACCTAATGTGACTATTGCCCATTTTTTTACTTTCTTCACTCCCAGGCGCTGGATACAAATTTGCAGGTTTTGAAGCAACAAAACAGTAACCCCAGATTGTGTCATCTCTTACTGGAGGAAATCAGCACTTGATCTTCTAAAGCCATCTGTCATTATGCTACTGTAATACGTGTCCAGCTTTTACTAGTTCCCTTCCAGCAAAACCAATCATTTGTCTTGATCTTAAGACTTGCCCAAGCCCAACTGTCAGGGCCCTGTTCCCAGGAAGGGGAGACCTCACTGGTGCGTGGAAGGAATGATTTGGGCTTGATGCCCACAGAAAGGGAAACTAAGTATTCTAAAATTGTTTTTAAAGCCATCAGCCTGCTTATCAGATACAGCAAGAAAGTGAATTATTTATTTTCTTGGTCAATGGTGGTCATTTAAACTTTTTTTCCAGACTGCCCAATAATTGCCTCTATGGGTTTCATGGAGTCCAACACATGTTTTCATTATTTACAATCCCTTATTTTTCCCCAGTATTCATAACATGGTGAAAAGCAGTTCTTACGAATAAGGGAAAATTCAAGTACAGTACTCACTTGTTTGACTCAGTATTTTGACTTGATTTGAAAATCAATAATGTATTTTAACTAAATGACAGACATTTTATTCCCATGTACAAAGAACTCAGAAATTCCACCCTCCCTCCCACATCCTGTTTGGTCACAAGAGATAATGACCGCATTGACAAGACCTATTTCCAGTTCCTGTCAAGGGTCATTTCAGAAAGAAAACTGAAGCAAAGGCCCCACACTATTATTTTTATGTTAAAACATTTAAAAATAAATATCTTCTTATTGGCCTCAAGGGTCTTCTTGTTTCTATAAATGAAAACCTTAGGAGGAAATAGTTTTATGCTGGTGAAGCCCCAGGTTGGCCAGCTGAAAAGGGACTAAAGACAACAGCCCAAACCTAAATACCAGCCCTCTTCAGCTACAGGTCAGACACATTCTTTCTCACATTTGGCTCTGCTAAGTGACCTCCTGGGGTCAATCATGGAAAACCAAACTTCAACAGATTTGGGTATTGGTTTCCTTTTGAGGAGTCAGATAACAGAACTCTACATCCTATGACATACATATTCACAGCAACTACTGTTTGATGTCTTACTCTGTTCTAGGCACCACGCCAAGTGTTCCATATATATCCATTCATTTAACTTATACAACAGCCCTGTCCTAAGATCCTTGTATGTATTGTACTAGTTGGAAAAGAGACACAGCTAATAAGTGGGACAGGAAGGGTGTGAGTTCATTTTTGTGACACAGAATTGAGAGCTCAAGAACCACTACACATGTTTGTTTCTCCATCACTAAGCAGATTCCATGCAAATCATTGTTGTCCCATGTTCATATGGTACACAGTTGAGAAACGCACCAAGAAATGGACTGCTCTGCACCTCACTACCTACACATTTGTGCTCTTCATGTATATGTCATGAAACTGTGCAGACTAACAGTATTTACATCACCAGTGAGGTTCCAGCACTTAACCATGAACTGACTGCGGGTTACCTGGCCTTGCAAAACAATTCAACATCTTACGCTCATGCAGCTCTTTCCAGCACTGAAGCCAGGAAAAGGAAATGGAAGATTGTCAATGTTGCTTTTGTTTTAAATGTTAGCCTTGAGGTAGACTAACTGTCTGCTGAAATATTTACTCTTTTCTTCCCTAGTGATGTCATTCCCAGACCTTGATAAAGCCAGCAGATTACCACTCAAAACTACTTTTTTTCTGAATTCTTTCTTCTGCCTTTCTAATGTGATTAAAAAAAAACTGTGTGTTGCTCATTCTAGCATCCATTCTCTGACCTTTCTAGTTCAAAACAGTGTAGCAATCATCTTCAGTCGCCTCACTGCCTCACTGATAACCCTTAGTCAAGTCTGTATTGGGGAAGGCAAAGTGTGGCATGTGGGGAACAGTCTGGGTCCTGTAGTGACTCTGGCTTAAACTTTGGAGCCAATGCTTTTAAGTTTCTTAACCTCTATGGCCTTGAGATTCTCATTTTTTAAAGTGGGATATTAATGCCTACTATACAGAGTAGGTAAAGGATTAAATGTAAGACATATGTAGACCAAGTATTTTGCATTTTCAAAACAAAGGGTAGTTTATAAAGGATCATTATACATGGTCTTATCTTTAAAGGCTGTTTTAACTTTTTTCTTTTAAGAAACATATTTTAAAAATTAAACAATACAAATACATATGGGCATTAATATGGCCCCTTTACAGAGAGACCTTAACACGGCGATGGTAGTACAGCATGGAGAATATAGCCAGTGATTCTGTAACAGCTTTCTATGCTGACAGATGCTAACTGCGCTAGTGGGGTGTGACTGAACGATATGGGCACCTGTTGAAGCACTGTGCTGTGTATTTGAAACCAGTATAAGATCTATATCAATGACATTTCAATAAAAAAAAAGAGAAAGAGACATCTTAAGTGGTATCTTTACCTCTGCTGTATTCTTCCAGTCCAAACCTGATTAAACAGCACAAGAAAGAAGCAGGTGTAGAGCTTTTAAAACATAATTAGGGAGCCTCCATCTATGTAATGTTTTGGTGACTATGAATTCCATAAAAATATTTTTTAAAACTTCACTTTTTCTTTCATCATTTCTGACAATTGTGTGTAAAATCCTCCCACATTGCAATAAAGGGAGGGTAAATGTCCATGAACATTACACTGGATTAGACGATTAACTCCTACTGGGTGAGACATCGGAGTTGTGTGGTCATGACACATGCTTTGGAATCACAACTGAGTTTGAAAATCCAGCTCTGTCATATAAAGTAGCTTGATCTGCCTGAACTATTTCCTTACTCATACACTGCAAATGTAACACCTATGGTTACCAGTGTTAAATACAACAACAGTAACTGAAGTGCACACACTGTAGGTGCTTGAATGTGTTTCCTCCTCCCAACTCCCTGGTCATCTTCATCTACCTAGTGTTTGTACTTACTAGGTTAATTAAATGGTATCAATATTGTCTTAATATGTACAGTAAAAACACTTCAAAGCCCCACTAAGCACATTGACCTTTTTCTATAAGTAGGAAACTATGTCTCTTCTGACTTCCTTCTGCAACAGGCTGCTGATTGCACATTTGCACATGTGCACACACGCATAGCATATGTGTGGACACGCAAGTTGCTCACTCTGGTCCCAATTAGTAACAAGAAGCAGAGCTAGGCAGCAACCCCACAAGCAGTTTGGTTTAGAGCTCCCCAGTGCCCTGCTAGCTAAGCTGAAATGTTTTATGTCTTAATTGCTGGGAAGCAGCAAAGTCATGTTCAGTGTTAGAATGTCAACTATGCAGTTTTTCAGTAACCAGCCATATCAGAAAGTAAGAAGCCCTTATCTAATTTGCAACTCAAAAGACATTGTCACATCCTCCTTGGGCCAATATCTGGTTACATGCCTTCCAACAGCAACATAAGAATAATGAAACTAATAAACAGATAAACCTCAGTATTTAGTCCAGTGTACAAGAGGCTCAGATTTCACAGGTCACTCCAGATCCATGCTCTCTACGTGGGAAAAGTAGGAAACAAAGTAAATTATTTTATATCCTTCTTAGAAGATTTCATGGTGACAAAGTTCAAAACAGTCTTAAGAAAGGAAAAGCAAAACAAACAAAAAACAAGAAATTTGAATGATGCAACTTATTGATGTATTCTTAAATAAATTCCCCCTGATCTACTTGTTATGCTGGGAATTATTAGGAGATGGCTTAAGTTTCCAGGCTTTGAACATGTGAATTTGGTGAGGTTGCCAAAGAACTTTGTTTATGTCTTTCCAGTTTCAAGATCTTTAGTAATAAATTTGGTTCCTAATTAAGAATCCCTTACCATGGACACAAACACACACACATCTGGTGGAACTTTTGCAAGTGAGACTGTAATAGGCAGATGGGTCCCGTTTCATGACACTGCCACCAAATGGATGATGTTGACCCCACTGCTCTTTCATAGTACGCTAGTAAATACTTGAAATGGAAATCTTGGGATCATAGATCAAACATTACGAGGTGAAAAACATTACAAGGTGAAAAACTTCATATGCCTTAATTAGAAATTATTCTGCTGGGTGCATATTTTCCAGGTGAAACTTTTTTTTTAAGTGCCAGTGACTCTGAGGTCTCAGTTAGGAGGCTAAAATGTTATGCCTATCAGAAAGGGACTTTTCACTTTTTTTTCCTTTCTGTTTCACAGTTGAAACAGAATGTGCATTGTTAGGCATATCAGGGCCTTCCCCTGAGGTAAACAAAACCTGATTTCTCCAAAGGCTGATTGTGTAATCTATACCACAAAGTACACACCAAAAGTAACTTAATACATGTTGAATCCACTTAGAAGAGAGCTCACAGTATAATTAAAACATCTCAAGAGGTTGTTAAAAAATATTATTTATCCACTAATGGAAACTTGGCTTAGGTCACACGTCATTATTTCAAACAGCAAGGACCTGAAGATTAAGCCTCCATTTTGCTGATAAGAGCAGACATGAGAATGTTGGTAGAAAAGAGTAAAAATTGTCAATAAAACAGTTAAGCAAATATGGAGTGCCTCAAATTATCAGGATTGCTTGAGAAATTTGATTTCAGAGTATTTTACATGAACATAAAAGTCAGTTAGCATTTGTTGGGAGTTTTCAAAGACTGCATCAGTTTTCTTTTGTTGCACAACAAACCACCCAACTTTTGATAAAAGTGCTCAACCAACCTTTATTTAATTCATCTTTCTGTAGGTCAGCAGTGTGGCATGGGCTCAGCTGGACAGGTCTGGTCACAGCCAAACCCACTCATGCATCTCCAATCAGCTCCCAGGGTTAGTTAGATGCTGGCCGGTCAAGGATGGTGGCGTGGGCAGAATAAAGACTTCCCCCCGCTGCACCCCACAAAGATATGTCCATATCCTCATCTCTGTGAATATGTTACTTTATAAGGCAAAGGAATATTAAGACTGCAGGTGAAATAAAGGGTTAATCAGTTAATCTTAAAATAAGGAGATTACCCTGGATTATTTGGTCACCCCAATCTAATAACCAAGTCCTTAAAAGTGTCAGAGGGAGTCAGAAGAGGAGGTCAGAGTGATGTGAGGTAAAAAAAGCCTCCAAACTCAGTAACTGGCATTGGAGATTTAAAAAAAGGGGGGGGGCTATAAACCAAGGAATTCGGGCAGCTTCTAGAAGCCAGAGATAAAGAAAAGGATTCTCCCCTAGAACTTCCAGAAAAGAACACACCCTTGGTGATATCTTGATTTTTGCCCAGTGAGACCTGTGTTAGACTTCTGCCTTGCAGAATTGAAAAATAATAAACTGGTGTTGTTTTAAGCCACTAAATTTGTGTTGTTGCAGTAGCCATGGAAAACTACACAGACAGTGCCGCCAGAGGGACAGTTTGCCTCTGTTCCACATGGTCTCTCATCCTCCATCAGCCTATTTCAGGGTCTGTTCACGTGAAAGGTGGGCAGGATTCCAGTAGAGCAACTAGAAAGAGTACAAGGCCTGCTGATACGAAACCCAGTATCAGTGCACTGTCATTCCACCATACTCTGTTGTCCAAAGCACCTCACAAGGATGCCTTTGTGATTGGGGATTTAAGGAGTAGGGAAATAGACCCCACTTCCTACTGAGAGAAGCCAACAGTAGCTCAAATAAAAGGAGGGAAAAATTGAGTCCAGTTTTGCAAACAATCTGCCACAAAACTAAAACCTTCACATCTCACTATTCTAATTTTTTAGGACTGGGTTTAAAATTTGAACAATGGTTTTATCTTGATAAAAATAGTATGTTGTGTGTTTTAAAAACTGTATTAATTTTGAATTGCAGTATTATGCAATTTCTCAAAAAGTGTAATCCTATTTTTTTCATTTAAATTAACATTCAGGGTGACCAGATTACCTGAACTTCTAAAGCGGTGTCATCCAAGAGCAACATAATGAGAATCACATATATAATTTCAAATTTTTAGTAGCCACATTTTGAAAAAGTAAAAAGACAGTGAAATAAATTTTAAGAGTATATTTCATTTAACCCAATATATCTAAATATTATCATTCACTATGTAATCAATATAAAAATATTAATAAGATATTTTGCATTCATTTTTATCTTAAGTCTTCAAAATACAGTATGCATTTTGTACTTCTAGCACATCTCAGTTTGCATAAGCCTCATTCCAAGTGTCCAGTAGGCCTATATATCTAGTGACTCCCATACTAATAGAGCATATCTAATGGATTCAAGGAAAGCCCCAGGCATTAGAAGGTGCCAGAAGTTTGTCCTTAATGCTTCCCTTCTCTCTTTGCTCCACTGAGGCACTTCACTTCCTGCTTCCCCCTTCAGGGCCCCAGTGTTCTGCTGTGCACACGTTCTGGGAAAACAAGAGAGCATAGGACATAGAAATACAGTGTGATTCAAACAGCCCAGGACTTGAAACCTGAAATGCTATTTACTAGATCTTGTAAACCAATTTGAGCTTCAGATTCCTCATCAGTATCTATCTCACCACTCTTCCTAGAGTTTTCATAAAGTTCAAGTGCAGTGATGTATGTAAGGGCACTTTTAGCACAATGCTTGGCAGAGTAAAGGCATTATAAAGAAGCTACCATTAGTTTTGCTTTTAAATCATGTCTGTCAGGAGAAGGCAATGCTTAATGTTAAAAAATTGATTGCTTTTAGGCTTTCAGGCACCAATCACAGGCTGTACAGAGTATTCCTTCAGGGGGAAAGAATAAATCAGAGACATAAACAAGTGATTTATAAACAAAGGGGAAGAGTAAGTTATCTTGTGAGATTCCTGATATTTCTAGACTCTTCTTTCTGTTGTTATAAAAGGAACACTTAAATTTTAAGAACTCATATTTCAAATCTTCATATAACATAACATAATTTCCAGTTATTTTCATTGTGACCTCTTATTTTTTATCAGAGCATGGAGTAAACTATACATTTGTTTTACTTTTTTAAGCCAAGAAGCATTTTGATTTTCCAAAATTGGACAAGCTACAATCTGACTAAATATGGCAATGAAAATTAGGACAGAAGGACAAATTCACCAATAATCTATAGCTGCTTAAACCACACAGCTTTTCCTACAAGGAATACACATCTAAACACTGCTATATGATACTAGCATAGCTTATGCTGTCTTAGTGAATCATGGCTCTTTCAAAATGAACAAAAATATACAATTATTAGCTTCCCAGAAAGTGAATATAACATTGGCAAATTCAATAAATTTATGAGTCAGTCAGACAGTTCTTTGATATTTCCAAGACAAACAGTCTTAATTGCAAACATAATATCTTTGTCTTCAGTCCATGTGATTGAGCACCAAGTAGTTATCTGACAAATGTGACACGGGGCAAAATTATAAGTAAGTGACATGTGCTCATGGATTAGCTGAGCATCTGGTCAGACACTGGAATGTCTTTGTAAATTACTTGGTGCATTAGTTCCAAGGGCAACTGAAACAAAGTACCACACATTTGGTGGCTTAAAACAACAGACAGGTGTTATCTCAGAGCTCTGGAGACTAGAAGTCCAAAATTAAGGTTCAGCAGGGCTATATGCTCCCTCTGAGAACTGTAGGGGAATCCTTCCTTTGCTATTCCTAGACTCTGGTGGATTGCTGGCAATCGTTGGCACTCCTTGGCTTGCGGCTGCATAAGTGCAGTCTCTGTCTTCGTCATCACATGGTGCTTTCCTCATGTGTCTGTGTCCTTCCACGGCCACTGCTTGTAAGGACAGTGGTCATATTGGATTAGGAATCCACTATACTTGAGTATGACTTCTTCTTAACTAATTACATCTGCAATGACCCTATTTCCAAATCAGGTCACATTCTAAAGTACTGGAGGCTAGACTTCAAAACACCTTTTGGAGGACACAATATGATCCTAATACTTGATTCCACTGGGATTTGAATAAAATGGTTAAGACAATGTAGTGTAGTGACATGGACTCTTGTACCCCTACCAGTCTGAATGAATGCAGGTGACCTCAAATCCTAAACTTCATTGCCTAGTGTATGATCTCAAGCAAGTTACTCGACTCCAGGTACCTCAATGTTGTCTACCTGAGGGAAATCACAGTAGTAGGTAACTCACAAGGCTGTCTTACTACTCAGCACATAAAATCCCCAAATAGTGCCTACCATACAGGAATACTGTAAAAGTAGTTACTAATTACTGTTTTTTGTTGTTGTGTTTTACAGCTTGGCTCTTCACAGCTATTCTTACCCAAACTCAAAATTCTATTCCTCATTGAGGCAGCTGTGCTGTTTTGTTTGTTTTTGCTTTTTAGGGTGTAGTTCCTTTTCTTTCAAAATTAAATGCCTTTCCTGTCACTTATGCTTATAGCATATAAACAAACTTTCTGGAGAGGAATTTGGCCACCCATAGCCTTAAAATATGTTTATAACATTTAAAGCAAGCATTTTATTTCTAAGAATTTATCCTAAATAAATAATTTAAGGTGAGTGCAAAAACTCTGCTACAAGGCATTTTTCTATATAGACGATATAGTCATGTGTATAACAACAAAAAGTTACACAAAAGCTGTTTTTGTAATGATTAATTTTCACAAATCATGGTGTGTTAATGTAATCAAATACTATCCAATAATTAAAAATTGAATTAGCAATCGTTTTTGACAGAAAACATACTATATATTGTTGAGGGAAATAAGGACAAAACACTACCGATAGCAGCACTATTCAGTCAACTTCCTGTTGACTGTTCAGTAGTGATAAGAACTCTGTATCGATGCCATCCAATATGGTTGTCATTACCCACACACAGTAACCACATGCTTGCAACGTGCCTAATGCAAATAACTTAATTTTTCATTATAATTAATTTAAATTTTAATAGTCAAATATGGGTCACAGCTACCATAATGAACAACAAAAGTCTACAGTATCTTTTTGTTTGTCGATACCTTGCCTCTTCTTTTTTCACCTTCCTTAAAGCCTCTCTCAGTCTCCGTCCCTCCCTCCCAGTCTAATGCACAGGTGATCATCACACTTTTCCCTCCCTTTTTGTATCCAGTATCATCTGCTCTCAGGAGGTAATCTAATAAATGAATCTTGTTCAAGGCATAATAAGATTTGATAGTCTACTAGTTTTATAAGTATTTGGAATTTAACCAAAATTTGATCTAATGACAAAGTACTCTCATGAGAATTTAACACATAAACCTGCATATGGGGGCAGTATGTGAAGTCATTTTTCACCATACAATAAGGGACCTTCCATATTCACTTTTTTCATATTCCTTTTTAAAAGCATTAAATGTTGCTCTTGAGGATAAGATGCTATTAGACTTACTTAGTGAGGATACTAAAGTGCTAAACTATGACCAAAAATGAGCAAATGCAACTTTGCTGAATTTATTTATTAGCTCTAGTAGTTTTCTTGTGGATTCTTTAGGATTTTCTATATAAAGGATCATACCATCTGTGAATAGAGATAGTTTTACTTCTGCCTTTCCAATTTGTATTCTTTCATTTATTTTTCTTGTCTAATTGCTCTAACTAGAACTTCCAGAAAAATGTTGAATAGCAGTGGTGGAAGTGGGATCTTTGTCCTGTTCCTGTTCCAGATTTTATGGGGGAAGCTTTTAGTCTTTCACCATTTAATATGATGTTAGCTGTGGGTTTGTTTGATTTTTTGTTCAGTAAATGCCCTTTTATTATGTTTTAGAAGTTCTCTTATAGACCTAGTTTTCTGAGTTTTTATAATAAAAGGGTGTTAGACTTTGTCAAGGTGAACTATGTCCAGGCTGTTAACACCCTGTAAAGAGCACCTAGCATGGTGCTTTGCTCAGTCAACAATTTAACAAGTGTTTGCTGAGTTAACTGATTTGAAAACAGCAAACACCAAAAACCTAGAGTCACATGTCAAGAGGCATTCTTTGAATAAATTAACCTTAAAGATTCATTTGGAAAGATTGGCTTTCCTATATACACAGAACACACACGAGCCAGGCAACTCCCACAGAAGTTAAAAAATAATCACCTCTTAACACTAAATAAATTTTAAAATATGGAAAGGGTTAACTATGACACCTAATACATTATAAATAGAGTCATCTAAGAACACTCCTGAATTTAAACAGGCTCAATAAATGGAGAAGTAGGAACACAAAGCCACAGCTGCGCCTTCTGCAGAGAGCACTTGCAGGCTCAGTAGCCTATGTCAAACAGAAAAGTTTCCTCGACAGCTTGATGTCTAATTTGACTATCTGAGATCTTCCTCTAATTAGATCATATGACATACACTTTTAAAGTCTATCAACATCAGAGTAGCATTTTGCAGGAGGAACTCTATGGCTTCCCCCAAAAGTCTAAATTTTTTCCTTCTGGGTACATCTGTGGCATTTCTTGCTAGGTATGATGGCCCCAGGTATGTTTTTTTCCTTTCGGGGATCCTAATTAGACCTTGCTGATGAAGAAAAAAAAAATTCGCAAGGAACATGCAGTACAAAATAATATTTGCCACTGATGTGGTAGAAATAGAAAATCACACAAACAATTTGGGAATCATAGGTTCATCACCACTGGGGTGAAAAGTTATAGACCATTTCTCACCCTCAATTATCCACTGGTTCCTTGTCGTGCTTGAGCCAAATACTTTCTCTGCAGGCTCTTCTAACTTCCACTCACCAAGACCTAACACTCACAAATGCCAGCCAGGAGGGACAGTGGCCAGGTTCTTGGTGAATACCTTCAGGGGCAATAGTATATGTTTACATGTAATCCATAATTAATAACTGAACTTCCTTTTGGAAAAAAAACACATTTGGGGGGCATATTTTGCTGTCTGGGGGGGGCAAGAAATGACAGGATGGGAAGAGAGGAGAAACAAGTAAGGGGGGATAATTGAAAACATTTGACTTGGCTTGAAATAAAAGTACATATTTCACACATATTTTTAACCAACCCCAAAAGACAGCCTGACTTCGAACACGCTGAACAGGAAGCCATTTACTGTTGGAATGCTTGCCTAGCCCATCCAAAACACACACACTCCTAATACCCCTGGGCTATCTAAAAAGGGTTGGGGTGAAAACATTTAATTTATATGTGCAATCCTGCTTCCTATTTTATTTTTTTCCTCTTTGCCAAACTCTGTTTTTCAAACTTTGTGAAAAATGATAGGAAATCTATTTCATTTTCCTCCCCACCCTTTATTGACCCAGCTGTACATTCTACCTCAATTTATAGTTCATACCTGGCTTGAACACCAAAGAGAAAACGGTAAAGACGGATGTTAAACTCTCATGGTTACTGTGGCTAAAAAGGAATCTGGGTGGAGGAAGGTTACTGTGGTGTCCGTGTCAAGGACAGGAGGGTGTGGAATAGGGGGTCTGCCTTGGCTTTCAGAATGTGTACATTCAGTATTATGCATTCAAAAAGAGTAAAAGGAAAGGTATAAAGAGGAAAGAAAGAAAAGAAATTTCCACACATTAGATGTGTGACTGGAGACACCTGAATCCTATTAAATTGCAAAGAAATAGTCCTGGTTATCAAGATGAACTTTAAAATATTTCCCAGAAGAAAATAGAAAGACCCAAATAATTAAGAATCAAAATTCAAGCCAAAGATTTCCTAAAACTTTCTTTAACTATATTGGAGTGCTTTATATTTGGTTTAATGGTGAAGGTATGCTCTTTTAGAATAAAATGAGTTCCAGATGGGTGTATTTCATACGGTCTATCTGTTAGCCTTGTTATCATATTTGGATTTCTTGAGAATGCTGAGTCAGTGTGCAATAAAACATTTGAAAGAAAATCTAAAGCCAAATGGAAATCCAGCAAGTTTGAAGTTTGGATTTCAAAATTCTTGAACTCAATCTAATTTTCCCAGAAAGCTGACCACACTCTATGGAAATCCTGTCATTGGAAGAGTTTTATAATTGACAAGTTTGTTTTAAATACTTCAAAAGAGATGGGGAAACCTGTGAATACCTGAACTCAAATAAGTATTTCAAAAGTGCCTCTTAAAACTATGTTTCAATTTTAATTTTATATCAGACTAACACTCTAAGTGGAACACCATCCTGGGAAATTCTACTTGTCACCATGAGCTTTGCATTGCTTTAATGTCTGGATAACTGGTTTGCCTTAATTTTTTTACTTGAAGTTGATAAAGGGAATGTGGCAAGTAATTTTTAAAATTGTGGGACTATTCAAGTGTATGGTAATGCAGTTCCTGACGCTTTTTGTTAAGCCAGCTTTCAAAGGTTATAAGCAAGAAATGTGATAACATCAATTTGACTTTTGAATTTGAAAAGAAGTAAGACTTTCTATTAACCTAAAAATACTGTGTGGCCACAGATGCACACTGTAGTTAACACCATGCCATTGTAGCTATGACTATATTACAATTCTTATTTTTGCCCATGGCTTATTTCAAGGAAAGCAAGGTGACAGGTTTCCGATATATTTTCAAGGTGAACTAGGGTGGGTTATAACTCTTGCTGCAGTCATAGCTGTGCCAGCTCTCTGAAATGATCATTAAAATTGCTGTTACAAAACTCCCAGAAGAAATTTGCACATAAAATTCTATCTCCTGGAATCAGGTACCAACACTGTATCATATTGTCACCTGTGAATAGTGCCAACCACAGGTGTGCTGGTAAATATTTTTTTGCTGATATTTTATGGTATAAATATTTCTATCATGATAGTTTCAAGATACCACCTTGATATCACTGAACACAGGTATAAGCTGGTTCTAGTACATCACTCATACCAACACCCCTCAGCCCCCAAACTAACAGAATGTGTCAGAAGGGGATATTCTTCCCTCCTAAGTGTTCTAGACACCTTCATGCACTAGACCCAGTGACCAACAAGCCAAAGAATTAAAAAGCGTGAGATACTAGGACCAACTTCAGATAGGTAAGCTCTCTAGGTCCTGCTCTGACGGGTCCAGTCTACCTCTCTGACCTGTTCTGTTCCCGTTTCTCCCACTCTGGACCTCCTCTGTGCCCTGACTCTGGCATCCAGTCGGCACTCTGCAGTGTCCCTCACAGATGGCAGATTAGGGCCTACTTTCTTTTTTTCACTTCCCCTCTACTCTTGCCTTCAAGAGTTAAAATCTAACTCCAATTCCCCTAATCTTAAGTCAAACCACCTTCCCCAGTTAACAACTCAAATGCACTTGCCTTAAGGGTTGGCTACTGCAAAAGCCCCCCAAGCCCGGCCCCCAGCTCTTCTCCCCAGATGAGGCCCTCTAACCCCACGGGCGGGTGAGTGCCTGCATCAGCATGGCACTTTTGGTACACTGCCTGAACTGTGGTTTTTCTGGACTGCATGCAGTGTCTTTGTTCAGGTGGAAGGTTCACTGCCTGTCCTGTCTCCATGAATTCCCTCTGTTGGGCTTAGTCCCTTCAGGCTCTTCCCCATTTCCACACTGCAGTGGGACTCTCCTGGGAGCCATTCCTGGTAGGCACTGAGTAGGACTAAATAGTCTTCTCCATCTAACATATTCACTCCCAGTCTTTTCAAAAAAAGGTCCCTTAAAGGCCAAGAAATTACTTAAAACCCTACATGTGTAACTATGATTTTTATACTTTTTTTTCAGTTGGGTGATACCAACTACCATGATTAGAAGAATTTTCCATCTAATTTATATTTTTGAATTACAATAGACCCTTATACATTTGAACAATAGTGCATATATGACTCAATTAGACAATGAATCTAATTACATTGAGTCATGCTGAGCATGGTATCTTTAGATAATAGGACAAAACAAATGTTAGCTGTGATTATTGTTATTGATGTGTTCTTACTCCAAACATATTACTTCACAACCATATTACAAAACAATCTCCTTGCCTCCAATCTTGCCCTTCTCCAAAGCACACGGCAGAAGTGATCACTCTCCAACCTGAATTTGATCCGGTCATAAAACACTAGTTTATTGAATCTTTCCAATGTTTTCCTACCAAAGCAAGAATAAAATACCAACTATTTGCCTAAGCCTGAAAGGCCCGTCTTGATCTGGCTAACTTTCTTTTTTTTTTTTTTTTTTTTTTTTTTTTTTTTTTTTTTTTTTTAATATAATTTATTTTATTATCATTAATTTACAGTTACATGTGCAATATTACGATTATTAAACTACCCCTTCATCAGGTCCCCCCCACCAAACCCATTACAGTCACTGTCCATCAGCGTAGTGAGATGCTATAGAATCACTACTTGTCTTCTCTGAGTTGTACTGCCCTCCCCGTGCCCCCCCAACATTACATCTGCTAGTCGTAATGACCCTTTTTCCCTCTTATCCCTCCCTTCCCACCCATTTTCCCCAGTCCCTTTCCCTTTGGTAACTATTAGTCCGTTCTTGGGTTCTGTGAGTCTGCTGCTGTTTTGTTCCTTCAGTATTTTTTCTTTGTTCTTATACTCCACATATGAGTGAAATCATTTGATACTTGTCTTTTCGGCTTGGCTTATTTCACTGAGCATAATACCCTCTAGCTCCATCCATGTTGTTGCAAATGGTAGGATTTGTTTCTTCTTATGGCTGAATAATATTCCATTGTGTATATGTACCACCTCTTCTTTATCCATTCATCTACTGATGGACACTTAGGTTGCTTCCATTTCTTGGCTATTGTAAATAGTGCTGCAATAAACATAGGGGTGCATCTGTCCTTTTCAAATTGGGCTGCTGCATTCTTAGGGTAAATTCCTAGGAGTGGGAATTCCTGGGTCAAATGGTATTTCTATTTTGAGTTTTTTGAGGAACCTCCATACTGCTTTCCTCAATGGTTGAACTAATTTGCATTCCCACCAGCAGTGTAGGAGGGTTCCCTTTCCTCCACATCCTCGCCAACATTTGTTGTTGTTTGTCTTTTGGATGTTGGCCATCCTCGCTGGTGTGAGGTGATATCTCATGTGGTTTTAATTTGCATTTCTCTGATGATTAGCTATTGTGGAGCATCTTTC
Source organism: Smutsia gigantea (assembly GCA_032199065.1). NCBI lineage: Eukaryota > Metazoa > Chordata > Mammalia > Pholidota > Manidae > Smutsia > Smutsia gigantea. The sequence goes on from JAVSCE010019517.1 coordinate 198,812, forward strand.
ATGTGCCTGTTGGCCATCTGAATTTGTTCTTTGAGAAGTGTCTATTCATGTCCTCTGCCCATTTCTTAATTGGATTATTTGCTTTCTGTTTGTTAAGGTGCATGAGTTCTTTATATATTTTGGATGTCAACCCTTTATCAGATACGTTTTTTATGAATATATTCTCCCATACTGTAGGATGTCTTTTTGTTCTACTGATGGTGTCCTTTGCTGTACAGAAGCTTTTCAGCTTGATATAGTCCCACTTGTTCATTTTTGCTTTTGTTTCCCTTGCCCGGGGAGATATGTTCATGAAGAAGTTGCTCATGTTTATGTCCGATCTGGCTAACTTTCTAGCTTTCTTTCTGATATTCAGATCAAGCTTCTAGACTCCATAGGACCACTGACGTTACTGTGTTCCACCTGTCATACTCTTCCTCCAGATGTGCAATGGTGTAAGCAGGGATCCTATCTCTCTTGTTAACCACTGTATTTTTGCAGCATTTAACTTGTAAAACATTTACTTTATTCTTCCTACAAACAATACATGCAGTATGTCCCATCTATGACCTACTACATTAAATGACAGCTCTTCTGAAGTTAAGAAATCATAATTCTCAATCCAACTATTTGAAATTGAACACAATAGTATCTACATTCTAAACCTTGCTAGTTAGTTCCTAAGACAAGGCTGGTCAAGGTGGACAGTCGTTTGATCTGCCTTCTTCCAGGACCCTACCTTGACATCACAAGGAATCACTGATTAAGTGCCTCATTATGTAACTGAGAAGATACATGGACCACAAAACCTGGTTCTCTAAACTCTGGAATTTTAGCATCTTAAATATCCACATCACAGTAAGTAAGCTAATTCACCTCTAGTTACTGCAGTAAAAAAGAATCGGATATGAGGGAGACTGAAAGCCACTTTATAGAAGCAGAGCCTCCTGGGTAATGGTGGAGAGTCAGTCTTCCAGGCACCCCCCACCTAGTTGAGTTGGGATTGAAGTTGTGGAAGTTCTTGTGCAAAGCACTGTACAGCAAGTGTTTCTGCTGAAACTACTTTCACGCAGGAGGTGAATTACTCTCCCTGTATAATTACCAGAGAAAACTAATTTTAAGAACAAAGCATATTATTCATACAATGTGTTGCCTAACAAACATGAGTTATCCAGCTGAAGACTGACTGTTTCAGACATACAGACAGGGAATTTGGCAATAGTGACTGCCAAGGAGTGACAACAGAGACTAAAAACCCAGCAATAGTGACTAATCCAATATGAACTGGCAAGGAATGGAGAAAAATTGGATACTTGGACAGTGCGTTTCTGACTTTCACAAAAACATGATATCACCTGTAACTTTACTTATATGTTGTTCATGGTTGCTATATATGTGGAATAACTAATATGGTATGATAAATTTGTTAGAGAGCCAACTAGTTATTTTGTTCTTGGTAAATACTAAAGAACACATCTTTTGTAATTATTGAGAGGTATCATTTGCATCACATGGATACATTCCACATTTTTAGTCATTTATCCAGTGAAAGTAAAATGGTTGACAATCCCTACAAAGCCTACAATAGCAGTCTTCCTTAAAATGCTGCACCCCATTAAGAGGTGTTCCTCATAAAAAGAAAAGCAGGGAATGACTTTGTTGGTCATACTGATTAAACAGCATTAAGATGTTTATATTCAGATGTTTCAAAAAGCTAATATGCAAGATGTGTCTCCAAGGGTATAGGCTGCCACTTCCAGATGATCATGGACTCCTTTCTTCAAGAAATACCTATTAACATCATAGGAAGCTTATGAGTGAAATGGTACAGAAAGTCATATCTAAAAAGGTCTCCTATTTGTTATAGCTCTTTTAGGAGAAAAAAATGACAACAGGATTCTTAGTCTTCCAACTGTGGAAGATCATAAAAAAACAAAACAGTGATGTCCCAAGCTTTTCCAAAAAATCCCCTATAGACTTCAGCTCATAGCTCATTAGCTTGAACTTGGGAACATGACCAGACACAGGTGTAAAGGAGGCTGGAAAAGTGACATTTAGATTTTGCAGGATGCATGGGCGAGGAAGATACAGGAAAGGAGGTTGGGGATAGATCTGGGACTTCACAGTTACAGTCTGTAACACAAAAGGGAAGTATCTGACTTGCACAGATATTATAATGCACTATGCACAGTTACAGTATTAAAATAGTATGGCACAAAAGCAAAAATAAACATTCCAGAAACAGGCATAATACATAGTTAAGTAATTATATTTAGTATATTACAGAGGTGACTTAGCATATTGCAGAGATGATTTTCTAAGTCTATAAGGAAAGGAAGGTTTTTCAATAAGTAATTCTGTGTAAAATGGTTAGCTATTTGGAGAACACATACCTCTTACCTCAAATCATAGTCAATATTTGTTACAGATGGGCTTAAAAGTTTGATGTTTTAAAAAAACAGCCTAGAAGAAAGACAAGTATCACAATCTTGTGATTTTATATTTACTAAACATAAAATGCTAAAATAAAAAACAAGAACAAAGATAAAATGCCAGCAAGTCTGTTTTTAAAAAATAAAAATGTATGGTTCACAGAAAGCATCCAAACAAAATTTTAAAACAAAAATTTGGGGAAAACAGTTGCCAAAAATAATGACAAATCACAAGTTGAAATATTAATATACTAAGAATTTCTACAAACAAGGGAAAGGAAACAGTATAACCTAAAAGGGAAAAGAATATAATAAAAAATATTTTTTTAAAACCTCTAAAATAGTAGTCCAAGAAATACAAATGTAAACTGAGTTGTTATAATATTAGCAGAAAATATTTTTAAAAATACTCCTTAGTATTGTCATTGGTGTGGTGAAATAGACAAGCTCATAAGTTGGTAGTGTGACAGTAAAGTCTTACAATCTTTTTGGAAGGCAATTTAGTTACATATTTAATGTTTTTGGCTTTGTAATTCCTAGGGAAATAATTAGATGGGAAAAAGAGTCATTTGTAAGAGTTTTCATCTTGGCTTAATTTTTAATAACAAAAATGAGAAGTAGCCTATCTAATATATTAATCATGCTATTTTGATAACAATGGCTTATTTGTTACTATTTAATAATAATGATGCGCTACTACTGCTAATTAATTATTTATTATTAATAATTTGTAATGGCTTACTTTATTTATTGTTACAATGATAATGTTTACTTTGTGCCAGGAATAATTCTAAATGTTTTGATGAAAAAAGATTAATCCATTTAATCCTTACAGTAACCCAATGAACTTTGTACTATCATTTTTATCTATTTTACAGATGAGAAAACTGAGATACTGACAGATTAAGAAACTTGTGCAAAGGCACCCAGCTGGCATATGGCAGAGCTGGGATCCAGACTCACGTAGTCTGCCTCCAGAATCTAGGCATGGTCTTAACGCCTACACATATTACTTCACACATCTATCCATAAATGAAACATGAAATAGTCATTACTGTTTTTAAAGACTATTAAATGATGTGGGAACATGCTTATATTATAACTGGGGAAAAAAGTCATTATTCAGAAATATTTGTGGCTTTATCCAAGTTTGCTAACAGGCAAAATACATATGACTAGAAAAAGTTGTAAGGAAATATATGCAAAGATCAAAGTAATTATCCCTTCCTGGTAAGGAAGTTGTGAGTCATTTTCATTCTCTTCTTTATGCTTTCATGTGTTTATAAAGTTTTAATGAAAACATGTTACTTTTATAATCAGAGAAGAATACAGTTCACTTTTAAAATGATCATTTAAAAATATTAATGCACAACTAGAATAATTTATATCCTCCTGCCTTATCTGCCTTACTAGTTGTATTCCCAGGGTAGTAAATGGCCTTACCTAGATGTACAGCAAAGTGGGCACTGTAGCTGTGTCCTGAAGGCTGCCACAGTTATAGAATTCCCCCCTATTTACGTGTGTATCTGAAATGTTGCTTTTAGCACATTCTTCACTGTAAGACATCCCCCCAAGGTGCCATAATGCCATTGCCAAAAAAAAAAAGAACTTCAGAGATTTAAAGCTTCTAATTCCATGGAGAGACAGATATATAAAGAGACAATGAACCTCCTCCCTCCCTCCCTCCCTCCCTTCCTTCCTTCCTTCCTTCCTTTTGCAAGGACATTGCAACCTTCCTATCTATGGCCACTGCTATGCTTCTTTCAACCATGACTTATTACCATGTCAAAAAAAAAAAAAGCGCCACTTCACTTTGCTCCGGAATTCAGATACAGCTCGGGCTTCTGAATCAACTGAAAAATCTTAGTGGGTAGAACCTGCTTTTTATTGAAGCCCAATACTACTAAAGACAGAAGAAACACGCACACATATACATATAAACCACCTCCCAATACATAAGAACTGAAAACATTTTTACATATATTAGCTCACTTTATTCTCACAACATCTCTTTCAGGTAATAAAGTTGCAAAACCTTAGGCTATGAGACACTTTCAAGATAAAGTTAAATTATGACCTACTAAAAAAAAACCCTGAAATATTAAAGCTATTCACATACTTCAGTTTCAAAGTCTAAAAGCCGACCACAAGTAATAAAATGCAATGCACAAGTAAGTGAATGCAGGAATAATGGTTAAGGAAGATTGCTATTTGGGGTCTGGCTAAAAGATCTATAATAAAGCACTGGCAATATTAGAATGATTTTCTCATCCCACCAGGGGCATTTTTAAAATACATCCTGAATGCAAATTATTTGTTTATTTTTTTCCAGGAGCTCTTTTTGTCCCTGTCCTCATCAAACTTCATTTCCTTTAAAACCCACCTTCCAGCCCCTTGAACACTGGATGAGAGTTTTGAAATTTACCAAGTAGCTAAACACAAGAGTGGTTTCTGGAGCCCCAGATGTGACTGTACCACCAAGGGAGGATAGGCGTATCAGTAACTCAGCTGCTCATGGCCTTTCAGTTTGCCCAGAAGCGCAACAGAAATAACAGTGCTATTTTTTTTTGGTATCATTAATCTACAATTACATGTGCAATATTATGGTTATTAAACTACCCCTTCATCAGGTCCCCCCCACCAACCCCATTACAGTCACTGTCCATCAGCGCAGTGAGATGCTATAGAATCACTACTTGTCTTCTCTGAGTTGTACAGCCCTCCCCGTGCCCCCCCCCCCACATTATGTCTGCTAATCGTAATGCCCCTTTATTTCCCCTTATCCCTCCCTTCCCACCCATCCTCTCCAGTCCCTTTTCCTTTGGCAACTGTTAGTTCATTCTTGGGTTCTGTGACTCTGCTGCTGTTTTGTTCCTTCAGTTTTTTCTTTATTCTTATACTCCACAGATGAGTGAAATCATTTGATAATTGTCTTTTTCCTCCTGGCTTATTTCACTGAGCATAATACCCTCTAGTCCCATCCATGTTGTTGCAAATGGTAGGATTTGTTTTCTTCTTATGGCTGAATAATATTCCATTGTGTATATGTACCACATCTTCTTTATCCATTCATCTACTGATGGTCACTTAGGTTGCTTCCATTTCTTAGCTATTGTAAATAGTGCTGCGATAAACATAGGGGTGCATCTGTCTTTTTCAAATTGGGCTGCTGCCTTCTTAGGGTAAATTCCTAGTAGTGGAATTCCTGGGTCAAATGGTATTTCTATTTTTAGTTTTTTGAGGAACCTCCATAGTGCTTTCCACAACAGTTGAACTATGTTAACTTTACACCTGAATGGGAAAACAGTGACTTTAAGTTTCTCTCACCTCACACCTAAAGAGGAAAAACTAGCTAGGCAAGTCAGGAAAATATGACCCAAGCAGAATTTCAGTTCAATCTTACTGGGAACATAGATCTAATTAAGCCACTTCCACCCCCACCAAAATTTCAATGGTTTTGCTATCCCATGGGGAATAAAATGCAGACCTCCTGACCTATCCTGATTTCCACAATCTGACCTTTTGCTTCTTTCCCAAATCAATCTACCCACCCTAGCGTAGCTTATCCACAATTCCCAGAATTTATCCTGCCCCATCTTGCCTTTGCTCATGGTGCCCTTCTCCCAGGTGCATCCTTTCCCACCCCCTCCACTAGTCCAATTAAACAAAAGATTTGTGACAATCTGAAAAAAATTTTATTTTCTCTAGCTTACTTTATTGTAAGAGTACAGGACCTAATACATATAATGTACAAGAAAATGTGTTAATTGGCTGTTCACGTTATTGGTAAGCCTTCCAGTCAATTGTAGGGTATTAGTAGTGAAGGTTTTGGGGAGTCAAAAGTTATACTCATATTTTCAACTGTACAGGGGTCAGAGCCAATAACTCCCACCATTTTCAAGAGTCAGTTGTAATTAACAATATGGTATAATATAAGTACAACACACATAAACAAAAACTCACAAATGCCCAGTTTCACAAGTACTTTCACAGCCTTCTGACTTCTGAGACATTTCCATTGAGAGCCACAGGTTATTTTCCCCTAATGTCAATTAAAGAAATATTTCCCCCAAAATTTCAGTAAGATATACTGTCTATAAAACTCTGCAACAAGGCTGAAGTGACCAGGTTGACACAGTAGCAAAGTGGCTCCCCCATATACCAGTCTCCTTTCAAATTGGTGTTTCAGCAAAATTACAGATTAGTTCACATCATGAACCTTCAATCAAAGCAACTTACATGTCTTTGTTTCTCTTGCTTGTCAGAGAAAACAGTATTTTTATCTTTTTTGCATCTTCATAAGGTCTTCAGTACTGTACCTCATATAAAATAAGTACCGAATGAATGTTCATTAATATGTTTGATTAAAAGATAAACTATCTTGAATTGTCATAAAATATTTTTAAAATACACATTTTCTAATAAGTAATTAATATGTTAATTACAATACTTTCATTCTCCTCATTCTGTTATATGTCTTTTACAGTTAGGAATTTGAAAGTAATATAATTCCAGTTTACTTAAGCAATTCCATAATTCAGACATCATGATAATTATATACTGGACTTGTCCAAAACAGTAATAATTGTTAAATTATGTTGAAATATACTAAAAAAAAGTTGAAAATTCTATAGAGATAGTATTATACCAAGCCCTGAAATGTCCTTGAAAGAGCAAAATTATTCTTTTGAAGTAGATGAAGTAAATATCAGGTGATACATACTTGAAAAGCATTTGAGATAAATATTAAAATTAGGATGCTTATCTGAACCTCTAGAGTTGTCTAAATTGGTCTGAACATGTCCTAAAATTTACTTCTGATCCAGCCAGAATCCCCATTAGAACAGGCCAGCTAATGTGAGTTGGTTCTTCTTAGTCTGATACCAAAAAATAAAGCTAAATGGAATGCTAGAAAAACCGGAACAAAGATTCTAATGATACAGTGAGCATCCTGAACTTGACCCACTTTAAATGTGGTTATTTTCCCCAGTAAACTTACATATTTTTAGTTATTATCAAGGCATATGGAACGAAGAGTAATTTCCTATAGGAAGTTTAACATGAACGAATTAAAAGGATATACTGAGAATAATCAAACCCAGATTTCATTAGGCAATCCCATTACTTTGATTATTGTTTTATTTCCTGTATGTTGAACAAGGGAAGCTTTTTATTTTTTTTATTTTAAAAATTTTAGATTTAATTACCTGCTTCCCCTTGTGGCATGAATTTGCCTGAAGTCCCAGTTTATATCCCTCTTCCTTCCTGAAATTTTGAGTGGCTGTTCTTCCCATAAACTCACGTGGTCTCTTTGGGCTCAAAGGCTAGGAGGCGGGCCATTCATGCTTGTCTAATAGAATGTCCTTACTTTGCAGGGAGGATAACAAAGTCACAGTGGTGACATGTCCAAGGTTTCACAACCAGATACAGCCAGGGTCAAAACCAGACTCAAGGTCCTGGATTCCAGGCAATTCACCATCAATACTACAATGCTGATGCTTAATTCTCTTCTCCCATGGTTTATTATTCAGTTTCATGATGGTGCATTTTGTTTCTCCATGAAATTTTTAATCTCCTGAAGAGCAAGGGCCATAACCACAATATAACCTAGCCTCGAGTGTATGGTTGATAGTGATAAATTGCTATTGGTTTAAACTCAAATCAGAAAAAAAAGAAAGCTTTTTAAAAGGCATTTTCAAATAGAGAGGACAGCAGCTAAGGTAGTGGCACATCCTGGCAATGACTATTAAATAAACTGAAAGCCAAGGAAGCATAGAGAACACAGCTTTGAGTTCGTGAATATTTCCTTGCTCTTTTGATTGGAGTAAAGGAGTGTGACATCATTCTTAAAACATAATTTGAGAGTCCTTGCTTAAAAAAAAGAAAACAGAACACAAACTCTTTCCACTATCAATCAAATGTTCACCTATTCCACTAGATCTTTCCTGGTATAAAGATCCTTTACTTTTCAGCGTTCAGAGATCTTTTTACGGCTTTTGATACATGTTCCAACATGGATGAACCTTGAAGACATGTTAAGTGAAATAAGTTAGATACAAAAGGACAATCACTGTATGATTCCATTTATATGAGGCACCTAAAATAAGTCCAATACATAGGGACATAAAGTAGGACAGTGGTTACCAAGGACTCGGGGGAGCAGGGAATGGGGAATTAGTGTTCAATGGGTATGGGATTTCAGTATGGGCTGTTTAAAAAGTCCTGGAGGTAGACAGTGGTGATGGTGCACAATAATATGAATGTATGTAATACTATTGAACCATACACTTAAAAAAAGTAAAAATGGTAAATTTTGTAATTATATATATTTTGCTACAATAAAAAAATTAAGTGAAGTGATGGCCACTCTGATGATGAAAACAAGGGAGATAAAGCATATATTTTAGTCATTTGGGAGCAACCTTTCTGTTCTCATTCCATTGTCATCATGCAGACACAGTCTCTAAGAGTATATTATTGATGAGCATGACAGAGAGGGACATAGGCTTGGATTTTCCTGGAAACTAAAGAAAAAACAACTGTTCAATTTTCTCAGGAGTTCTGAAAAAATTTTGCTCATCAACATACATTAACCTATTTTTATTATGATAGTGTGTACTTCCATAATAATTTGAAATAATGGTAATAAATGGAATTTTAGGACTAGCAATTGTTATTAACATTGATACAATGTACACTAGTCTCTTTTTAAAATGATGATGATGAGATGATGGTACAGTCTCTTCAATTTACAGTTGACCATAAGTGGCCTAGTGCCGTACAACAGCGTCCCACTTTCATATCCTGCAGACCACACAGACCTCTAATGGGGGACTTAAACCTATATGAATAAAGAAAGAATCTCTTGGCCAAAATTTGGTAGTTCTTGTACCCAATTTTAAGTGGAACAGAAAAGCATTAAATTTGAAGGAATAATAGGCCAATGCCTTTAGAATGAAAATGAGGAAAGAAAAGAATATCTCAGTATGTAAGTGTCAGAACAGAGGGGGGAAGTAGGCAGGATTGCTGGCAAGGGAGAAATACATGCCTCTGTTGGATAGTCCACACTCAGAATGGGATAGTGGAAAGTCTAGCAAGAAAAATCCATCAGTGGAGTATTAAGTCTCTAACACAATCCATTTAGCATCAGCATATTAGGGTTAACTAATTTTTATATCTGTAAGTCACCCACTATGTGGGTGAGGGTAACCAAATCAGCCTACCTATTGCTTAACGTCAGTGTACTAATTCTACTACATGATACTGAGTAAAGGAGAGCTATCAAGAGAAATATTAAACATTATTTTGTTACATGCTGCCTGATATGATGACTTTATTAATGAGGGATTCTCTACAGCTAAGGAGAAATTTCTTCTATATATGAAATGGAATCGAGATCACTTTTTTAATATTCATTTTTAATTGGATCAACAAATATAATATAGATATAAAGTAATTGAGGGAAATTGCCCAAACATGCTAACAGTTCTTTATTATTGTTAATCAATAGTATTTAAAGATCATTTAAATAAGACTACAGATTCTATGCCTTGTTACTCTGTACCCAGGAGTCCCAGCCACTTCTGATAGGGAATGGACCATTTCAGTAATTAGAATAAAAATCAGCTTTCCCTATTTGTTTATGTGGTTTTTAATTTTTATATAAATCTGAGGGGAATCCTTTCAGATTTAATTTAAATAAACTCACACACAAAAGATGAGTTTTCAAAAAGACTGTTTTATGCTGTTTTTCATGATCGGCACTGCTATTGACAGAAGTGTGAAGGAGATTGATTTTCATGCCCCATCATTATGCCCCCGCACTCCTCTCTTAAACCTTAATAAAAATGGTTTTCTAAAAATAAACTACCAAGCAATTATATTTGGAACTAAGGGGACTCTTCTGGTCTCTTCATTCAGGTAAGGAACATATTGTTATCTAGTTTGACTTCTTGATTATAGATACTAGGAATATTTTCCATGATATTTATTGAGGCCAGGGAGAAGATTTAGAGATACTCATTTATTTATTTAGATCATAGAGAGACCCAAGTCCAGCTTCTTTGTTTTACTGATAAAATCTATGGATTGTATGAATCATGATTTAAATCTTTGTTCTAAATGTAACACTAATATAAAAGACCTATGTCTGATAACATTTTAGCATCAGCATCTTAGGGTTAACTAAGTTTTGTATCTGTAAGTCACCCTAACCAAATCAGAACTTGCACTGATCATCTCTAGGCTCCACATTTTAGGGTAATTTGCATGTAGTAAGGCTGTGAACTGCAACATCTCTAAGGAAAACAAGTGCAGAAAAGGAGTATAGGACATGAAAAAAACCCAGAGCTTTCACAGTCAGTGATGACGCTGCTCCCACTGCAGAGGAGCAGGATGTCCCTCCACTCCTGCAGCTGGGAGACTAAGACTCTGGCCCTAGGCTCTGGACCCCACTTTGAAGGGAGCCTTCCTCCTGGATCCCATCCCCATGGCAGCCTAGGCAGCTGCAGGAGAGACACCAAGAGCATCTACACCTACAAGGTGACTAATGTCCCATGGCAGGTATCCTCCTGATAGTATTGCCTTTAACTTTTACTCGAAAGGCAGCTTAGTTTTGACAAAGAAAATGAGTTAATATTTGGTAATTCTTTTTATGTTGAGTAATCCCTTTTTATATCATTTTTTAATTGGAATAGTTGATATACAATATTATATTGGTTTCAGATGTACAACATAGTGACTCAATAACTATACGTTACTAGATACTTACCACAGTAAGTGTAGCTACCCCCATTATCATATCAAGATAATACAATATTATTGGTTATATCCTCTATGGGGTACTTCCATTTCTATGTCTAACATTTTACAATTTGCAGTTTATATCTTTTCATCCCCTTTACTTATTTCACGAATCTGCCTACCACCCTCCCTATGGTAGCCAACAGTCTGTTGTCTATATTTGTTGGTCTATTTCTTTATTGTTTGTTGTTTCTTTTTTTGGATTCCACATATAAGTGAAATCATATGGTATTTGTCTTTCTTTGCCTGGTTTATTTCATGTAGCATAACACCTTCTAGGTCTATCCGTTTCACAAATGGCAAGACTTCTTTCTTTTTTATGTCTGAGTAATATTCCATTGTGTATATCTACCACATCTTCATCCATTCATCCATCAGTGGGTGCTTGGGTTGCTTCCATATCTTTGCTATTGTAAATAATGCTGCAATAAACATATGTGTGCTTGAGTAATCCTAGAATAAATGTAAGTAATTTGCAAAGGTTCTCTCTGGTCAGTTTGTACTCATTATGTGGAAACCAGTGAAATAAATGTAATGTGATTCATGGTAAATCTGAGACTCTTGTAGCTCTGAAAAGACCTGAGGCATTTCAGCCTGACTACTTGCCCAATATCATGCAGAGCAGAACACACACTTAAAGCCTCCCAGTTTGGGAAGGTCTCTCTCTACCTCATCACCCTGCCTCCTGTAAAAATATTTCCTCCCTGCTAAGACTAAATTATATAAATTAAAAACACATAATTTTTTTTGGAATTCAGTGAGTGAAAATATTTTCTAGAATACAAAGACTGAGGGCTTTTCTAGGATTCTTTGATTATGGTATCCACATTTTATTTATCATATCATGTAAGAAGCTTCCACTAAAATATGAAAATAAAATAAAAATTTAAGTTATTTTTCACAGATCTAACCAGAGCTTCAGTGGTGAAAAGTAGTGAGCTGAAATAGTGAAAAATATTAATATTGCCTTACATAAAACCATACATCTTTGATTCTAAGTTACATTTTAATGTCTTGAAATCAGAATGTGCCTTAAAAATCAATGTGATCACTGTCATGCACAAAAACATATTTAAATCAACGATAGATCTTACAATCAATGTAAAACAATAATCTGCTAAACTATTAAACTTGAACCCAACCATAAGACAAATGAAACCTCATATCTGAGTTCCTGGTAATATCCATGAAATCAAGATTTTTTTTTAAAGCCTAAAGCTTCAGACACAGAGGTTAAATTTCTTATTTTTCTTTTTATTTATCATTATTCTCACAGGTAATGTCCTCCCTTGTTAATGAAGGAAGTTGGGAGTCATTGTAGAATACATATCACACATGTTTCTCCACTACAGTCTTTTTTTTTTCCTTTCCAGTCATAATTCTAATGTTGATTCATAGTATTATAGAAAATGTCCCTCAGGGTCCCACTAAAGAGAGACTACTGATTTTATTTCTCAGCATGTTCTGGCCTCATCCCCTTTTAGAGTTCAAAGCTAGCTTGGCCCGTAGACATACTCAGACATCACTTAATACTAGTGATGTTAAAGGCTTTAACCTTTCTACATAGACCCTAGTGTCTAGTCCTTGTTAATGTACCCTGGATTCATCTTAAATTCTCTACCTCCTTCGGCGACACACTATATAAAGTAATATTCATGAAGTAATAAAGACCACTGTATTTTGTGGCTTCTTGGCAAGTTGGGTTTGGACTCTCATGTCCAAACATCACTTCCCTGTTAGCTGACAATGACTGCAAAAGAGGAAGAACTGCCTTTCCAGCCACAGACAGTCAAGTCCCCTTCCCTCACTAAAATATCCCCAGAGCTTTTCTGCTATCCCAACCCCTTCTTTCCAAAATTCTCCCTATTTAGAGAATATGCCCTAACATCTCTTTTTACCTTTCCTCCATCTCTCTCTCTCCTAAGTGGAATAAATATATATGCCAAGTCTAATGATGACATGAAATGAAGAAATGGAGAAAGCAAAGAAATGTGAGCTCAGATGAATAATTTCTTGACTCTTCCCTGCTCACCTCACTGCCCTTTTTCCAGGGCTGCGATCTGGTCTACCCAGCTGTGCCCCAGACCAGTCCTTCCTCAGCCTGCTCTGCCCCTGAAATGAAAAGTCTGGCAACTCTGAGTCTACTTTCCCACTCTAATTAATCCTTTATGCATCCCAAATGTTATCAATAGGCAATTTCATCTCCCTTTCAGGGTCTAAAAATGAATACAAAAAAAAAAGGCCCAAGCAGGAATGGAAGGAAGATACAGAAGAAACATTTTCATGCCCTTTGTCTTTCACACTGTTCAAGTAAAAGAAAACAAAATACCAAAAAAAAACCAAGAACTCTGACTGGGGCTGAAAACCTGAGAACATTTACAAACAGTCTTAAACATGAGGATAGATTTTATAATTCGATTAGTAGAAGGCTCCATTTCATCTATTTGAAATCTTAATCTATTTAAAAGGCCCTTCTGAATGAGGTTGAGGACCCAATTTAAAAAACTCAGTCTTCACTACATTGCTACAGAGCACATGGTACACATGTAACAAATACTTTTTTGTTGTTATAATATAAAATATTATTTCTGTATCCACTGCAAATTTCCAGACATCCTTATGAACTGGAATCTGCATACAAGTTGAGGACTCCTCTTAATTTGTCTGACAGGAAATTTTAGGAATATGTTCAATTTCTATGAGCAGAATGATAGATTGATTGTTCTCTCTATGCACAGCTATTAAAGAGTAGGAAATAAATTCAATTTTCAAAGTATAATTTTAATTTCACTCAAGACATATCTGGGGGCCAAAACATGGAATGAACTTTCAGGGCATATGGAGTATTTTCCTCTGAAAATATTATAAAAGGGAAAACTAACTCTTTTCTAGATGACTTAAATATTCAGTGGCTTAAAAGCAGACTAGGAGGTTCCTTTAAGCCCTATCATTCCGTTTTTGTACAGCTTTTAGTGAACAGGCTCTTAAAAGAGTGCCTCTAGAGGCTTCCCTGTTTGAGGCCGCACGAAGGCTTTATGTCAGCTCACCGTCCCTCTCTCTACCCACTGTGATTTTTCAGGGAATGGCTAGCATCTCAAAATTGGAAATGACTGATGGTTTCCAGGCCCTCTTGTGGTTAATACGCCCTCTTGCCATGGTGGGCCAGGCCCAGGTCTACTGCAGCTAGATGACGGAGGGAGGAGGCCACGGGAGCATGTTAGCTAGTGCGCAGCGAGCAATCCCTTACGTGGCAGTAGATTCTGAGAGCTAAGGGGTCCCTCTCCCAGACTGTTGGGACAAAAGGTAGGAATCTGCATTAACCCCACTCAAAGGGGTTAATGAAAAAGAGGCAGTTTCAATGCCTTTGTGACCTACTGGGTCCCTGTCAGGGCTGCACTGATCCCTCCACTGACCCTCTGCTATGTCACATCAGGGAGTGTTAAAGAACCAGTCTATTCACTTGCATCTCTTCTATTAAATATCCAATACCCTGCTTGGCTTGACAGTTAACCAAAGGGAAAGAACTTGAAGAAATGGAAGTTCTTCTAACCTAGGTCAGCTCTTTGTTAGCCTGTCCTAGTTCACTTACCATTTGGTGTTAAGAATGGGTCTGACATTATGGCAATCCAACCAGACATGTACATTATGCTCTGTTTCGGTTTAGAAAGTAACATGTATGCCAGTCCCTATCCTCTCCCCAGTGTTATTCCAATAAGACCTGAACAGCATTAGCAAGATGCTAATTATAAAAAGCAAGCTATTATGCTTCTACAATCCAGACTACTACTGTGATGTTTAGGAGCCCTTCTATTTCTACAATAACACCAAAATGCAAACTGAGTTATCAGAAACCATACTCCTCTTTTAATATGAGAACCTCTCTCATTTTAAAGCTGTTTTGCCCCTCCTTAGAAAAAGCCTCTCCTCCCCTCAGCCCTTAATATATTATGGGATAAGCAGTAACAAATGTGCCAAATTCTATAAAGGACATAACATCCCAGTATTACCTACTGGGTTCACAATCTATACTACAGCAGGCTGCAAGAGCTAAAAGCTGTCACCTGAGATATTTCAGACTTGGATATAGCCCAATGAAAACATCCTTCCTAGCAGGATTGTTAAATCTGGGCCAACAATATCTCCTTCAGAACACTTGTTCAGGTGACATTTTATCATTCCAGTGACAAAATTAGGGGGTCATAGTACAGAAAAACAATCACTCCTAAAAATGCCACAGATTCTAAGAGAATCAGAGCGCCTCCCTATTCACCACCTGACAATCCCAGCCTGACAGCTCAGAGAGCGTCCCTTCGGTCATGCCTTGGACCATTAGTCGCCTATGTCCCTGGAATTAACCTATGAATGGGGCATTATGCTCCCAATGCACAGGGCAGATGGGTTTCCCTATGGAGACGCAAAGTGGAAAGTTCTAAACCCCTCCTCTTCCCCCGACTTTTTCCCCCTTTTAAATTGCCAGAACAACAAAAAGTGCTTTTCTTGTTATTTATTTCACGTTGTCTCTCTGCTCTTCCCCCCCGCCCCCCCACCTCTCTGCCAAGTCTAAAACACTAGGGATCTCTGGCCTCAAGGGTGCTAGTCGTTACCTTAGAGACTGTTTCTTTACAAGGCAACAGAGTGGCAGTGGGCATGCCTTCACTGCTTTCCTTGGCAGCCAGGAACTGCTGAATGCTGCTCTCATGAATGCAAGTCATTCACTGCCATCTGGACATGCCCACAGGTATAAACATTTTTTCATGAAAGGACCAGGGGATACACATTGCATCAATAAATCTCTTGAATGACAAACACAGCCATCCATATGTTGGAACAGCTATATCACATTGAAATTGATGTAATGTAAATCTCTAGTGGCATTGCTTCCAGACAGGTCAAATAAAATGTTCCATTCATACATCCTTCAGCCTTTATCAGGCAAAGAGCACAAGTCGGGTTAGGTAATGAGGATGAAAGAAAGAGGCAGAAAGTAGAAAGAGGCTGTCACTGTAAAATGGAAGGCCACTGAGTTTGACCCAAGAATAAATATACTACCTTCAAGAGTCTAGAAGAGGCTATTCATTTCTCACTAGCATTTCTCTAGGTGGAAACCCAACAGTAGGTATTTTTTTCCCTTGGCTTGGTGAAATAAGTCTGGCACTTACCCCATTCAAAGGCATTTTTATGTTCTTCATAGACAAACATTACAAATGAAATTTTTAACATATTTATAAGAACACAGACTTTGCACTTGGTTGGCAGTAGTTGGGGAAGAGGACGGAACACGAGCTGTATTATGTTTTCCTGTAAACAAAGTTGCTATGAACCTTGGTATTCAGTCATATCCAGCTTTAAACTTAATTCTTCCATATGTCTACTTTTTTATTTGGACATTGTTATACTTTGGTGTGAACATTTTTAATAATTTACTAGTTTCTCAAGTATGAGGTCTTTTACATATCTATATGACGCTCATTCATACACACACACAAACAGAAGCAAAACATGCATATGTATATATTTTAGCCACACTCATGCTTATATAACCAACACAAAATTTCTCCCATGAACCAAAACTTCCCACAGAAAGAAATGAGAGAAGAGAATTCTTAGGCAAAAAGTAGCCAACAATACTCCTAATGTGACAAAAAAGGGCAACATGAAGAAAAAGCAAAAACCTGTGGGCAGGGGACAAGCAGGTGACAAGAGTTTTCCTAGCTTTACCACTTGTGAAGAAGACAAATCTTCTAAAAAGCTCTAAAAACTGATGAAAGAGTGCAGAGATGGCCAGGCAAATTTCAACAAATGCTCGATCCATCACTCCTAATGCCCTTACCATAAACACTGATGAATCTGGTTTGGTCTCAAATGTGTCTGAGGATGGAATTGGGAAGTTTGGAACAACATATTCTCTCATGATAACAAGAAGTAATACTTTCTTCCTTCCTTGGTGATAAGTCTTTCACCAGTTCAATAAAAATCTTTGTTTACCAGATATAAGTATGTTCATTTTCAAGCTGTTAAATTGACCTTGGGCTTTTTCTCTGCCCACCCCCTCCGCCTTTTGCCTTTAAAAGTTCAGGATGTCTCAAACAGTAACTGTTACATTCTGTCTAGCAAGGCTGGTCTGTGGAGAGTGATCTAACCTCCTGGAAAAAACATGGAGTTCACCCAAAAACTGAGAGAGACATTCTCTTGCCCTAAACGCCAGCTCATAGGTTTCAAAGTTCTGGGACAAACCTCACGAACAGCTTGGGGCTCTAGCACGTAAGCTGGCAGTGCCAACCCAAACACAGAAGGCACTTCAGCAGGTATAAACAGCAGCGACACACACGCCAGGCCCCAGAAGGCAAGCAGTGAGGGGGGGGAATCCAGGCCGCAGGCCCCTGCCTGCGTCACTCTACTTCAGGCCTCCCCTTGCGTCTGGGACACATGGAAAAAAGAGAAACTTCCCGGTTGGACTGCCAGTTGAGAAAATCAGAGTCTGACAATAAATTAATATAGAAATAGCTTTCCTCTTGGAAAGAGGGAAGACTTGCTGGTGCACACGCGCACACCATCTTTGCAGCAGTAAGTCACCGAGAATCATTTTGGTTTGCTTAGAAGCAACAAAGCTGGCCTTTCATAGTATATGGACCAAATAAAGCCCTTTCTTTCTCCTCTGGGGATTGTGCTCATTGGCATTAAGAGTATTCTCAGCGTCCGCACTTCAAGGACCCACCACACTCCTTTAAAACATACTTAGCTTTCAATATATTAACATCTATTGCTGGCCTCAGGCTTTCAACACTGACACAGCCACTAATCTCAGTGGTTCCAGATCAGAATGTATGACTGTGCATTTGGAGAACAAAAAAGAATGTCCCCACCACTCAAAGAGACAGCCATCAAGCTTTTGAGACATAAAGATACTGAACTTCCCTGGGAGCATTCTCTCTGCCCGTTGAATCTTTAAAGGTACACTAGCAACCATTATAGGTATTACTCATTTACATAACAATTTTCTAACAAAATGTAAGTGCATTCCATTCCCCTAAGAGTGTTTATTAGCTAATATATCTTCTTATAAAGGAAACTGTTTATTTTTAAGTTTATATTTTCTTATACTTTTACTGAATTTCCAAATTCTGTATTTAATTATTGCAGTTTCCCTCAATGAACTCTATTTTGAAAATCATCATATTGTTTTTCACCCACTCACTTACTCAAATAGCACTTGTTGCTATTACGGATATGAGTGATTTACATAGCATAGACTCTCTTTGGAAAAACCGACTTCAAAATGATACATTATGAAATTTGCCCTTCAAATTTTTAAATGACTCAAATATTGTTTTCATTACCTGCCATTAAAATAACTATGGAAGCACATATTGTGTTCTGAATTCTCTGCTGAATTTTATGGGGGTACAAGTGACAGAAAACATGGTGCATACTACAAAAGGACTCACAACCTACCTGGGTAGATTAAAACACATTTCACTTGTTTCATGCTTTATATTTGGAAACTGAGACTTACATGCAGAAAGACTTAATCTATGCACTCACAGTATCATAGAATGTATATAACTAATAATAACTTATGAGGTATGTGTGTAGATATTTACTATCCAAATTACAAATGACAGGATAAGACCCACCCAAATTTGAAAGAAATGGACCATTCAAACCATTTCAATTGTTAGCTCTATCTGGACCTACATAGAAAAAATAAACTTCTCCAAGTGGGGACTGGCCTTTTCTTTTCTAAGTTATCAAAATCGGAACATGTGTAAAGTACTTCATAATAGGTTCACTGGTTTCTATTTTAATTCTATTTATTAATTTGGTAGTAACTTGACCTTCACAACACTAAAAAAAAACCTTCTCTGTAATACAATGACATGTACCTTGGTTTTGAACACTCCTGAATGGCTTCTCAAATCTAGATAAAGCCATTTGGACCTTAAAATCAAAAGATATTTTTTTCTTCTGTTTATAGATACACAAAACTAATCAATTTTATAAAATGCTGGAAGGCTTTTTCTCTTTGGTTTATTTTTAAATTAAGAAAATCTCACTCTTAATAGTAATAAGGAAAAATTCTGAAATATCCTAAATTAAGTGACCTAAGGGCCAGAAAACAAGGGAGAGAGACAAAGGAAGGTCCTCAGTCAATAGCCACAGTCAACAGAGCTAACCAGAAACTCCACCATCCTGGATAAAGTCGTTTCAACAGTCACCTATGGTCCCAGAACCACCGCATCCCTCTTGCATGTGACCAGTGTTCTGACTGTCACCACCAACCAATTCACAAGCCTCCTCTATGGACTAACCACTCATCCCTGGACTTCCAGGCTTTGTATTAGCCTGCTTTCCTTATCTACAACCAATGTGAATTTAAATAACTTTCTTTTCTTGAGACCCCTCATAAATGTGGCCCATTTGGGGGGGGGGGTCTAGCGGAGAAGTTGTTTCTGTTAATTGGCCTTGCTGCTGGCGAAGCAGAAACTTCCTGTCCCAGGACTCAGTCCTTACTCTGGCTAGCATCTGTAATAGCTCACTAAATCCTTTTATTACAGGGACCTCTCACTCTCCAGAGTTTTTGATTTGCCAATAGATTCACTCATTTGTTGTATCATTGATTTAGTTATAATGTGGATCCAGTCTTAAAGATTCCATACATGTCATTTTAGTGAAATTAAATGCACAATACAAACTAAATATTATGTTATTAGATCATGTGCTCTCAACTAAGAGTGAGAGGACAGGAGGAATACAATAAATGGTTTCCTGGTATTTTTACTTTGCTTTCTTTGTTGCCCAAGTCCTCTGGGATCCCAGTGGGAACCTAGATTTATTGAGCCCAATCTGCATCTAGCATTTTGTGAACCTGTTGACATATATGATTTTTCTTATTGCTCATAACAATGCTATCCCTATATATTGTTGTCTTCCTATTTTTGATGTAGAAACAGATCCATAGACTAAGGTATCATTGTCAATGTCATTCTGTTAGTAAGTGATAAAGCCAAGGTCACAGTCTGATTATTCCAAGAACTGAGGTCTTTCCCATACATTGTGCTCAATTCTTTCCTCAAGACTTTAATATGCCCACATATATCATGTCTGTGTTACATCATATATAATTTGTATATATGTGTAGTGTAAGAATTTTTTATCAGCCACCAACAAAAAAACCCCACCACATTCAGGATGAAATACTAAAGACATTCCCATTAAAGACAGGAAAAAGACACAGACATTTATTATCAACATGGTTATTAACATTATTCAGGAGATTCTGGCTAGTACAAAAAGACTTCAGTAAAAGAAGTACATCCATTGGAAAGAAAGAGACAAGTCACTTTTGCAGAAATTATGATTAAACATCAAGAAAATTCGTAAGAATCAAATAAATTATTTCAGTAAGCTATTCATGTTTAAGATAAATATTTTTAATGGTTAACATTTTTCCTTTTATAATAAAAAGGAAATAACTGGTTACTGGAATAATTGGAAATTTTCCATTCACACTAGCAAAAATAATTTAAATAACTACAAATAAGCCTAGCCTGATTGGAGTAAAACTGATATTAAACAAAAGAACTATAAAACATCAATGACTCACACAAAAAGACGTAAATAAATGGAGATGCCATGTTCCTGGATAAAAAGTCTCACTATTATAAAGACGTAAATTGTTTCCAAATTAATCTACAAATGCAATGAATCCTCAATAAGACTGTAGAACATTGACATATTCATTCTAAGCTTCATATAAAATAAAATACCTAAGAAATGTGGAGTTTATTTTTTAAAGAAAAAATATTATTTTTAAAACAGTAAATAAAAGTGTGATATTAGCAGAAGTAGTCAAGTAAGTCGAGACTATACACAAAGTAGAGCCAGGACTAAAATACAATCTGGTATATGATAAAGATTGGCTCAATGAGGAAAGGATGGAACTAGCTATTCCAACAATATTTAGGGACAGAATATAAGCCTTCACTAGCCCAAAAGAAAAACAAGTGAGACGTCTGACCAGATAATTCACAGACATAGTAATACAAATGGGGGAAAAGGAAGCAAGCTCAATAGTAGCCTCACTACATGCACAAAAAACACAAATTTTGGATGTCCAAGAACTTTATGTAAAATAAAAAGTATAAAATTAATAGGAGAAAATGAAGGAAAATATATTTGTAATCTTAGCGGATGGAAGCCTTCTGATATAAGCTATTTATGCAAAGCAATAAAGGAAAAGACTTGTCAATTTGACTATATCAACTACAAAACTCTATATGGCAAAAGATATATACAATGTTAAAAGACAATTGACAGCATAAAAGGAAATATTTTAATTATATATTATGGACAAAATATTAAAACTGAGACTATATAATGAAAATCAACTGAACCAAATCAATGAGAAAAAACAAATAACTAAAACAATGACAAAAATAGAAAAATGGGCAAAGGTTACAAACTAGCTTTTTACAGACATGGAAATGCAAATGACCCAATGAATAAGTACAGCTATTTAGCCATTAAAATATTGTAACCTTTAAAATAAAACTAAAAACAACTATCACATTATTTTTCCTTAGTTCCAAAGGGACAGAAATTTTAATGATAATCCTCTTGAGTTTATAAGGAGGTGGGAATAAATCTATTATTGGTTCTTAGGAGTATAAATTGGTACCAGCCTTCTCAAGGATAATTTAATAATAGGTTTAAAATTCAAATGTGTCTAACCTTAACTCCAGAACCTGAGCTTCTGAGAGAAATGTGAACCAAAAAACTATGTTTCAGGAGTTTCATGGAAATTTTGTTGTAATATTGAAAAATGGCAGAATCCTAATGGTCCCTCAACAGGAAAATTATTAGATAAATAAAGTATACCTATACTGTGGAACCCCCTGCAGTAAATAAAAAGAATGAAGAAGGATATATTTGTATGGACATAGTTAGATCTCAAAATAGAGACATTAAAGAAAAAGAAAAAACATTTAAAGAAAATTACATACCACATGTCATCTGAGTTTTTTAAACAAGAAGTAAAAAATAAAAGCAAATTAGATGAGTAGTATAAAGAAGGCTATACATCTGTGAAATAATAGGAAACATATGTATGTATGTATATTGGTCTTTGCTTCTGGTTCCTGATACAGGGCACCTAAGTCCCTTGGGATTTCCTGGGTGATAGGAGTCTCTGTCATCTTAATAAGGCACCTCTTGGTGGGTTCCTGGATGGGGACGGAAGATCAAGGCATGACTAGAAGCTTGATACTTTCAGCCCCACCCCCCATCCTCCAGAAAGGAAGAGTGCTGGAGTTTAACGATTGGTCATGCCAACACGATGAAACCTCTACAAATATCTCAAAAGTACAGGGTTTGGAGAGCTTCCAGGATGGTGACCATATCCATATCCATACGTGGTGAGGGTAGCACAGCCCCAACTCCACAGGGACAGTAATTCTGACACTTGGGACCCTTCTGGACTCCACACTATATTATCTCTGCGTGTTCATCTATATCTATATCCTTTCTAATAAACTAGTAAACCTAAGTAAATGTTACCCTGAGTTCTGTGAGCTATTCTAACAAATTATCAAAACCAAGCCATTCTGACAAATTACCAAATCCCAGTTTATAGCTGGTCAGCCAGAAGTGCTGGTGACAGCCTGAACTTGTAATTAGAATCTGAAGTGGGGGTAGGCAGTCTTGTGGGACAGAGCCTTTAACCTGTGGGATCTGCACTAACTCTGCTTAGTGTTAGAATTTAATTGAAATATAGGACACCCAATTGGTGTTGCAGAATTGCTATGTGTGGAAAAATCCCCACACATTTGGTGGCCATTAGTACAGTATTCTGTGAGAAAAGGAGAAAAGAGAGTTTTTCCTAGACAACATCAAACTGGGAAAAAGACTGAGACATTTGGAAAAGGGGGCCAAAATTATTATTATTTGGCTCTTCTACAAAAGAAGATGTAGCATATACATAACTTTTAAAAGGTTTAATGTTAATTATCCCAAAATTAATTAAAAATGCAATGCAATACCAAACAAAATTCCTTTTGTTTTCTTTTTAGAACTTGACAATTGATCATCTGGGAAAAAAATGCTGAAAATCCAGCAAACACATTTTTTGTAAAAGAGTAATGTGGGAAAACTTATTTATTAGACCTCAAAAATGTACTATGAAGTTAAAATAATTAAGGCAGTGTGGTATTGATTCATAAAAAGACTGGTGGATCAAAGGAATAGAATAGGATGTCTGGAAACAGATCCACGCATATTCGTTGGTACCTTTTTGGTTCTAAGTAGCACTTTAACTCACTCGCTTAATAAGTAAAACAAAAAAAATGCATCAAGGAAACACAGAAAAAACATAAAAACCAAACTATTTACACCCATGATCACAGCAGCATTATTTACAACAGCCAAAAAGTGGAAGCAACCCAAGTGTTGTCCAACAACAGATGAATGGATTAAAAAAAATGCAGTGTATATATACAATGGAATATTACTCAGCCTTAAGAAGGAAGAAAATTCTGACACATGCTACAACATGGATAGCCTTGAGGACACTATGCTAAGTGGAATAAGCCAGTCTCAAAAGAACAAATATTGTATGATTCCACTTTATGTACCTAGAATAGTCAAATTCGCAGAGACAGAGAGCACAATGGTGGTCACCAGGGGTTGTGGTGAGGGGAGAATGGGACTTGTCATTTAATGGTCATGGAGTTTCAGTTTAGGAAGATAAAAAAAGTTCCAGAAATGTATGGTGGTAATGCTTGCACAACATGTGAGTGTATTTAATGCCAGTGAACTGTATACTTAAAATGGTTAAAAATGGTAAATTTTATGTTATATATATTTTACCACAATAAAATTCTATAGGAAAAATAGAGATGCACCTGGGATTACCAAATAACCAGAACCAAGAACTCCAACATAGCCCAGTCTCTCATTCCATGTCTTTTCATTGCATTTCCCTGCATACTGATTTTATTTATCTTTACTATAAAATGCTTTTCCCACATAGTGGAAAGCACAGATGTCAAGTAGCCCAACTTCTATATAAATATGGGAGGTGATGGATGTGTTAATTAACTAGATGGGTGGGGAAATCCTTTCACAATGTACACATATATCAATAACCATCACGTGCATTTTGAATATCTTACAATTTTACTTGTCAATTATACCTCAATAAAGATGAAATTTTAAAAACTACATAAAACACATAAAATTTAAAGAAAATTTAAAAACAATATTGAATATCTCAGAATAAGTAAAATGAAATATATCTAAAACCTCTGCTTCTACTATGAGAGACCTAAATAGATGTGGGGTTATACCATGTTATGGATTAGAGGACTCAGTCCTATAAAATAATAAGTTCTCCCAAAGTTAGTATAGAGATTCAGCGCAATCTCAACCAAAATCCAAGGAGGATTGGTTGTGGAAATTGTTAAGCTTAATTTAAATTGACATGGAAATGCAAAAGGCCAGGTATAGCAAAGACAATCTTGTGAAAGAACAAAGTAGAGGATTTGCACTCGCAGATATAAGAACTTATCAAGCATGTAGTTTTGACAAAAAGATAAATCGACCAATAAAACAGCACAGTCCAGAAAAACAGACATTATGGCCATATGATTTACAACAAAGATGCCACTGTAGAACTTTTCAATAAATGGTGCAGTCAGTTGGCTAACTATATGGAAGAAATATGAATATCTACTGCTTTCTTACACCACATAAAATCAATTTACAATGGACCACAGATCAAACAAAGAAAGGTGAGACAGTAAAGCTTCTAGTAAAAACAGAGAATGCCATCATGGCCTTTACAGACCAAGATTTATTAAGCAAGTTACAAAAGGCACTAACTATAAAGGAGATGGTTGAAAAGGCTGACTTCATTAAAATGAAGAACTTTTTATTTAAAGACAAGATTAAAAGAAGAAAATCTCATTGTATATACTAAGAGATATCATCAATATATCAAGGTACACAAATCCAGAAAAAGAAAGCAGGTTTTTAAAATAGGCAAAAGACTTGAAAAGATACTTCACAAAAGAGGACATCCAGATGACTAATAATCATAGAAAAAGGAACTAAACTTTATTAGTTATCAGAAAAACACAATTAAAACCACAGTGATATACCACTACAGACCCATGAGAATGACCAAAATCTTAAAAATAAAAATAAATAATACCAAAAATTGGTCAGTATATACAGCTGGTACTAGCTTACATTACTGTCATTGTGATAAATTGGCACAAATTGGAAAACTGTTAAAGGTAACTTCACACTTATCCTATTATCTAGCAATTTTACTCAGTGTGTGTATGTAATACATTATGTATAAATGACATATATATAATATATATAAATTCTCTGTAATTTATTACACACACACCACCAAAAAGCATGTACAAGAATCAAAACAGTGTTATTTGTAACACATAAAACACATAAAATGTGCATTAACAGTACAATGGATAACTTATCATATATTCCTAGAATAGAACGCCATAGAGCTGAATTAACTATTGATATCTGCAGCAACATGGATGCTCATGATCAGCTAGTACAAACTTAATGTTGAGTGAAAAAAGCTAGACATAAGAGTGCAAACTAATTTACAATAACAGTATTTATGCAGGGTAGTACTTAACTCTGGAGTGAGAAGAGCAGATAATGAGTGGGTGGGGACAATAGAGGCTTCTTGGATGGAAACATACTCTGTCTTAAGCTGGATGTTGGTAATTCATATGAATTCACTTTGTTCGGTCCATATTTAAAACACACATATATTTTTCTATATGTATATTACACTTCTACTGAGAAGTCTGAATAGTTTGGAAAAAACAAGTATTCTTTATTCACTGATGAAGGGAGTATAACTTGGTAGAATCTTCTTTGAAGGCAATTTGGTAATATTTATCAAATGAATACTTTCCTTTCTAGGAGTTTGTCCTATGGGTATGTTCACTAGTAATAAAGAAAAGAAAGAGAATAATAAAAAGAAAATAACTATTTGAAGCACTTATGCACCATGTACTCTTTTAGACACTTCAAATGTACTAGTGTATTTATTAATTCCAATAAACCTGTGAGATAGGTGATGTATCAAGGTATGAATAGCAACATTACTTAGAATAGCAAAAATTAGAAATGTAAATAATCTCCAATGGTGAAATAAATAAATATTGGCTCATTCACACAATCAAATGAATGAGGTAAAGATATATGGAAATAGGTTCATAATTTAGAACAAAATTAACACAGAGATTAAAATGATTACATAAGAGCTCATTTTGTTTTAAAAACTAAATGAACACATATACACACATGTAGAAATAAATCCAGAATGATACAAATTAAACTGCTAAATTTGTGATCTTTGGGAGATAGGTGGTGGGAAGGACTTATACTTTGTAATTTAGACATTTCTCCACTGGTAGAATGTTTTACAATGAGCATGTATTATATCCATGTTTAGGGAAAGTCATTCTCCAATTAAAAGTAATAATAATAATAATAAATCTTCATTTTTTCCATTCTTGAACTCAGTCAAACCTCAAAGCAATATGAATAAATTCAAGAAAAGAGCTCAACTTAAAATGTCTAATAAAGATTAAATAGAATATATCTCAACACCCCTGCATCTAAATCCCTTCACATTTATTTCCGCCAAATCCTAAGAGTGATCTTTAAATCCTTTTCCTCCTAACACTAGCCAACACCAGAAAAAATGTATGTTAATGAATCTTTTTATATGCTCTTTATGAGAAAACTATGTCTACATTTTTTGCCTCTTTTTTGATGATTCTGACTGGAAACTTTAATCCACAAAGTTTAAAAGTAGACTTCATGAAACAACACAAGTGTAAAAACCATTAGTGGCAACAGCATTTGCTAAATACTGACATCTCACTATGTGACAGATCAAATTTAGAAGGGGAACCAATTCTAAAAATGAAGGTATATGGAATAAAAATAAGAAGTCCTTGGCACCTAGGTCAAAAGAATTTCTTCTGACAAAACTGTTTTTTTTTTTCAGCTTTACCTAACTAAAAAGAAATGTTTTGAAGAGTTGGATTTCAAAATAAGGGGGCCAAACTGCATTCATATGTACACAAAGTATTTAGGTAACTGTGTAGCCAGTAGAAATGTGTTTTAAACCAAAATGTTTAAAATCTCTCTCTCCCTCCTTCGCTCTCTCTTTCATTAAGGGCTCTGATTAAACAATTCATCAAGAAGATAGACTGCAAGCTCTGTAGTATTCGTGCCTAAAAGGTCAGAAAACTCTGGCAAGAAGGAAAAGAAAAAGAACAAGGAAAAAGAAAGAAATGAAAACAAGCAAGGGCCTTGAAGGAACTGTGAACATCCAAATCCTGGCATTAGATTTGGCAACAGGTGGATTTTCTTTGGAGGGTATTAATTTTGTAAATCAAAGCTATTAAAACCTGACTTCCTGGTTCAGGTCTGGAAGGCACAATGCACAGGTCTCTTGCTCCAGCCCTCCCTCAGGGCTGTATTTTATCCAACGAGTCCCACTCCCTTCACTGGCATGTATTTTAAGTGCAAGGTGTACTGGCCAAGACCATTCATTTAGTCTTGACACACACTGTGCGGGGTTGTGTGTCAATGTTAATCGGGCCTTCTCAGAGAAGCATACAGGACTCCACCAAAGGAACAAACCTGCGGTTTCCAAAAATGTCATATGATACTTTTAAATCTCAGGGAAATGTTTAATACTCTTTTTGCCTTACAACTCAGTTGGAAACAGACTGATCGCCATTCATTTATGACAGTTATTAACCATTCTTTATTTTCATCTTACTCTTTGAAGATGTCTGACTCCAATAATCCTTGGACCACAATGGAATCAATGCATTATCTTTAATATGTATATTTTCCTACCCTCTTTCTTAGAGGACTGTTTCAGACCTTCTCCATTTTTCTTAAGCCTTCTTTATTCTCTGCCGTCAGTCTAAGACCATGGATGATACCAACCCTTCTACACCTCCCATCCACTTTGACCAAGTCTCCTTCCTCTCTCTGTCATCTATTTTTTCCCCCATTCTATGCACCATTATTCAAAACACACTAATTTTCTCATCTTTCAAAATCCTTTCTCAATATCTCCTACCCCTCCAGGTACTACCTTATTTCTCTCCCCTCTTTCACAAAACTATCCCAAGAGTTGTCTATCCTTACTGCACCAACCCACCACTCCCCTTCTCTCAAACCTCCCTTCCAAGAGCTCCCACCACCACCACCACTCCGAAAAGCTGCACGGGTCCTGAGCATCAAGGACATCTACATTGTTAAATCTGATAGACATTCCTCAATCCTCATTTAATTGGTTTGACACAATCACTGTCTCCTTCTGGAAACACTTTTCTCACTTGACATCAAAGACAGGGCTGCTCTTCTGGTTTCCCTCCTACCTCACTGTCCACTTCTTCTCAGTCTCTTTTTGGGCTCCATCAATTCTCCCAGCAAGCTCGGTCCTCGCCCCTCCTGTCAGAGTTTACTCGCCCAGGTAATCTCTTCATGGCTCATGGCTTTAATATCATCTATTTCCTGAGTGCTCATATTTCTATTTCCTGACCTTGACCTGCAGACTTAAATATCTAGCTGCGTACTGGACACCTCCAGTGGGTATCTAACAGATATCACATATATAACGGGTCTATATGGAGCTCCTTCCCTGAAACCTGCTCGTAGTACTTCCCGCCTCAGCCAATGGCAACTGCATCTACCTACTTGCTGCTCAAGCCAATGAATCCTGGAGTCTTCCTTAGCTTCTCTTTTTCTTTCACTGCACCCCCGTCCCCATGTTTGAACCTATCAGAAAACCTTGTTGGCTCTAGTTCCAAAATGCATACAGAATCAGACCAGCATTTCCTATCTTTGTTACTATGACCCTGGTCCATAGCACTATCAGTTTCACTTGGCTTACTGGCCTTCCTATTTTCACTCTCGTACTTCACTCACCATACTCTCATCACAGCTAACAGACTGCTCTTTTAAAACACGTGGGGTCATGCTATGCCTCAGCTCAAAACCTCCTTATGAATTGGCTCCTATGTCACTGAAAATGAACATAAGGAAAATCCTTATGATTTCCAAAAGCTTCCCTATTGTGTGCCCTTCAAAATCCAAGCTTCCTTTCTGATCTCTCTTTTTATGTCATCCTTGTCTGGCTCTGTTCCAGACACAAAGACCTACTCAGAGTTTTTATAACAAAGTTCATTACTCAGAGTTTTTATAACAAAGTTCATTATAAGCTCAGGGCCTTTGCATGAGCCATTACCTATTGCCAGGAATACACACTGTTTAACCTACAGAAACACATCTCACTACCTCTCCTCCTCCAAGTCTTCACTTGGTGAGACTGTCTCTGAATCCCTTAGTTAAAAATTCAACCCACCGCATTCTTCAATCTCCTCTTCTCAACATCTATCATCGACAATTTTCTACAACACTTACCATCATAGAACATTTTTTATAGTTTATATTCAATGCTAAGTTCCATGAAGACAGGGATATTTGTCTGTTTTTGTAATTGCTGCACTTGAAATAGTGCCTGGGACACAATGTTTAATAAAAGAATTAAATGAATAAATGTGGTCAGTTTAACTAACTGCCAGGAAATGTACTAGTTGCTAGGCACACTGTTGTTTTACTCCTCCAACAGCATTATGGTTTCTCTATAGTCAAAATTTCCCATTTGGATATCCCTAAATCAATTTTCATTCAGAAAACACACCAAGCCTTTTTCATTATCAGACTTAATGTCTCAGACTTTCCAGAATAAGGGCCCTTGTTACTGAAACCCTCATAAACCTGCCTGACCACATAAAGCAAAGCATCTTTCTATTTTCTTTATTTTTCCTTTATTTTCTTTTTTTTTACTGAGATAAAATCGGCATATAACATTATATTAGTTTCAGGTGAAGACATAATAATTTGATATGTATGTATATTGTGAAATAATCACCACAGTAAGCCTAGTTAACATCTATCACCAGACATAGTTATATATTTGTTCTTTCTTGTGATGAGAACTTTTCAAATAGACAATATCGTATTTTTAACTATAGTAACCATGCTGTACATGACATCTCTATGACTTATAACTGGAAGCTTGTACATTTTGACCACCTTCATCCATTTTGCCTACCACCGCAACCTCTCCTCTGGAAACCACCAGTCTGTTCTCTGTATTCACTGTGAGTTCAGGTTTTTGTTGTTGTGTTGTGTATTTTGTCTTAGTGCATGTGTGTGTGTGTGTGTGTGTGTGTGTGTGTGTGTGTAAGATTCCATATATAAGTGAGCTCATATGGTATTTGTCTTTCTCTGTCTAACTTATTTCACTTACCATAATGCCTTCAAGGTCCATCCATGTTGTCACAAATGGCAAGATTTCATCCTTTTTTATGGCTAGATAACATTCCATTGTATATGTAAATACCACCTCTTCTTTATCCATTCATCCATCAATAGACACTTAGGCTGTTTGCACGTCTTTCTTGGTTATTGTAAATAATGCTGCAGTTGTAAATATGCTGTATTTGTTCATATATCTCACTGGGTAAGTGTTTTCAATTCCTTTAGATAAATATACAGAAGTGGAATTGTTGTTTCACATGGTAGCTCTATTTTTAATTTTGAGGAAGCTCCCTACTCTTTTCCATAGTGGCTGCACCACTTAACATTCCCACCGACAGTGCATGAGGTGTTGCACATCCTCACCAACCTTGTTATTCTTGTCTTTTTGATAATAGCCATTCTAACAGGTGTGAGATGACAGCTGTGATTTTAATTTGCATTTCCCTCATGATTAGTGACGTTGAACACCGTTTCATATACCGACTGGTTATCTGTATGTCTTCTTCGGAGAATATCTATTCAGAGCCTCTGCCCGCCTTTTAGTTGGATTGTTTGTTTTGCTACAGAGTTGTTCGAGTTCTTCATATATTCTGGAGATTAACTCCTTATTAGACATACAATTTGCAAATATTTTCTCACAATTCGTAGGTTGCCCAGAGCATCTTTTCTTAAAAGCATATCTACTAAGAAACCTCTCTACCTTCTTTAAAATTGTGTCGCAGAAGAACTAGATAAACAAACTCAATAACAATGCTATTTCCTTAATTTTCAACGTGTGTAACTTGGGTTTTTATCTAATTTTTGGCACCAGGATTCCTATATTCTGTGAACTTCTTAGCAAAAACTATACGGCATGTTTCTTTAGGGAGGGTTCACTACATCTCTAGACTAGTTTTTAGTCACTTTTCAAAATCTGAAGGAAACGTCTACGTAACAAAAGTAGAAGAAACTACAGAGAACCCAATGCAAAGATTTAATGAGATACTCCTTTTTTTTTTCCTGATTCTGAAATCTCAATCCTGTGAGTAAAGCACTGTAAAAGCTAACTGCTGTTGAAACAATGGGCTTTGGTGGTGACTTACAGACCACCTCGTGGCTGCAGCTGCTCTGTGTTCACCAAAACTCTTTTCTTCTACTTCCTGAGCACACAGCTAGATGACACATCCATTCCCTTTGTATTTGAAGGCGTGGCTGCGTGACTGGGTCCTCTTGCATGATTCTATCCCATAGTTCAGGCTGAAGCATTAAGAAACTTCCCATATGATCCTCTCTGTTACCCACTTTCTGGCCATTAGAAGACTGTGAGCTCCTAAAAGATGGTGGGGGAAAACTCGGTCACTGAATGACCATGAGATAGACTGCTCGCTGATTTGCTCTGGATCAGGTGTGAGCAAAAGTAACACTTTTACTGTGTTAAGTCATTGGGACTTGAGAGTTTATTACAGTAATCATTGATACTTATCTCAATTAAAATACTATTAGAAACTGTGATCCCCAGAGATGACTGGCACATAGCTCTGTGAAAGGCATAGCCTGCAGATATCTGGCAAGAGTACATGTAAAATAAACACACAGCATCAAGAAAAGCTGCCTTTCCCCTGTTTTACTCAATGACTACCACAGCATGGCAGAGGTAAGACTTCTACATATTAAGATTTCCCAGAATTAAGGAATGAATTATTAAAGATAAGTTGAAATGACTTGGAATGCAGTTATTTAGTGAATAAGAACTTTTCTTCAATTTTCTAAGTCAAATTTAAGCTTCATTGTGTGCCCCTTTTATTCCCAACAGTAATGAATCTAAAAAGTATTTATGAATCTTTCTTCAGTGGTCAGAGAAATGTCCCCAAAATTTATGTGAACATCACTACCATACTACAACATATTTCCTCTTAAAACTATTAAATAAATCCATTCACACATATTTTTTGAATGTTTTTTTACATCTAAAGCACTGAGATAATCCTGGGGAGCAAGAAAGAAGAAAAATGGAATTTGCTCCTAAACTTGAAGTTAACTTTCAAACCCCTCCATAATTCGGTGTTTTTTACGTTGTAATTTATGTTCCTATGGTGATCAAGAAAGGTGATCTAGAATTACACTGGGAAGTAGGAGAAGAGAGATGAGGCAAAAATGAATGATGAAAGGGTGGGAACAGATGGGGTGGGCTCACAAAGAGGTGAGGTAGGAGCAGCTTTTAACAAATGAAGGCATTAACAAGATATCTGGCTATTAACAAAATAGTCTGAGTTGTAGAGGCTTCCCTATATCATACAGGTATTGTCTAGCTCTGAAATTTCTAGACAGGTATTGTCTAGCTCCATGGCTGTTGAACTATACTTCAGCCCTGGAGTCTCTGGACCAAGACTGATGATCCTGGGAATTGGCCTACATCCTGCACCAGGGCTTAGAAAGGGCCTAAGTTAAGCTATAGCCTGTAAAGGAGCCCAGGCCCAGATGTTCTTGGGAGACAGAGCTGGAGTCCAGCTTCTGACTCCTTACAACCCCCAGTGGCACTAAACAGATTGAGCTTTGTATCCTTGTTCTACTGCTTATGAGCTGATGATGTTATTTATTTAAGTAACTTCACTGCTCTGAATCTCTAGTCTCAGCTGTGAAAGGTGTAAGCAAAGCATATCTCACAGAGTTATTATAAGAATTAAATGAGATGATATGTCTAAAGGACATAGCACAGTGCTTGACATACAGAAAGCACTCCATAGATGATAGTTGTTTTATTATTTCAGTGACTCATATACGTAAGAGCCAAGGTCCTAAGAGAAAATCTATCCTTTCCACCAACCAGAAAATTAAAAAAAAAACACCTCCATTATCTGTACGACCTGGTCAGGAATTCATCTAAAGAATGTTCTGCAAATATTTTTGAATACAATGAGATGCTTTAAAGACTTAACAAAAGGCCTTCATAAGTGAAGAAATATTTTTTCCTCTACTTTACGGTCATTACCAAATAACTGGACTCACTGACTCACCAAAACAATACATTCTGGAGATCGCCTTTGCTAACCTGAAATAAGTTTGTTGAAAAGTCACATCATTGTGGCTAGAAATTAATTTTCAGCATCCAGTCAACGAAGAGAAGATGTTAACTCTTCAGCTGCCTCAGTGTCAGGACATCTGTGTGTGTGTGTGTGTGTGTGTGTGAGTTGGGGAGCGGCCAGGGCAATGAGCAGGCTGGGGGCAGGCAGGGCACCCAGAAGGCTCCGGGCCCTGGCTGATGACCAGTCAGTGAGGGGATACTTTGTTTTTACCAGCCAGAAGGGCTCTTCTCGTGCTTCTAAACTAGTTCCTGCCTTGCTTATCTTACCTCATATCCCACAAGGAATGGCTGATAACAAAGGGAAGTGAATTTAGAACTCTCAGTACTTACCTCCCATTTGCAACCTAATCCTGACCTTCCCTTCTGCTCTTTCTTAGAGATCCTTACATTATAAAGCCTATGACACCCTTCCCACTGCCACAGAAGTACATGGATTTATAAAAATGAAGAGAAGTTTAAAATGACTTCTCTTAATTATTTATGTACAAAACAAGTTCTACGTGAGTTATACCTGTCAGATCATTACCCTGAGATAAAAGCCTTTCTGTGTTCAGTAGATGTCAGTTTTCTCAACTCTACACAGGCAAACATTTCACGGAGAAAACAGTCCCCAATTATTTGGCTCTAAATAAAATCAAAACAATAGACCCCTGTCAAAAATCTCCCTAAAACATATTAGCTATTTGACCTTGGATGAGACATTTGCGTTCCCTGGGGCTCAGTTTCCTCCTCTGAAAAGTGAACGGGCAGAACCAGATGATTTCTGAAGCTCTTCCCAGACACAATATTCTGAGATTTTTTTTCTTCAAGCCAATATTGTCCATTAGCAGGGAACCACGGGGACTCCCCAGATGATCTAGGAACCCCCACTATAACATCTGTTTGATCATCTCCACTGACAGGAAGTTTGTTGCCTCTTGAGACCGTCCAATCAAACTTTCCATTTATTTTCCTCTGAAGGTTTTTCCTTCTATTACGTTGAAATCTATTCCTCATAAATTTATGCATATAGATCATGAAAACTGGATATTCTACAAAATTATACCTATCAGGGTTACTACGTTGAATTTAACAGCTTCCTTATCAACCCTTAAAATAAAGTGTATATAAATATAACCTTTATGTATTGTTATAGCTGAAGAGTAGGGACATTACTGCTTGAGTCAGGTGGTTCTGAGCTGCATTCTCTGGGTTTATATACTCAGCTTTCCACATTGGACTCATTCAACAAGCATGACAACAATCATGCAGATGCTGTAATAAACTCCTGTTTATTACAATATGGATTAAACAGCCATATAAATACCTGTATTTTCATGTGGGTTTTGTATAGATATGCTTTAAGAATAAGTAAATAAGAAGTAAACAGTATATGGCATATGTATACATTCATGAAGGGTGATATTCAAATATTTAGAGAGCACTGTCATATCGATTCAAACGCTGTTCTCACAAGCACTTAGTAATAATATCTTTGAAATTATCACATTAAAAACATGAGAGAGCTCTTACAAAACCAGGTTTTAAGCTAATAAGTTCTATTCAGTTAAACTCAGCCAATAACAATGTATTCAATTTTGTTTGCATTTATTTACCACAATTATAGGTATCCACAGCACTCCTATATGTGTTGGAATCCAAATTCTTTTTCATTTTAATCATTAACTAATCATTTTTCTAGAAATTTGGATTTGTCTGATTGCTTCTGTACCTTCAAATCAACATTAAATGATAATTTGTTATAAAGTCAGAAATAGCAGAACTTACTGAATGTCTTGATTCTAGGAAAGTACAGACTGAGCGCAGCAACATGCATAGTTGAGCATTTAATATATCTTTTTTGAAGATTATTCATAAAGTGAGGAGTTGAAGCTTTACTCATATATGGTACTGGGAACAGACCTCAGCACTTCTGTGTTTCAAAATAACCTTGATTTACAATAGATAGAGAAATTTAGAAGTATTTTATGAGTGTCTATGAAGTAAAAGGTGCAACCTAGGCAAAGTAACAAAACAACTTTTGCTCTGCCGTTGTGTTCAGTCTTCTCGTGTATAAAATGGAAGTGCCACCACCAAACTCTTCTGCCTGATAAGGTGTCTGCAGCTACTGCAGGAGGAACATGTCAAAGAATACTGAAAACACTAGAAAGTAATCATATGGACAGTAAGAGAATGGTTTCAACTACTGTTATCATCCACATAACTATGATTCTTATTAGAATATTAACCTAAATATCTGAATGCCCTATTTAAAAAAAAATTCAATCTAGAATTTTCTTGAGGACAAACTTTCCGAAGACATTTTAGAATTTCCTGCTTGTTTTATTTCTAGCCAAAAGTACTGCAAAAACAGCCACTCTCATAATGCTTTCACACCTCTGTTTCCAATCCTGGCTAGACTCTCAAATACTAAAAAGATGTGTTAAGATAGTCAGGGGAAAAGTTCAGCGGATGCTACTGAACCTCTAAAGCAAACTTTGCAACAAAAGTTATGGTTGTTATTTTTTGGTAATCAGTTTGGGGTCGTTTCCACATTTAAGATGGTAAATCGGCCCTGATTTCTAGAGTTTGGGTGATTAAACATTTTAATTGCCTGTCATGTTTCTTTACATTTGTAATCCTAATTCCCCAAACTGAAATCCCCTATCTGCCTAAGGCATTGGACCATACAGAAGCATTCAAACCCTGCCACACTTGAAACCAAGTTAAAGGCTACATATCTAACATTCAGTAACTATAGTCATAGAAGCACTTGATGATAAATTATGTTTTATTTATTTCCTCTAATACCTACTATAATAAGAATTCACAAGAGACTCAAGAGAGTGTAGAAAGGAAATAAGGGCCATCCTGTCATGATGGGACAAACTCAAAGTTCAGGGATTTCCCTCTAGTTTGCACTAAGTTCTTGGAGTGGTAAAGGAGCTTATGCCAATCTTCTAGCTAAAGAGAAAAGAGCTTTATAACACAGACAAAGGATAGGATGGAAATTAACACCAAGAAAAAGATAGAATTCCTGATGGTGAAAAATCCCCTCAGACAAAATGGAAACTAATATTCAGGTAGATTAATTGTAGGTGTTTTGATGGTGTCATTATTTTAAGGGCCATTAGAAGTCGGTGAGTTATTTAAAGAGAAAGGTTAGAAGAGTTTAGGGGAACCAAAAAC